>JBBPBP010000169.1:197787-259045 GCA_037974735.1 Cicer chorassanicum
ATTTAGGTCATTTTCGTCCTCCCTAGGGTTATTCTCATCCAATTAGGGTTTTTAACCAATCTTGTACATCCAATAAGTACGTTTGTGTCATTGGTTGAACATTTAGGTCATTTTCGTCCTCCCTAGGCTTATTCTCATCCAATTAAGGTTTTTAACCAATCTTGTGCATCCAATAAGTGATTTTGTGTCATTGGTTGAACATTTAGGTCATTTTCGTCCTCCCTAGGGTTATTCTCATCCAATTAGGGTTTTTAACCAATCTTATGCATCCAATAAGTACGTTTGTGTCATTGCTTAAACAATTAGGTCACTTTCGTCCATCCTAGGCTTATTCTCTTCTAATTAGGGTTTTTAGCCAATCTTGTGCATCCAATAAGTGAATTTGTGTCACTGGTTGAACATTTAGATCATTTTCGTCCTCCCTACGGTTATTCTCATCCAATTAGGGTTTTTAACCAATCTTGTACATCCCATAAGTACGTTTGTGTCATTGGTTGAACATTTAGGTCATTTTCGTCCTCCCTAGGTTTATTCTCATCCAATTAGGGTTTTTAACCAATCTTGTGCATCCAATAAGTGATTTTGTGTCATTGGTTGAACAGTTAGGTCATTTTCATCCTCCTTAGGCTTATTCTCATCCAATAAGGTTTTTAACCATTCTTGTGCATCCAATAAGTACGTTTGTGTCATTGGTTGAACATTTAGGTCATTTTCGTCCTCCCTAGGTTTATTCTCATCCAATTAGGGTTTTTAACCAATCTTGTGCATCCAATTAGTACGTTTGTGTCATTGGTTGAACATTTAGGTCATTTTCGTCCTCCCTATGCTTATTCTCATCCAATTACGGTTTTTAACCAATCTTGTGCATCCAATAAGTGATTTTGTGTCATTGGTTGAACATTTAGGTCATTTTCGTCCTCCCTAGGGTTATTCTCATCCAATTAGGGTTTTTAACCAATGTTGTACATCCAATAAGTACGTTTGTGTCATTGATTGAACATTTAGGTCATTTTCGTCCTCCCTAGGCTTATTCTCATCCAATTAAGGTTTTTAACCAATCTTGTGCATCCAATAAGTGATTTTGTGTTATTGGTTGAACACTTAGGTCATTTTCTTCCTCCCTAGGGTTATTCTCATCCAATTAGGGTTTTTAACCAATCTTATGCATCTAATAAGTATGTTTGTGTCATTGGTTAAACAATTAGGTCACTTTCGTCCATCCTAGGCTTATTCTCTTCTAATTAGGGTTTTTAGCCAATCTTGTGCATCCAATAAGTGAATTTGTGTCACTGGTTGAACATTTAGGTCATTTTCGTCCGCCCTAGGGTTATTCTCATCCAATTAGGGTTTTTAACCGTTCTTGTGCATCCAATAAGTACGTTTGTGTCATTGGTTGAACATTTAGGTCATTTTCGTCCTCCCTAGGTTTATTCTCATCCAATTAGGGTTTTTAACCAATCTTGTGCATCCAATAAGTACGTTTTTGTCGTTGGTTGAACTTCTAGGTCATTTTTCGTCCTCCCTAGGCTTATTCTCATCCAATTAGGGTTTTTAACCAATCTTGTACATCCAATACGTACGTTTCTGTTACTGGTTGAACATTTAGGTCATTTTCGTCCTCCCTAGGCTTATTCTCATCCAATTAGGATTTTTAACCAATCTTGTGCATCCAATTAGTACATTTGTGTCGTTGGTTGAACATTTAGGTCATTTTCGTCCTCCCTAGGCTTATTCTCATCCAATTAGGGTTTTTAACCAATCTTGTGCATCCAATAAGTGATTTGGTGTCATTGGTTGAACAGTTAGGTCATTTTCATCCTCCCTAGGCTTATTCTCATCCAATTAGGGTTTTTAACCATTCTTGTGCATCCAATAAGTACGTTTGTGTCATTGGTTGAACATTTAGGTCATTTTGGTCCTCCCTAGGTTTATTCTCATCCAATTAGGGTTTTTAACAAATATTGTGCATCCAATTAGTACGTTTGTGTCATTGGTTGAAGTTTTAGGTCATTTTCTTCTTCCCTAGGCTTATTCTCATCCAATTAGGGTTTTTAACCAATCTTGTACATCCTATAAGTACGTTTGTGTCATTGGTTGAACATTTAGGTCATTTATGAACTCCAAAGGTTTATTCTCATCCAATTAGGATTTTTAACCAATCTTGTGCATCCAATAAGTGATTTTGTGTCATTGGTTGAACATTTAGGTCATTTTCGTCCTCCCTACGGTTATTCTCATCCAATTAGGGTTTTTAACCAATCTTGTACATCCCATAAGTACGTTTGTGTCATTGGTTGAACATTTAGGTCATTTTCGTCCTCGCTAGGCTTATTCTCATCCAATTAGGGTTTTTAACCAATCTTGTGCATCCAATAAGTGATTTTGTGTCATTGGTTGAACACTTAGGTCATTTTCTTCCTCCCTAGGGTTATTCTCATCCAATTAGGGTTTTTAACCAATCTTATGCATCCAATAAGTACGTTTGTGTCATTGGTTAAACAATTAGGTCACTTTCGTCCATCCTAGGCTTATTCTCTTCTAATTAGGGTTTTTAGCCAATCTTGTGCATCCAATAAGTGAATTTCTGTCACTGGTTGAACATTTAGGTCATTTTCGTCCTCCCTAGGGTTATTCTCATCCAATTAGGGTTTTTAACCATTCTTGTGCATCCAATAAGTACGTTTGTGTCATTGGTTGAACATTTAGGTCATTTTCGTCCTCCCTAGGTTTATTCTCATCCAATTAGGGTTTTTAACCAATCTTGTGCATCCAATAAGTACGTTTTTGTCGTTGGTTGAACTTCTAGGTCATTTTTCGTCCTCCCTAGGCTTATTCTCATCCAATTAGGGTTTTTAACCAATCTTGTACATCCAATACGTACGTTTCTGTTACTGGTTGAACATTTAGGTCATTTTCGTCCTCCCTAGGCTTATTCTCATCCAATTAGGATTTTTAACCAATCTTGTGCATCCAATTAGTACGTTTGTGTCGTTGGTTGAACATTTAGGTCATTTTCGTCCTCCCTAGGCTTATTCTCATCCAATTAGGGTTTTTAACCAATCTTGTGCATCCAATAAGTGATTTTGTGTCATTGGTTGAACAGTTAGGTCATTTTCATCCTCCCTAGGCTTATTCTCATCCAATTAGGGTTTTTAACCATTCTTGTGCATCCAATAAGTACGTTTGTGTCATTGGTTGAACATTTAGGTCATTTTCGTCCTCCCTAGGCTTATTCTCATCCAATTAGGGTTTTTAACCAATCTTGTGCATCCAGTAAGTACGTTTGTGTCATTGGTTGAACATTTAGATCATTTTGGTCCTCCCTAGGGTTATTCTCATCCAATTAGGGTTTTTAACCAAGGTTGTGCATCCAATAAGTGATTTTGTGTCATTGGTTGAACATTTAGGTCATTTTCGTCCTCCTTAGCCTTATTCTCATCCAATTAGGGTTTTTAACCATTCTTGTGCATCCAATAAGTAAGTTTATGTCATTGGTTGAACATTTAGGTCATTTTCGTCCTCCCTAGGTTTATTCTCATCCAATTATGGTTTTTAACCAATCTTGTGCATCCAATAAGTACGTTTTTGTCGTTGGTTGAACTTCTAGGTCATTTTCGTCCTCCCTAGGCTTATTCTCATCCTATTAGGGTTTTTAACAAATCTTGTACATCCAATACGTACGTTTGTGTCACTGGTTGAACATTTAGGTCATTTTCGTCCTCCCTAGGCTTATTCTCATCCAATTAGGATTTTTAACCAATCTTGTGCATCCAATTAGTACGTTTGTGTCATTGGTTGAACATTTAGGTCATTTTCGTCCTCCCTAGGCTTATTCTCATCCAATTAGGGTTTTTAACCAATCTTGTGCATCCAATAAGTGATTTTGTGTCATTGGTTGAACATTTAGGTCATTTTCATCCTCCCTAGGGTTATTCTCATCCAATTAGGGTTTTTAACCAATCTTGTGCATCCAATAAGTACGTTTGTGTCATTGGTTAAACATTTAGGTCACTTTCGTCCATCCTAGGCTTATTCTCTTCTAATTAGGGTTTTTAGCCAATCTTGTGCATCCAATAAGTGAATTTGTGTCACTGGTTAAATATTTAGGTCATTTTCGTCCTCCCTAGGGTTATTCTCATCCAATTAGGGTTTTTAACCAATCTTGTGCATCCAATAAGTACGTTTGTGTCATTGGTTGAACATTTAGGTCATTTTCGTCCTCCCTAGGCTTATTCTCATCCAATTAGGGTTTTTAACCAATCTTGTGCATCCAATAAGTGAGTTTGTGTCATTGGTTGAACATTTAGGTCATTTTCGTCCTCCCTAGGGTTATTCTCATCCAATTAGGGTTTTTAACCAATCTTGTGCATCCAATAAGTGATTTTGTGTCATTGGTTGAACATTTAGGTCATTTTCGTCCTCCCTAGGGATATTCTCATCCAATTAGGGTTTTTAACCAATCTTATGCATCCAATAAGTACGTTTGTGTCATTGCTTAAACAATTAAGTCACTTTCGTCCATCCTAGGCTTATTCTCTTCTAATTAGGGTTTTTAGCCAATCTTGTGCATCCAATAAGTGAATTTGTGTCACTGGTTGAACATTTAGGTCATTTTCGTCCTCCCTACGGTTATTCTCATCCAATTAGGGTTTTTAACCAATCTTGTACATCCCATAAGTACGTTTGTGTCATTGGTTGAACATTTAGGTCATTTTCGTCCTCCCTAGGTTTATTCTCATCCAATTAGGGTTTTTAACCAATCTTGTGCATCCAATAAGTGATTTTGTGTCATTGGTTGAACATTTAGGTCATTTTCGTCCTCCCTAGGGTTATTCTCATCCAATTAGGGTTTTTAACCAATCTTGTGCATCCAGTAAGTGATTTTGTGTCATTGGTTGAACATTTAAGCCATTTTCGTCCTCCCTAGCCTTATTCTCATCCAATTAGGGTTTTTAACCATTCTTGTGCATCCAATAAGTACGTTTGTGTCATTGGTTGAACATTTAGGTCATTTTCGTCCTCCCTAGGTTTATTCTCATCCAATTAGGGTTTTTAACCAATCTTGTGCATCCAATAAGTACGTTTTTGTCGTTGGTTGAACTTCTAGGTCATTTTTCGTCCTCCCTAGGCTTATTCTCATCCAATTAGGGTTTTTAACCAATCTTGTACATCCAATATGTACGTTTATGTTACTGGTTGAACATTTAGGTCATTTTCGTCCTCCCTAGGCTTATTCTCATCCAATTAGGATTTTTAACCAATCTTGTGCATCCAATTAGTACGTTTGTGTCATTGGTTGAACATTTAGGTCATTTTCGTCCTCCCTATGCTTATTCTCATCCAATTACGGTTTTTAACCAATCTTGTGCATCCAATAAGTGATTTTGTGTCATTGGTTGAACATTTAGGTCATTTTCGTCCTCCCTAGGGTTATTCTCATCCAATTAGGGTTTTTAACCAATCTTGTACATCCAATAAGTACGTTTGTGTCATTGGTTGAACATTTAGGTCATTTTCGTCCTCCCTAGGCTTATTCTCATCCAATTAGGGTTTTTAACCAATCTTGTACATCCAATACGTACGTTTGTGTCACTGGTTGAACATTTAGGTCATTTTCGTCCTCCCTAGGCTTATTCTCATCCAATTAGGATTTTTAACCAATCTTGTGCATCCAATTAGTACGTTTGTGTCATTGGTTGAACATTTAGGTCATTTTCGTCCTCCCTAGGCTTATTCTCATCCAATTAGGGTTTTTTACCAATCTTGTGCATCCAATAAGTGATTTTGTGTTATTGGTTGAACAGTTAGGTCATTTTCATTCTCCCTAGGCTTATTCTCATCCAATTAATGTTTTTAACCATTCTTGTGCATCCAATAAGTACGTTTGTGTCATTGGTTGAACATTTAGGTCATTTTGGTCCTCCTTAGGTTTATTCTCATCCAATTAGGGTTTTAAAGCAATCTTGTGCATCCAATTAGTACGTTTGTGTCATTGGTTGAAGTTTTAGGTCATTTTCTTCTTCCCTAGGCTTATTCTCATCCATTTAGGGTTTTTAACCAATCTTGTACATCCAATAAGTACGTTTGTGTCATTGGTTGAACATTTAGGTCATTTACGTCCTCCCTAGGTTTATTCTCATCCAATTAGGGTTTTTAACCAATCTTGTGCATCCAATAAGTGATTTTGTGTCATTGGTTGAACATTTAGGTCATTTTCGTCCTCCCTACGGTTATTCTCATCCAATTAGGGTTTTTAACCAATCTTGTACATCCCATAAGTACGTTTGTGTCATTGGTTGAACATTTAGGTCATTTTCGTCCTCCCTAGGTTTATTTTTATCCAATTAGGGTTTTTAACCAATCTTGTGCATCCAATAAGTGATTTTGTGTCATTGGTTGAACATTTAGGTCATTTTCGTCCTCCCTACGGTTATTCTCATCCAATTAGGGTTTTTAACCAATCTTGTGCATCCAATAAGTGATTTTGTGTCATTGGTTGAACAGTTCGGTCTTTTTTTGGCCACCCTAGGCTTATTCTCATCCAATTAGGGTTTTTAACCATTCTTGTGCATTCAATAAATACGTTTGTGTCATTGGTTGAACATTTAGGTCAAGTTCGTCCTCCCTAGGCTTATTCTCATCCAATTAGGGTTGTTAACCAATCTTGTGCATCCAATAAGTACATTTGTGTCATTGGTTGAACATTTAGGTCATTTTCGTCCTCCCTAGGGTTATTCTCATCCAATTAGGGTTTTTAACCAATCTTGTGCATCCAATAAGTGATTTTGTGTCATTGGTTGAACATTTAGGTCATTTTCGTCCTCCCTACGGTTATTCTCATCCAATTAGGGTTTTTAACCAATCTTGTACATCCCATAAGTACGTTTGTGTCATTGGTTGAACATTTAGGTCATTTTCGTCCTCCCTAGGTTTATTCTCATCCAATTAGGGTTTTTAACCAATCTTGTGCATCCAATAAGTGATTTTGTGTCATTGGTTGAACAGTTAGGTCATTTTCATCCTCCTTAGGCTTATTCTCATCCAATAAGGTTTTTAACCATTCTTGTGCATCCAATAAGTACGTTTGTGTCATTGGTTGAACATTTAGGTCATTTTCGTCCTCCCTAGGTTTATTCTCATCCAATTAGGGTTTTTAACCAATCTTGTGCATCCAATTAGTACGTTTGTGTCATTGGTTGAACATTTAGGTCATTTTCGTCCTCCCTGTGCTTATTCTCATCCAATTACGGTTTTTAACCAATCTTGTGCATCCAATAAGTGATTTTGTGTCATTGGTTGAACATTTAGGTCATTTTCGTCCTCCCTAGGGTTATTCTCATCCAATTATCGTTTTTAACCAATCTTGTACATCCAATAAGTACGTTTGTGTCATTGGTTGAACATTTAGGTCATTTTCGTCCTCCCTAGGCTTATTCTCATCCAATTAGGGTTTTTAACCAATCTTGTGCATCCAATAAGTGATTTTGTGTCATTGGTTGAACACTTAGGTCATTTTCTTCCTCCCTAGGGTTATTCTCATCCAATTAGGGTTTTTAACCAATCTTATGCATCCAATAAGTACGTTTGTGTCATTGGTTAAACAATTAGGTCACTTTCGTCCATCCTAGGCTTATTCTCTTCTAATTAGGGTTTTTAGCCAATCTTGTGCATCCAATAAGTGAATTTGTGTCACTGGTTGAACATTTAGGTCATTTTCGTCCTCCCTAGGGTTTTTCTCATCCAATTAGGGTTTTTAACCATTCTTGTGCATCCAATAAGTACGTTTGTGTCATTGGTTGAACATTTAGGTCATTTTCGTCCTCCCTAGGTTTATTCTCATCCAATTAGGGTTTTTAACCAATCTTGTGCATCCAATAAGTACGTTTGTGTCATTGGTTGAACATTTAGGTCATTTTCGTCCTCCCTATGCTTATTCTCATCCAATTAGGGTTTTTAACTAATCTTGTGCATCCAATAAGTGATTTTGGGTCATTGGTTGAACATTTAGGTCATTTTCGTCCTCCCTAGGGTTATTCTCATCCAATTAGGGTTTTTAACCATTCTTGTGCATCCAATAAGTACGTTTGTGTCATTGGTTGAACATTTAGGTCATTTTCGTCCTCCCTAGGTTTATTCTCATCCAATTAGGGTTTTTAACCAATCTTGTGCATCCAATTAGTACGTTTGTGTCATTGGTTGAAGTTTTAGGTCATTTTCGTCTTCCGTAGGCTTATTCTCATCCAATTAGGGTTTTTAACCAATCTTGTACATCCAATAAGTATGTTTGTGTCTGTGGGTTAACATTTAGGTCATTTTCGTCCTCCCTAGGTTTATTCTCATCCAATTAGGGTTTTTAACTAATCTTGTGCATCCTATAAGTGATTTTGTGTCATTGGTTGAACAGTTAGGTCATTTTCGTCCTCCCTAGGCTTATTCTCATCCAATTTGGGTTTTTAACCATTCTTGTGCATCCAATAAGTACGTTTGTGTCATTGGTTAAACATTTAGGTCACTTTCGTTCATCCTAGGCTTATTCTCTTCTAATTAGGGTTTTTAGCCAATCTTGTGCATCCAATAAGTGAATTTGTGTCACTGGTTGAACATTTAGGTCATTTTCGTCCTCCCTAGGGTTATTCTCATCCAATTAGGGTTTTTAACCATTCTTGTGCATCCAATAAGTACGTTTGTGTCATTGGTTGAACATTTAGGTCATTTTCGTCCTCCCTAGGTTTATTCTCATCCAATTAGGGTTTTTAACCAATCTTGTGCATCCAATAAGTACGTTTTTGTCGTTGGTTGAACTTCTAGGTCATTTTCGTCCTCCCTATGCTTATTCTCATCCAATTAGGGTTTTTAACCAATCTTGTACATCCAATACGTACGTTTGTGTCACTGGTTGAACATTTAGGTCATTTTCGTCCTCCCTAGGCTTATTCTCATCCAATTAGGATTTTTAACCAATCTTGTGCATCCAATTAGTACGTTTGTGTCGTTGGTTGAACATTTAGGTCATTTTCGTCCTCCCTAGGCTTATTCTCATCCAATTAGGGTTTTTAACCAATCTTGTACATCCAATACGTACGTTTGTGTCATTGGTTGAACATTTAGGTCATTTTCGTCCTCCCTAGGCTTATTCTCATCCAATTAGGATTTTTAACCAATCTTGTGCATCCAATAAGTGATTTTGTGTCATTGGTTGAACATTTAGGTCATTTTCGTCCTCCCTAGGCTTATTCTCATCCAATTAGGGTTTTTAACCAATCTTGTGCATCCAATAAGTGATTTTGTGTCATTGGTTGAACATTTAGGTCATTTTTGTCCTCCAAATGCTTATTCTCATCCAATTAGGGTTTTTAACCAATCTTGTGCATCCAATAAGTGATTTTATGTCATTGGTTGAACATTTAGGTCATTTTCGTCCTCCTTAGGCTTGTTGTAATCCAATTAGGGTTTTTAACCAATCTTGTGCATCCAATAAGTGATTTTGTGTCATTGGTTGAACATTTAGGTCATTTTCGTCCTCCCTAGGCTTATTCTCATCCAATTAGGGTTTTTAACCAATCTTGTGCATCCAATAAGTGATTTTGTGTCATTGGTTGATCATTTAGGTCATTTTCGTCCTTCATAGGCTTATTCTCATCCAATTAGGGTTTTTAACCAATCTTGTGCATCCAATAAGTACGTTTGTGTCATTAGTTGAACATTTAGGTCATTTTCGTCCTCCAAAAGCATATTCTCATCCAATTAGGGTTTTTAACCAATCTTGTGCATCGAATAAGTGATTTTGTGTCATTGGTTGAACATTTACGTAATTTTTTCCTCCCAATGCTTATCCTAATCATATTAGGGTTTTTAACCAATCTTGTGCATCCAATAAGTGATTTTGTGTCATTGGTTGAACATTTAGGTCATTTTCGTCCTCCCTAGGCTTATTCTCATCCAATTAGGGTTTTTAACCAATCTTGTGCATCCAACAAGTGATTTTGTGTCATTGGTTGAACATTTAGGTCATTTTCGTCCTCCCTAAGCTTATTCTCACCCAATTAGGGTTTTTAAACAATCTTGTGCATCCAATAAGTGATTTTGTGTCATTGGTTGAACATTTAGGTCATTTTCGCCTCCCTAGGCTTATTCCCACCCAATTAGGGTTTTTAACCAATCTTGTGCATCCAATAAGTGATTTTGTGTCATTGGTTGAACATTTAGGTCATTTTCGTCCTCCCTAGGCTTATTCTCACCCAATTAGGGTTTTTAACCAATCTTGTGCATCCAATAAGTGATTTTGTGTCATTGGTTCAACATTTAGGTCATTTTCGTGCTCCATAGGCTTATTCTCATCCAATTAGGGTTTTTAACCAATATTGTACATCCAACAAGTGATTTTGTGTCATTGGTTGAACATTTAGGTCATTTTCGTCCTCCCTAGGCTTATTCTCACCCATTTAGGGTTTTTAACCAATCTTGTGCATCCAATAAGTGATTTTGTGTCATTGGTTGAACATTTAGGTCATTTTCGTCCTCCCTAGGCTTATTCTCATCCAATAAGGGTTTTTAACCAATCTTGTGCGTCTAATAAGTGATTTTGTGTCATTGGTTGAACATTTAGGTCATTTTCGTCCTCCAAATGCTTATTCTCATCCAATTAGGGTTTTTAACCAATCTTGTGCATCCAATAAGTACGTTTGTGTCATTGGTTGAACATTTAGGTCATTTTCGTCCTCCATAGGCTTATTCTCATCCAATTAGGGTTTTTAACCAATCTTGTGCATCCAATAAGTGATTTTGTGTCATTGGTTGAACAGTTAGGTCATTTTCATCCTCCCTAGGCTTATTCTCATCCAATTAGGGTTTTTAACCATTCTTGTGCATCCAATAAGTACGTTTGTGTCATTGGTTGAACATTTAGGTCATTTTGGTCCTCCCTAGGTTTATTCTCATCCAATTAGGGTTTTTAACAAAAATTGTGCATCCAATTAGTACGTTTGTGTCATTGGTTGAAGTTTTAGGTCATTTTCTTCTTCCCTAGGCTTATTCTCATCCAATTAGGGTTTTTAACCAATCTTGTACATCCAATAAGTACGTTTGTGTCATTGGTTGAACATTTAGGTCATTTACGAACTCCATAGGTTTATTCTCATCCAATTAGGGTTTTTAACCAATCTTGTGCATCCAATAAGTGATTTTGTTTCACTGGTTGAACATTTAGGTCATTTTCGTCCTCCCTACGGTTATTCTCATCCAATTAGGGTTTTTAACCAATCTTGTACATCCCATAAGTACGTTTGTGTCATTGGTTGAACATTTAGGTCATTTTCGTCCTCCTTAGGATTATTCTCATCCAATTAGGGTTTTTAACCAATCTTGTGCATCCAATAAGTGATTTTGTGTCATTGGTTGAACATTTAGGTCATTTTCGTCCTCCTTACGGTTATTCTCATCCAATTAGGGTTTTTAACCAATCTTGTGCATCCAATAAGTGATTTTGTGTCATTGGTTGAACAGTTAGGTCATTTTCGTCCTCCCTAGGCTTATTCTCATCCAATAAGGTTTTTAACCATTCTTGTGCATCCAATAAGTACGTTTGTGTCATTGGTTGAACATTTAGGTCATTTTCGTCCTCCCTAGGTTTATTCTCATCCAATTAGGGTTTTTAACCAATCTTGTGCATGCAATTAGTACGTTTGTTTCATTGGTTGAACATTTAGGTCATTTTCGTCCTCCCTATGCTTATTCTATTCCAATTACGGTTTTTAACCAATCTTGTGCATCCAATAAGTGATTTTGTGTCATTGGTTGAACATTTAGGTCATTTTCGTCCTCCCTAGGGTTATTCTCATCCAATTAGGGTTTTTAACCAATCTTATGCATCCAATAAGTACGTTTGTGTCATTGGTTAAACAATTAGGTCACTTTCGTCCATCCTAGGCTTATTCTCTTCTAATTAGGGTTTTTAGCCAATCTTGTGCATCCAATAAGTGAATTTGTGTCATTGGTTGAACATTTAGGTCATTTTCGTCCTCCCTAGGTTTATTCTCATCCAATTAGGGTTTTTAACCAATCTTGTGCATCCAATAAGTACGTTTTTGTCGTTGGTTGAACTTCTAGGTCATTTTCGTCCTCCCTAGGCTTATTCTCATCCAATTAGGGTTTTTAACCAATCTTGTACATCCAATACGTACGTTTGTGTCACTGGTTGATCATTTAGGTCATTTTCGCCCTCCCTAGGCTTATTCTCATCCAATAAGGATTTTTAACCAATCTTGTGCATCCAATTAGTACGTTTGTGTCGTTGGTTGAACATTTAGGTCATTTTCGTCCTCCCTAGGCTTATTCTCATCCAATTAGGGTTTTTAACCAATCTTGTGCATCCAATAAGTGATTTTGTGTCATTGGTTGAACAGTTAGGTCATTTTCATCCTCCCTAGGCTTATTCTCATCCAATTAGGGTTTTTAACCATTCTTCTGCATCCAATAAGTACGTTTGTGTCATTGGTTGAACATTTAGGTCATTTTGGTCCTCCCTAGGTTTATTCTCATCCAATTAGGGTTTTTAACAAATATTGTGCATCCAATTAGTACGTTTGTGTCAATGGTTGAAGTTTTAGGTCATTTTCTTCTTCCCTAGGCTTATTCTCATCCAATTAGGGTTTTTAACCAATCTTGTACATCCAACAAGTACGTTTGTGTCATTGGTTGAACATTTAGGTCATTTACGAACTCCATAGGTTTATTCTCATCCAATTAGGGTTTTTAACCAATCTTGTGCATCCAATAAGTGATTTTGTGTCATTGGTTGAACATTTAGGTCATTTTCGTCCTCCCTACGGTTATTCTCATCCAATTAGGGTTTTTAACCAATCTTGTGCATCCAATAAGTGATTTTGTGTCATTGGTTGAACAGTTAGGTCATTTTCATCCTCCCTAGGCTTATTCTCGTCAAATAAGGTTTTTAACCATTCTTGTGCATCCAATAAGTACGTTTGTGTCATTGGTTGAACATTTAGGTCATTTTCGTCCTCCCTAGGTTTATTCTCATCCAATTAGGGTTTTTTACCAATCTTGTGCATCCAATTAGTACGTTTGTGTCATTGGTTGAACATTTAGGTCATTTTCGTCCTCCCTATGCTTATTCTCATCCAATTACGGTTTTTAACCAATCTTGTGCATCCAATAAGTGATTTTGTGTCATTGGTTGAACATTTAGGTCATTTTCGTCCTCCCTACGGTTATTCTCATCCAATTAGGGTTTTTAACCAATCTTGTGCATCCAATAAGTGATTTTGTGTCATTGGTTGAACAGTTCGGTCTTTTTTTGGCCACCCTAGGCTTATTCTCATCCAATTAGGGTTTTTAACCATTCTTGTGCATTCAATAAATACGTTTGTGTCATTGGTTGAACATTTAGGTCAAGTTCGTCCTCCCTAGGCTTATTCTCATCCAATTAGGGTTGTTAACCAATCTTGTGCATCCAATAAGTACATTTGTGTCATTGGTTGAACATTTAGGTCATTTTCGTCCTCCCTAGGGTTATTCTCATCCAATTAGGGTTTTTAACCAATCTTGTGCATCCAATAAGTGATTTTGTGTCATTGGTTGAACATTTAGGTCATTTTCGTCCTCCCTAGGGATATTCTCATCCAATTAGGGTTTTTAACCAATCTTATGCATCCAATAAGTACGTTTGTGTCATTGCTTAAACAATTAAGTCACTTTCGTCCATCCTAGGCTTATTCTCTTCTAATTAGGGTTTTTAGCCAATCTTGTGCATCCAATAAGTGAATTTGTGTCACTGGTTGAACATTTAGGTCATTTTCGTCCTCCCTAGGGTTATTCTCATCCAATTAGGGTTTTTAACCAATCTTGTACATCCAATAAGTACGTTTGTGTCATTGGTTGAACATTTAGGTCATTTTCGTCCTCCCTAGGCTTATTCTCATCCAATTAGGGTTTTTAACCAATCTTGTGCATCCAATAAGTGATTTTGTGTCATTGGTTGAACATTTACGTCATTTTCGTCCTCCCTAGGATTATTCTCATCCAATTAGGGTTTTTAACCAATCTTGTGCATCCAATAAGTGATTTTGTGTCATTGGTTGAACATTTAGGTCATTTTCGTCCTCCCTAGGCTTATTCTCATCCAATTAGGGTTTTTAACCATTTTTGTGCATCCAATAAGTACGTTTGTGTCATTGATTGAACATTTAGGTCATTTTCGTCTTCCCTAGGCTTATTCTCATCCAATTAGGGTTTTTAACCAATCTTGTACATCCAATAAATACGTTTGTGTCATTGGTTGAACATTTAGGTCATTTTCGTCCTCCCTATGCTTATTCTCATCCAATTACGGTTTTTAACCAATCTTGTGCATCCAATAAGTGATTTTGTGTCATTGGTTGAACATTTAGGTCATTTTCGTCATCCCTAGGCTTATTCTCTTCCAATTAGGGTTTTTAACCATTCTTGTGCATCCAATAAGTATGTTTGTGTCATTGGTTGAACATTTAGGTCACTTTCGTCCTCCCTAGGTTTATTCTCATCCAATTAGGGGTTTTAACCAATCTTGTGCATCCAACTAGTACGTTTGTGTCATTGGTTGAAGTTTTAGGTCATTTTCGTCTTCCCTAGGCTTATTCTCATCCAATTAGGGTTTTTAACCAATCTTGTACATCCAATAAGTACTATTGTGTCATTGGTTGAACATTTAGGTCATTTTCGTCCTCCCTATGGTTATTCTCATCAAATTACGGTTTTTAACCAATCTTGTGCATCCAATAGGTGATTTTGTGTCATTGGTTGAACATTTAGGTCATTTTCATCCTCCCTAGGGTTATTCTCATCCAATTAGGGTATTTAACCAATCTTTTGCATCCAATAAGTACGTTTGTGTCATTGGTTAAACATTTAGGTCACTTTCGTCCATCCTAGGCTTATTCTCTTCTAATTAGGGTTTTTAACCTATCTTATGCATCCAATAGGTGATTTTGTGTCATTGGTTGAACATTTAGGTCATTTTCGTCCTCCTTAGGCTTATTCTCATCCAATTAGGGTTTTTAACCAATCTTGTGCATCCAATAAGTGATTTTGTGTCATTGGTTGAACATTTAGGTCATTTTCGTCCTCCCTACGGTTATTCTCATCCAATTAGGGTTTTTAACTAATCTTGTGCATCCAATAAGTTATTTTGTGTCATTGGTTGAACATTTAGGTCATTTTCGTCCTCCCTAGCCTTATTCTCATCCAATTAGGGTTTTTAACCATTCTTGTGCATCCAATAAGTACGTTTGTGTCATTGGTTGAACATTTAGGTCATTTTCGTCCTCCCTAGGTTTATTCTCATCCAATTAGGGTTTTTAACCAATCTTGTGCTTCCAATAAGTACGTTTTTGTCGTTGGTTGAACTTCTAGGTCATTTTCGTCCTCCCTAGGCTTATTCTCATCCAATTAGGGTTTTTAACCAATCTTGTACATCCAATACGTACGTTTGTGTCACTGGTTGAACATTTAGGTCATTTTCTTCCTCCCTAGGCTTATTCTCATCCAATTAGGGTTTTTAACCAATCTTGTGCATCCAATAAATGATTTTGTGTCATTGGTTGAACAGTTAGGTCATTTTCATCCTCCCCAGGCTTATTCTCATCCAATTAGAGTTTTTAACCATTCTTGTGCGTCCAATAAGTACGTTTGTGTCATTGGTTGAACATTTAGGTCATTTTGGTCCTCCCTAGGTTTATTCTCATCCAATTAGGGTTTTTAACCAATATTGTGCATCCAATTAGTACGTTTGTGTCATTGGTTGAAGTTTTAGGTCATTTTCTTCTTCCCTAGGCTTATTCTCATCCAATTAGGGTTTTTAACCAATCTTGTACATCCAATAAGTACGTTTGTGTCATTGGTTGAACATTTAGGTCATTTACGAACTCCAAAGGTTTATTCTCATCCATTTAGGGTTTTTAACCAATCTTGTGCATCCAATAAGTGATTTTGTGTCATTGGTTGAACATTTAGGTCATTTTCGTCCTCCCTAGGGTTATTCTCATCCAATTAGGGTTTTTAACCAATCTTGTACATCCAATAAGTACGTTTGTGTCATTGGTTGAACATTTAGGTCATTTTCGTCCTCCCTAGGCTTATTCTCATCCAATTAGGGTTTTTAACCAATCTTGTGCATCCAATAAGTGATTTTGTGTCATTGGTTGAACACTTAGGTCATTTTCTTCCTCCCTAGGGTTATTCTCATCCAATTAGGGTTTTTAACCAATCTTATGCATCGAATAAGTACGTTTGTGTCATTGGTTAAACAATTAGGTCACTTTCGTCCATCCTAGGCTTATTCTCTTCTAATTAGGGTTTTTAGCCAATCTTGTGCATCCAATAAGTGAATTTGTGTCACTGGTTGAACATTTAGGTCATTTTCGTCCTCCCTAGGGTTATTCTCATCCAATTAGGGTTTTTAACCATTCTTGTGCATCCAATAAGTACGTTTGTGTCATTGGTTGAACATTTAGGTCATTTTCGTCCTCCCTAGGTTTATTCTCATCCAATTAGGGTTTTTAACCAATCTTGTGCATCCAATAAGTACGTTTTTGTCGTTGGTTGAACTTCTAGGTCATTTTCGTCCTCCCTATGCTTATTCTCATCCAATTAGGGTTTTTAACCAATCTTGTACATCCAATACGTACGTTTGTGTCACTGGTTGAACATTTAGGTCATTTTCGTCCTCCCTAGGCTTATTCTCATCCAATTAGGATTTTTAACCAATCTTGTGCATCCAATTAGTACGTTTGTGTCGTTGGTTGAACATTTAGGTCATTTTCGTCCTCCCTAGGCTTATTCTCATCCAATTAGGGTTTTTAACCAATATTGTGCATCCAATTAGTACGTTTGTGTCATTGGTTGAAGTTTTAGGTCATTTTCTTCTTCCCTAGGCTTATTCTCATCCAATTAGGGTTTTTAACCAATCTTGTACATCCAATAAGTACGTTTGTGTCATTGGTTGAACATTTAGGTCATTTACGAAATCCATAGGTTTATTCTCATCCAATTAGGGTTTTTAACCAATCTTGTGCATCCAATAAGTGATTTTGTGTCATTGGTTGAACATTTAGGTCATTTTCGTCCTCCCTACGGTTATTCTCATCCAATTAGGGTTTTTAACCAATCTTGTGCATACAATAAGTGATTTTGTGTCATTGGTTGAACAGTTAGGTCATTTTCATCCTCCCTAGGCTTATTCTCATCCAATAAGGTTTTTAACCATTCTTGTGCATCCAATAAGTACGTTTGTGTCATTGGTTGAACATTTAGGTCATTTTCGTCCTCCCTAGGTTTATTCTCATCCAAATAGGGTTTTTAACCAATCTTGTGCATCCAATTAGTACGTTTGTGTCATTGGTTGAACATTTAGGTCATTTTCGTCCTCCCTATGCTTATTCTCATCCAATTACGGTTTTTAACCAATCTTGTGCATCCAATAAGTGATTTTGTGTCATTGGTTGAACATTTAGGTCATTTTCGTCCTCCCTACGGTTATTCTCATCCAATTAGGGTTTTTAACCAATCTTGTGCATCCAATAAGTGATTTTGTGTCATTGGTTGAACAGTTCGGTCTTTTTTTGGCCACCCTAGGCTTATTCTCATCCAATTAGGGTTTTTAACCATTCTTGTGCATTCAATAAATACGTTTGTGTCATTGGTTGAACATTTAGGTCAAGTTCGTCCTCCCTAGGCTTATTCTCATCCAATTAGGGTTGTTAACCAATCTTGTGCATCCAATAAGTACATTTGTGTCATTGGTTGAACATTTAGGTCATTTTCGTCCTCCCTAGGGTTATTCTCATCCAATTAGGGTTTTTAACCAATCTTGTGCATCCAATAAGTGATTTTGTGTCATTGGTTGAACATTTAGGTCATTTTCGTCCTCCCTAGGGATATTCTCATCCAATTAGGGTTTTTAACCAATCTTATGCATCCAATAAGTACGTTTGTGTCATTGCTTAAACAATTAAGTCACTTTCGTCCATCCTAGGCTTATTCTCTTCTAATTAGGGTTTTTAGCCAATCTTGTGCATCCAATAAGTGAATTTGTGTCACTGGTTGAACATTTAGGTCATTTTCGTCCTCCCTACGGTTATTCTCATCCAATTAGGGTTTTTAACCAATCTTGTACATCCCATAAGTACGTTTGTGTCATTGGTTGAACATTTAGGTCATTTTCGTCCTCCCTAGGTTTATTCTCATCCAATTAGGGTTTTTAACCAATCTTGTGCATCCAATAAGTGATTTTGTGTCATTGGTTGAACATTTAGGTCATTTTCGTCCTCCCTAGGGTTATTCTCATCCAATTAGGGTTTTTAACCAATCTTGTGCATCCAGTAAGTGATTTTGTGTCATTGGTTGAACATTTAAGCCATTTTCGTCCTCCCTAGCCTTATTCTCATCCAATTAGGGTTTTTAACCATTCTTGTGCATCCAATAAGTACGTTTGTGTCATTGGTTGAACATTTAGGTCATTTTCGTCCTCCCTAGGTTTATTCTCATCCAATTAGGGTTTTTAACCAATCTTGTGCATCCAATAAGTACGTTTTTGTCGTTGGTTGAACTTCTAGGTCATTTTTCGTCCTCCCTAGGCTTATTCTCATCCAATTAGGGTTTTTAACCAATCTTGTACATCCAATATGTACGTTTATGTTACTGGTTGAACATTTAGGTCATTTTCGTCCTCCCTAGGCTTATTCTCATCCAATTAGGATTTTTAACCAATCTTGTGCATCCAATTAGTACGTTTGTGTCATTGGTTGAACATTTAGGTCATTTTCGTCCTCCCTAGGCTTATTCTCATCCAATTAGGGTTTTTAACCAATCTTGTGCATCCAATAAGTGATTTTGTGTCATTGGTTGAACATTTAGGTCACTTTCGTCCATCCTAGGCTTATTCTCTTCTAATTAGGGTTTTTAGCCAATCTTGTGCATCCAATAAGTGAATTTGTGTCACTGGTTGAACATTTAAGTCATTTTCGTCCTCCCTAGGGTTATTCTCATCCAATTAGGGTTTTTAACCAATCTTGTGCATCCAATAAGTGATTTTGTGTCATTGGTTGAACATTTAGGTCATTTTCGTCCTCCCTAGGGTTATTCTCATCCAATTAGGGTTTTTAACCAATCTTATGCATCCAATAAGTACGTTTGTGTCATTGCTTAAACAATTAGGTCACTTTCGTCCATCCTAGGCTTATTCTCTTCTAATTAGGGTTTTTAGCCAATCTTGTGCATCCAATAAGTGAATTTGTGTCACTGGTTGAACATTTAGATCATTTTCGTCCTCCCTACGGTTATTCTCATCCAATTAGGGTTTTTAACCAATCTTGTACATCCCATAAGTACGTTTGTGTCATTGGTTGAACATTTAGGTCATTTTCGTCCTCCCTAGGTTTATTCTCATCCAATTAGGGTTTTTAACCAATCTTGTGCATCCAATAAGTGATTTTGTGTCATTGGTTGAACAGTTAGGTCATTTTCATCCTCCTTAGGCTTATTCTCATCCAATAAGGTTTTTAACCATTCTTGTGCATCCAATAAGTACGTTTGTGTCATTGGTTGAACATTTAGGTCATTTTCGTCCTCCCTAGGTTTATTCTCATCCAATTAGGGTTTTTAACCAATCTTGTGCATCCAATTAGTACGTTTGTGTCATTGGTTGAACATTTAGGTCATTTTCGTCCTCCCTGTGCTTATTCTCATCCAATTACGGTTTTTAACCAATCTTGTGCATCCAATAAGTGATTTTGTGTCATTGGTTGAACATTTAGGTCATTTTCGTCCTCCCTAGGGTTATTCTCATCCAATTATCGTTTTTAACCAATCTTGTACATCCAATAAGTACGTTTGTGTCATTGGTTGAACATTTAGGTCATTTTCGTCCTCCCTAGGCTTATTCTCATCCAATTAGGGTTTTTAACCAATCTTGTGCATCCAATAAGTGATTTTGTGTCATTGGTTGAACACTTAGGTCATTTTCTTCCTCCCTAGGGTTATTCTCATCCAATTAGGGTTTTTAACCAATCTTATGCATCCAATAAGTACGTTTGTGTCATTGGTTAAACAATTAGGTCACTTTCGTCCATCCTAGGCTTATTCTCTTCTAATTAGGGTTTTTAGCCAATCTTGTGCATCCAATAAGTGAATTTGTGTCACTGGTTGAACATTTAGGTCATTTTCGTCCTCCCTAGGGTTATTCTCATCCAATTAGGGTTTTTAACCAATCTTGTACATCCAATAAGTACGTTTGTGTCATTGGTTGAACATTTAGGTCATTTTCGTCCTCCCTAGGCTTATTCTCATCCAATTAGGGTTTTTAACCAATCTTGTACATCCAATACGTACGTTTGTGTCACTGGTTGAACATTTAGGTCATTTTCGTCCTCCCTAGGCTTATTCTCATCCAATTAGGGTTTTTAACCATTCTTGTGCATCCAATAAGTACGTTTGTGTCATTGGTTGAACATTTAGGTCATTTTGGTCCTCCCTAGGTTTATTCTCATCCAATTAGGGTTTTTAACAAATATTGTGCATCCAATTAGTACGTTTGTGTCATTGGTTGAAGTTTTAGGTCATTTTCTTCTTCCCTAGGCTTATTCTCATCCAATTAGGGTTTTTAACCAATCTTGTACATCCAATAAGTACGTTTGTGTCATTGGTTGAACATTTAGGTCATTTTCGTCCTCCCTAGGTTTATTCTCATCCAATTAGGGTTTTTAACCAATCTTGTGCATCCAATTAGTACGTTTGTGTCATTGGTTGAAGTTTTAGGTCATTTTCGTCTTCCCTAGGCTTATTCTCATCCAATTAGGGTTTTTAACCAATCTTGTACATCTTATAAGTATGTTTGTGTCTGTGGGTTAACATTTAGGTCATTTTCGTCCTCCCTAGGTTTTTTCTCATCCAATTAGGGTTTTCAACCAATCTTGTGCATCCAATAAGTGATTTTGTGTCATTGGTTGAACAGTTAGGTCATTTTCGTCCTCCCTAGGCTTATTCTCATCCAATTTGGGTTTTTAACCATTCTTGTGCATCCAATAAGTACGTTTGTGTCATTGGTTGAACATTTAGGTCATTTTCGCCTTCCCTAGGCTTATTCTCATCCAATTAGGGTTTTTAACCAATCTTGTACATCCAATAAATACGTTTGTGTCATTGGTTGAACATTTAGGTCATTTTCGTCCTCCCTATGCTTATTCTCATCCAATTACGGTTTTTAACCAATCTTGTGCATCCAATAAGTGATTTTGTGTCATTGGTTGAACATTTAGGTCATTTTCGTCATCCCTAGGCTTATTCTCTTCCAATTAGGGTTTTTAACCATTCTTGTGCATCCAATAAGTATGTTTGTGTCATTGGTTGAACATTTAGGTCACTTTCGTCCTCCCTAGGTTTATTCTCATCCAATTAGGGGTTTTAACCAATCTTGTGCATCCAACTAGTACGTTTGTGTCATTGGTTGAAGTTTTAGGTCATTTTCGTCTTCCCTAGGCTTATTCTCATCCAATTAGGGTTTTTAACCAATCTTGTACATCCAATAAGTACTATTGTGTCATTGGTTGAACATTTAGGTCATTTTCGTCCTCCCTATGCTTATTCTCATCAAATTACGGTTTTTAACCAATCTTGTGCATCCAATAGGTGATTTTGTGTCATTGGTTGAACATTTAGGTCATTTTCGTCCTCCCTACGGTTATTCTCATCCAATTAGGGTTTTTAACCAATCTTGTGCATCCAATAAGTGACTTTGTGTCATTGGTTGAACAGTTAGGTCATTTTCATCCTCCCTAGGCTTATTCTCATCCAATAAGGTTTTTAACCATTCTTGTGCATCCAATAAGTACGTTTGTGTCATTGGTTGAACATTTAGGTCATTTTCGTCCTCCCTAGGTTTATTCTCATCCAATTAGGGTTTTTAACCAATCTTGTGCATCCAATTAGTACGTTTGTGTCATTGGTTGAACATTTAGGTCATTTTCGTCCTCCCTATGCTTATTCTCATCCAATTACGGTTTTTAACCAATCTTGTGCATCCAATAAGTGATTTTGTGTCATTGGTTGAACATTTAGGTCATTTTCGTCCTCCCTAGGGTTATTCTCATCCAATTAGAGTTTTAACCAATCTTGTACATCCAATAAGTACGTTTGTGTCATTGGTTGAACATTTAGGTCATTTTCGTCCTCCCTAGGCTTATTCTCATCCAATTAGGGTTTTTAACCAATCTTGTGCATCCAATAAGTGATTTTGTGTCATTGGTTGATCATTTAGGTCATTTTCGTCCTCCCTAGGGTTATTCTCATCCAATTAGGGTTTTTAACCAATCTTATGCATCCAATAAGTACGTTTGTGTCATTGGTTAAACAATTAGGTCACTTTCGTCCATCCTAGGCTTATTCTCTTCTAATTAGGGTTTTTAGCCAATCTTGTGCATCCAATAAGTGAATTTGTGTCACTGGTTGAACATTTAGGTCATTTTCGTCCTCCCTAGGGTTATTCTCATCCAATTAGGGTTTTTAACCAATCTTGTGCATCCAATAAGTGATTTTGTGTCATTGGTTGAACATTTAGGTCATTTTCGTCCTCCCTAGGGATATTCTCATCCAATTAGGGTTTTTAACCAATCTTATGCATCCAATAAGTACGTTTGTGTCATTGCTTAAACAATTAAGTCACTTTCGTCCATCCTAGGCTTATTCTCTTCTAATTAGGGTTTTTAGCCAATCTTGTGCATCCAATAAGTGAATTTGTGTCACTGGTTGAACATTTAGGTCATTTTCGTCCTCCCTACGGTTATTCTCATCCAATTAGGGTTTTTAACCAATCTTGTACATCCCATAAGTACGTTTGTGTCATTGGTTGAACATTTAGGTCATTTTCGTCCTCCCTAGGTTTATTCTCATCCAATTAGGGTTTTTAACCAATCTTGTGCATCCAATAAGTGATTTTGTGTCATTGGTTGAACATTTAGGTCATTTTCGTCCTCCCTAGGGTTATTCTCATCCAATTAGGGTTTTTAACCAATCTTGTGCATCCAGTAAGTGATTTTGTGTCATTGGTTGAACATTTAAGCCATTTTCGTCCTCCCTAGCCTTATTCTCATCCAATTAGGGTTTTTAACCATTCTTGTGCATCCAATAAGTACGTTTGTGTCATTGGTTGAACATTTAGGTCATTTTCGTCCTCCCTAGGTTTATTCTCATCCAATTAGGGTTTTTAACCAATCTTGTGCATCCAATAAGTACGTTTTTGTCGTTGGTTGAACTTTTAGGTCATTTTCGTCCTCCCTAGGCTTATTCTCATCCAATTAGGGTTTTTAACGAATCTTGTACATCCAATACGTACGTTTGTGTCATTGGTTGAACATTTAGGTCATTTTCGTCGTCCCTAGGCTTATTCTCATCCAATTAGGATTTTGAACCAATCTTGTGCATCCAATAAGTACGTTTGTGTCATTGGTTGAACATTTAGGTCATTTTCGTCCTCCCAAGGCTTATTCTCATCCAATTAGGGTTTTTAACCAATCTTGTGCATCCAATAAGTGATTTTGTGTCATTGGTTGAACATTTAGGTCATTTTCGTCCTCCCTAGGTTTATTCTCATCCAATTAGGGTTTTTAACCAATCTTGTGCATCCAATAAGTGATTTTGTGTCATTGGTTGAACATTTAGGTCATTTTCGTCCTCCTTACGGTTATTCTCATCCAATTAGGGTTTTTAACCAATCTTGTGCATCCAATAAGTGATTTTGTGTCATTGGTTGAACAGTTAGGTCATTTTCATCCTCCCTAGGCTTATTCTCAGCCAATAAGGTTTTTAACCATTCTTGTGCATCCAATAAGTACGTTTGTGTCATTGGTTGAACATTTAGGTCATTTTCGTCCTCCCTAGGTTTATTCTCATCCAATTAGGGTTTTTAACCAATCTTGTGCATCCAATTAGTACGTTTGTGTCATTGGTTGAAGTTTTAGGTCATTTTCGTCTTCCGTAGGCTTATTCTCATCCAATTAGGGTTTTTAACCAATCTTGTACATCCAATAAGTATGTTTGTGTCTGTGGGTTAACATTTAGGTCATTTTCGTCCTCCCTAGGTTTATTCTCATCCAATTAGGGTTTTTAACTAATCTTGTGCATCCTATAAGTGATTTTGTGTCATTGGTTGAACAGTTAGGTCATTTTCGTCCTCCCTAGGCTTATTCTCATCCAATTTGGGTTTTTAACCATTCTTGTGCATCCAATAAGTACGTTTGTGTCATTGGTTAAACATTTAGGTCACTTTCGTTCATCCTAGGCTTATTCTCTTCTAATTAGGGTTTTTAGCCAATCTTGTGCATCCAATAAGTGAATTTGTGTCACTGGTTGAACATTTAGGTCATTTTCGTCCTCCCTAGGGTTATTCTCATCCAATTAGGGTTTTTAACCATTCTTGTGCATCCAATAAGTACGTTTGTGTCATTGGTTGAACATTTAGGTCATTTTCGTCCTCCCTAGTTTTATTCTCATCCAATTAGGGTTTTTAACCAATCTTGTGCATCCAATAAGTACGTTTTTGTCGTTGGTTGAACTTCTAGGTCATTTTCGTCCTCCCTAGGCTTATTCTCATCCAATTAGGGTTTTTAACCAATCTTGTACATCCAATACGTACGTTTGTGTCACTGGTTGAACATTTAGGTCATTTTCTTCCTCCCTAGGCTTATTCTCATCCAATTAGGGTTTTTAACCAATCTTGTGCATCCAATAAATGATTTTGTGTCATTGGTTGAACAGTTAGGTCATTTTCATCCTCCCCAGGCTTATTCTCATCCAATTAGAGTTTTTAACCATTCTTGTGCGTCCAATAAGTACGTTTGTGTCATTGGTTGAACATTTAGGTCATTTTGGTCCTCCCTAGGTTTATTCTCATCCAATTAGGGTTTTTAACCAATATTGTGCATCCAATTAGTACGTTTGTGTCATTGGTTGAAGTTTTAGGTCATTTTCTTCTTCCCTAGGCTTATTCTCATCCAATTAGGGTTTTTAACCAATCTTGTACATCCAATAAGTACGTTTGTGTCATTGGTTGAACATTTAGGTCATTTACGAACTCCAAAGGTTTATTCTCATCCAATTAGGGTTTTTAACCAATCTTGTGCATCCAATAAGTGATTTTGTGTCATTGGTTGAACATTTAGGTCATTTTCGTCCTCCCTACGGTTATTCTCATCCAATTAGGGTTTTTAACCAATCTTGTACATCCAATAAGTACGTTTGTGTCATTGGTTGAACATTTAGGTCATTTTCATCCTCCCTAGGTTTATTCTCATCCAATTAGGGTTTTTAACCAATCTTGTGCATCCAATAAGTTATTTTGTGTCATTGGTTGAACATTTAGGTCATTTTCGTCCTCCCTATGGTTATTCTCATCCAATTAGGGTTTTTAACCAATCTTGTGCATCCAATAAGTGATTTTGTGTCATTGGTTGAACATTTAGGTCATTTTCGTCCTCCCTAGCCTTATTCTCATCCGATTAGGGTTTTTAACCATTCTTGTGCATCCAATAAGTATGTTTGTGTCATTGGTTGAACATTTAGGTCATTTTCGTCCTCCCTAGGTTTATTCTCATCCAATTAGGGTTTTTTACCATTCTTGTGCATCCAATAAGTGATTTTGTTTCATTGGTTGAACATTGAAGTCATTTTCGTCCTCCCTAGGCTTATTCTCATCCAATTAGGGTTTTTAACCAATCTTGTGCATCCAATAAGTGATTTTGTGTCATTGGTTGAACATTTAGGTCATTTTCGTCCTCCCTAGGGTTATTCTCATCCAATTAGGGTTTTTAACCAATCTTGTGCATCCAAAAAGTGATTTTGTGTCATTGGTTGAACATTTAGGTCATTTTCGTCCTCCCTAGCCTTATTCTCA
Source organism: Cicer chorassanicum (assembly GCA_037974735.1). NCBI lineage: Eukaryota > Viridiplantae > Streptophyta > Magnoliopsida > Fabales > Fabaceae > Cicer > Cicer chorassanicum. The sequence goes on from JBBPBP010000169.1 coordinate 223,721, forward strand.
TCCAATTAGGGTTTTTAACCATTCTTGTGCATCCAATAAATACGTTTGTGTCATTGGTTGAACATTTGGGTCATTTTCGTCCTCCCTAGGCTTATTCTCATCCAATTAGGGTTCTTAACCAATCTTGTGCATCCAATAAGTTATTTTGTGTCATTGGTTGAACATTTAGGTCATTTTCGTCCTCCCTAGGCTTATTCTCATCCAATTAGGATTTTTAACCAATCTTGTGCATCCTATAAGTGATTTTGTATCATTGGTTGAACATTTAGGTCATTTTCGTCCTCCCTACGATTAGTCTCATCCAATTAGGGTTTTTAACCATTCTTGTGCATCCAATAAGTACGTTTGTGTCATTGGTTAAACATTTAGGTCTTTTTCGTCCATCCTAGGCTAATTCTCTTCCAATTAGGGTTTTTAACCAATCTTGTACATCCAATAAGTACGTTTGTGTCATTAGTTGAACATTTAGGTCATTTTCGTCCTCCCTAGGCTTATTCTCATCCAATAAGTGATTGTGTGTCATTGGTTGAACATTTAGGTCATTTTCGTCCTCCCTACGGTTATTCTCATCCAATTAGGGTTTTTAACCAATCTTGTGCATCCAATAAGTGATTTTGTGTCATTGGTTGAACAGTTAGGTCATTTTCATCCTCCCTAGGCTTATTCTCATCCAATAAAGTTTTTAACCATTCTTGTGCATCCAATAAGTACATTTGTGTCATTGGTTGAACATTTAGGTCATTTTCGTCCTCCCTAGGTTTATTCTCATCCAATTAGGGTTTTTAACCAATCTTGTGCATCAAATTAGTACGTTTGTGTCATTGGTTGAAGTTTTAGGTCATTTTCGTCATCCCTAGGCTTATTCTCATCCAATTAGGGTTTTTAACCAATCTTGTACATCCAATAAGTATGTTTGTGTCTGTGGGTTAACATTTAGGTCATTTTCGTCCTCCCTAGGTTTATTCTCATCCAATTAGGGTTTTTAACCAATCTTGTGTATCCAATAAGTGATTTTGTGTCATTGGTTGAACAGTTAGGTCATTTTCGTCCTCCCTAGGCTTATTCTCATCCAATTTGGGTTTTTAACCATTCTTGTGCATCCAATAAGTACGTTTGTGTCATTGGTTGAACATTTAGGTCATTTTCATCTTCCCTAGGCTTATTCTCATCCAATTAGGGTTTTTAACCAATCTTGTACATCCAATAAATACGTTTGTGTCATTGGTTGAACATTTAGGTCATTTTTGTCCTCCCTATGCTTATTCTCATCCAATTACGGTTTTTAACCAATCTTGTGCATCCAATAAGTGATTTTGTGTCATTGGTTGAACATTTAGGTCATTTTCGTCCTCCCTAGGGTTATTCTCATCCAATTAGGGTTTTTAACCAATGTTATGCATCCAATAAGTACGTTTGTGTCATTAGTTAAACAATTAGGTCACTTTCTTCCATCCCAGGCTTATTCTCTTCTAATTAGGGTTTTTAGCCAATCTTGTGCATCCAATAAGTGAATTTGTGTCACTGGTTGAACATTTAGGTCATTTTCGTCCTCCCTAGGGTTATTCTCATCCAATTAGGGTTTTTAACCAATCTTGTGCATCCAATAAGTACGTTTGTGTCATTGGTTGATCATTTAGGTCATTTTCGTCCTCCCTAGGCTTATTCTCATCCAATTAGGGTTTTTAACCAATCTTGTGCATCCAATAAGTGATTTTGTGTCATTGGTTGAACATTTAGGTCATTTTCGTCCTCCCTAGGGTTATTCTCATCCAATTAGGGTTTTTAACCAATCTTATGCATCCAATAAGTACGTTTGTGTCATTGATTGAACATTAAGGTCATTTTCGTCCTTCCTAGGCTTATTCTCATCCAATTAGGGTTTTTAACCAATCTTGTCATCCAATAAGTGATTTTGTGTCATTGGTTGAACATTTAGGTCATTTTCGTCCTCCTTACGGTTATTCTCATCAAATTAGGGTTTTTAACCAATCTTGTGCATCCGATAAGTGATTTTGTGTCATTGGTTGAACATTTAGGTCATTTTCGTCCTCCCTAGCCTTATTCTCATCCAATTAGGGTTTTTGACCATTCTTGTGCATCCAATAAGTACGTTTGTCTCATTGGTTGAACATTTAGGTCATTTTCGTCCTCCCTTGGTTTATTCTCATCCAATTAGGGTTTTTAACCAATCTTGTGCATCCAATAAGTACGTTTGTGTCATTGGTTGAACTTTTAGGTCATTTTCGTCCTCCCTTGGCTTATTCTCATCCAATTAGGGTTTTTAACCAATCTTGTGCATCCAATAAGTGATTTTGTGTCATTGGTTGAACATTTAGAACATTTTCGTCCTCCCTAGGTTTATTCTCATCCAATTAGGGTTTTTAACCAATCTTGTGCATCCAATTAGTACGTTTGTATCATTGGTTGAACATTTAGGTCATTTTCGTCCTCCCTATGCTTATTCTCATCCAATTACGGTTTTTAACCAATCTTGTGCATCCAATAAGTTATTTTGTGTCATTGGTTGAACATTTAGGTCATTTTCGTCCTCCCTAGGGTTATTCTCATCCAATTAGGGTTTTTAACCAATCTTGTACATCCAATAAGTACGTTTGTGTCATTGGTTGAACATTTAGGTCATTTTCGTCCTCCCTAGGCTTATTCTCATCCAATTAGGGTTTTTAACCAATCTTGTGCATCCAATAAGTGATTTTGTGTCGTTGGTTGAACATTTAGGTCATTTTCGTCCTCCCTAGGGTTATTCTCATCCAATTAGGGTTTTTAACCAATCTTATGCATCCAATAAGTACGTTTGTGTCATTGATTGAACATTAAGGTCATTTTCGTCCTTCCTAGGCTTATTCTCATCCAATTAGGGTTTTTAACCAATCTTGTCATCCAATAAGTGATTTTGTGTCATTGGTTGAACATTTAGGTCATTTTCGTCCTCCTTACGGTTATTCTCATCAAATTAGGGTTTTTAACCAATCTTGTGCATCCGATAAGTGATTTTGTGTCATTGGTTGAACATTTAGGTCATTTTCGTCCTCCCTAGCCTTATTCTCATCCAATTAGGGTTTTTGACCATTCTTGTGCATCCAATAAGTACGTTTGTCTCATTGGTTGAACATTTAGGTCATTTTCGTCCTCCCTTGGTTTATTCTCATCCAATTAGGGTTTTTAATCAATCTTGTGCATCCAATAAGTACGTTTGTGTCATTGGTTGAACTTTTAGGTCATTTTCGTCCTCCCTTGGCTTATTCTCATCCAATTAGGGTTTTTAACCAATCTTGTACATCCAATATGTACGTTTGTGTCATTGGTTGATCATTTAGGTCATTTTCGTCCTCCCTAGGCTTATTCTCATCCAATTACGATTTTTAACCGATCTTGTGCATCCAATAAGTGATTTTGTGTCATTGGTTGAACATTTAGGTCATTTTCGTCCTCCCTACGGTTATTCTCATCCAATTAGGGTTTTTAACCAATCTTGTGCATCCAATAAGTGATTTGGTGTCATTGGTTGAACAGTTAGGTCATTTTCGTCCTCCCTAGGCTTATTCTCATCCAATTAGAGTTTTTAACCATTCTTGTGCATCCAATAAGTACGTTTGTCTCATTGGTTGAACATTTAGGTCATTTTCGTCCTCCCTTGGTTTATTCTCATCCAATTAGGGTTTTTAACCAATCTTGTGCATCCAATAAGTACGTTTGTGTCATTGGTTGAACTTTTAGGTCATTTTCGTCCTCCCTTGGCTTATTCTCATCCAATTAGGGTTTTTAACCAATCTTGTACATCCAATATGTACGTTTGTGTCATTGGTTGATCATTTAGGTCATTTTCATCCTCCCTAGGCTTATTCTCATCCAATTACGATTTTTAACCGATCTTGTGCATCCAATAAGTACGTTTTTGTCGTTGGTTGAACTTCTAGGTCATTTTCGTCCTCCCTAGGCTTATTCTCATCCAATTAGGGGTTTTAACCAATCTTGTACATCCAATACGTACGTTTGTGTCACTGGTTGAACATTTAGGTCATTTTCGTCCTCCCTAGGCTTATTCTCATCCAATTAGGATTTTTAACCAATCTTGTGCATCCAATTAGTACGTTTGTGTCGTTGGTTGAACATTTAGGTCATTTTCGTCCTCCCTAGGCTTATTCTCATCCAATTAGGGTTTTTAACCAATCTTGTACATCCAATACGTACGTTTGTGTCACTGGTTGAACATTTAGGTCATTTTCGTCCTCCCTAGGCTTATTCTCATCCAATTAGAGTTTTTAACCATTCTTGTGCATCCAATAAGTACGTTTGTGTCATTGGTTGAACATTTAGGTCATTTTGGTCCTCCCTAGGTTTATTCTAATCCAATTAGGGTTTTTAACCAATATTGTGCATCCAATTAGTACGTTTGTGGCATTGGTTGAAGTTTTAGGTCATTTTCTTCTTCCCTAGGCTTATTCTCATCCAATTAGGGTTTTTAACCAATCTTGTACATCCAATAAGTACGTTTGTGTCATTGGTTGAACATTTAGGTCATTTACGAACTCCATAGGTTTATTCTCATCCAATTAGGGTTTTTAACCAATCTTGTGCATCCAATAAGTGATTTTGTTTCATTGGTTGAACATTTAGGTCATTTTCGTCCTCCCTACGGTTATTCTCATCCAATTAGGATTTTTAACCAATCTTGTACATCCCATAAGTACGTTTGTGTCATTGGTTGAACATTTAGGTCATTTTCGTCCTCCTTAGGTTTATTCTCATCCAATTAGGGTTTTTAACCAATCTTGTGCATCCAATAAGTGATTTTGTGTCATTGGTTGAACATTTAGGTCATTTTCGTCCTCCCTAGCCTTATTCTCATCCGATTAGGGTTTTTAACCATTCTTGTGCATCCAATAAGTGAATTTGTGTCATTGGTTGAACATTTAGGTCATTTTCGTCCTCCCTAGGCTTATTCTCATCCAATTAGGGTTTTTAACCAATCTTGTACATCCAATACGTACGTTTGTGTCATTGGTTGAACATTTAGGTCATTTTCGTCCTCCCTAGGCTTATTCTCATCCAATTAGGGTTTTTAACCAATCTTGTACATCCAATACGTTCGTTTGTGTCATTGGTTGAACATTTAGGTCATTTTCGTCCTCCCTAGGCTTATTCTCATCCAATTAGGATTTTTAACCAATCTTGTGCATCCAATAAGTGATTTTGTGTCATTGGTTGAACATTTAGGTCATTTTCGTCCTCCCTACGGTTATTCTCATCCAATTAGGGTTTTTAACCAATCTTGTGCATCCAATAAGTGATTTTGTGTCATTGGTTGAACATTTAGGTCATTTTTGTTCTCCCTATGGTTATTCTCATCCAATTAGGGTTTTTAACCAATCTTGTGCATCCAATAAGTGATTTTGTGTCATTGGTTGAACATTTAGGTCATTTTCGTCCTCCCTATGCTTATTCTCATCCAATTACGGTTTTTAACCAATCTTGATCATCCAATATGTGATTTTGTGTCATTGGTTGAACATTTAGGTCATTTTCGTCCTCCCTAGGGTTATTCTCATCCAATTAGGGTTTTAAACCAATCTTGTGCATCTAATAAGTACGTTTGTGTCATTGGTTAAACATTTAGGTCATTTTCGTCCTTCCTAGGCTTATTCTCTTCTAATTAGGGTTTTTAACCAATCTTGTGCATCAAATAAGTGATTTTTTGTCATTGGTTGAATATTTAGGTCATTTTCGTCCTACCTAGGGTTATTCTCATCCAATTAGGGTTTTTAACCAATCTTGTGCATCCAATAAGTACGTTTTGTCATTGATTGAACATTAAGGTCATTTTCGTCCTTCCTAGGCTTATTCTCATCCAATTAGGGTTTTTAACCAATCTTGTCATCCAATAAGTGATTTTGTGTCATTGGTTGAACATTTAGGTCATTTTCGTCCTCCTTACGGTTATTCTCATCAAATTAGGGTTTTTAACCAATCTTGTGCATCCGATAAGTGATTTTGTGTCATTGGTTGAACATTTAGGTCATTTTCGTCCTCCCTAGCCTTATTCTCATCCAATTAGGGTTTTTGACCATTCTTGTGCATCCAATAAGTACGTTTGTCTCATTGGTTGAACATTTAGGTCATTTTCATCCTCCCTTGGTTTATTCTCATCCAATTAGGGTTTTTAATCAATCTTGTGCATCCAATAAGTACGTTTGTGTCATTGGTTGAACTTTTAGGTCATTTTCGTCCTCCCTTGGCTTATTCTCATCCAATTAGGGTTTTTAACCAATCTTGTACATCCAATATGTACGTTTGTGTCATTGGTTGATCATTTAGGTCATTTTCGTCCTCCCTAGGCTTATTCTCATCCAATTACGATTTTTAATCGATCTTGTGCATCCAATAAGTGATTTTGTGTCATTGGTTGAACATTTAGGTCATTTTCGTCCTCCCTACGGTTATTCTCATCCAATTAGGGTTTTTAACCAATCTTGTGCATCCAATAAGTGATTTTGTGTCATTGGATGAACAGTTAGGTCATTTTCGTCCTCCCTAGGCTTATTCTCATCCAATTAGAGTTTTTAACCATTCTTGTGCATCCAATAAGTACATTTGTGTCATTGGTTGAACATTTAGGTCATTTTCGTCCTCCCTAGGTTTACTCTCATCCAATTAGGGTTTTTAACCAATCTTGTGCATCCAATTAGTACGTTTGTGTCAACGGTTGAAGTTTTAGGTCATTTTCGTCCTCCCTAGGTTTATTCTCATCCAATTAGGATTTTTAACCAATCTTGTGCATCCAATTAGTACGTTTGTGTCATTGGTTGAAGTTTTAGGTCATTTTCGTCTTCCCTAGCCTTATTCTCATCTAATTAGGGTTTTTAACCAATCTTGTACATCCAATAAGTACGTTTGTTTCATTGGTTGAACATTTAGGTCATTTTCGTCCTCCCTATGCTTATTTTCATCCAATTAGGGTTTTTAACCAATCTTGTGCATCCAATAAGTGATTTTGTGTCATTGGTTGAACATTTAGGTCATTTTCGTCCTCCCTATGCTTATTCTCATCCAATTAGGGTTTTTAACCAATCTTGTACATCCAATACGTTCGTTTGTGTCATTGGTTGAACATTTAGGTCATTTTCGTCCTCCCTAGGCTTATTCTCATCCAGTTAGGATTTTTAACCAATCTTGTGCATCCGATAAGTGATTTTGTCATTGGTTGAACATTTAGGTCATTTTCATCCTCCCTACGGTTATTCTCACCCAATTAGGGTTTTTAACCAATCTTGTGCATCCAATAAGTGATTTTGTGTCATTGGTTGAACAGTTCGGTCATTCTTTGTCCTCCCTAGGCTTATTCTCATCCAATTAGGGTTTTTAACCATTCTTGTGCATCCAATAAATACGTTTGTGTCATTGGTTGAACATTTGGGTCATTTTCGTCCTCCCTAGGCTTATTCTCATTCAATTAGGATTTTTAACCAATCTTGTGCATCCAATAATTGATTTTGTGTCATTGGTTGAACAGTTAGGTCATTTTCATCCTCCCTATGCTTATTCTCATCCAATTAGGGTTTTTAACCAATCTTGTACATCCAATACGTTCGTTTGTGTCATTGGTTGAACATTTAGGTCATTTTGGTCCTCCCTAGGCTTATTCTCATCCAATTAGGATTTTTAACCAATCTTGTGCATCCAATAAGTGATTTTGTGTCATTGGTTGAACAGTTCGGTCGTTTTTTGTCCTTCCTAGGCTTATTCTCATCCAATTAGGGTTTTTAACCATTCTTGTGCATCCAATAAATACGTTTGTGTCATTGGTTGAACATTTGGGTCATTTTCGTCCACCCTAGGCTTATTCTCATCCAATTAGGGTTTATAACCAATCTTGTGCATCCAATAAGTGATTTTGTGTCATTGGTTGAACATTTAGGTCATTTTCGTCCTCCCTAGCCTTATTCTCATCCGATTAGGGTTTTTAACCATTCTTGTGCATCCAATAAGTGAATTTGTGTCATTGGTTGAACATTTAGGTCATTTTCGTCCTCCCTAGGCTTATTCTCATCCAATTAGGGTTTTTAACCAATCTTGTACATCCAATACGTACGTTTGTGTCATTGGTTGAACATTTAGGTCATTTTCGTCCTCCCTAGGCTTATTCTCATCCAATTAGGGTTTTTAACCAATCTTGTGCATCCAATTAGTACGTTTGTGTCATTGGTTGAAGTTTTAGGTCATTTTCGTCTTCCCTAGCCTTATTCTCATCTAATTAGGGTTTTTAACCAATCTTGTACATCCAATAAGTACGTTTGTTTCATTGGTTGAACATTTAGGTCATTTTCGTCCTCCCTATGCTTATTTTCATCCAATTAGGGTTTTTAACCAATCTTCTGCATCCAATAAGTGATTTTGTGTCATTGGTTGAACAGTTAGGTCATTTTCGTCCTCCCTAGGCTTATTCTCATCCAATTAGGGTTTTTAACCATTCTTGTGCATCCAATAAGTACGTTTGTGCCATTGGTTGAACATTTAGGTCATTTTCGTCCTCCCTAGGCTTATTCTCATCCAATTAGGGTTTTTAACCAATCTTGTGCATCCAATTAGTACGTTTGTGTCATTGGTTGAAGTTTTAGGTCATTTTCGTCTTCCCTAGCCTTATTCTCATCTAATTAGGGTTTTTAACCAATCTTGTACATCCAATAAGTACGTTTGTTTCATTGGTTGAACATTTAGGTCATTTTCGTCCTCCCTATGCTTATTTTCATCCAATTAGGGTTTTTAACCAATCTTCTGCATCCAATAAGTGATTTTGTGTCAATTGTTGAACATTTAGGTCATTTGCGTCCTCCCTATGGTTATTCTCATCCAATTAGGGTTTTTAACCAATCTTGTACATCCAATAAGTACGTTCGTGTCATTGGTTGAACATTTAGGTCATTTTCGTCCTCCCTAGGTTTATTCTCATCCAATTAGGGTTTTTAACCAATCTTGTGCATCCAATAAGTGATTTTGTGTCATTGTTGAACATTTAGGTCATTTTCGTCCTCCCTACGGTTATTCTCATCCAATTAGGGTTTTTAACAAATCTTGTGCATCCAATAAGTGATTTTGTGTCATTGGTTGAACAGTTAGGTCATTTTCATCCTCGCTAGGCTAATTCTCATCCAATTAGGGTTTTTAACCATTCTTGTGCATCCAATAAGTATGTTTGTGTCATTGGTTGAACAGTTAGGTCATTTTCGTCCTCCCTAGGCTTATTCTCATCCAATTAGGGTTTTTAACCATTCTTGTGCATCCAATAAGTATGTTTGTGTCATTAGCTGAACATTTAGGTCATTTTCGTCCTCCCTAGGTTTGTTCGCATCCAATTAGGGTTTTTAACCAATCTTGTGCATCCAATTAGTACGTTTGTGTCATTTGTTGAAGTTTTAGGTCATTTTCGTCTTCCCTAGGCTTATTCTCATCCAATTAGGGTTTTTAACCAATCTTGTACATCCAATAAGTACGTTTGTTTCATTGGTTGAACATTTAGGTCATTTTCGTCCTCCCTATGCTTATTCTCATCCAATTACGGTTTTTAACCAATCTTGATCATCCAATATGTGATTTTGTGTCATTGGTTGAACATTTAGGTCATTTTCGTCCTCCCTAGGGTTATTCTCATCCAATTAGGGTTTTAAACCAATCTTGTGCATCTAATAAGTACGTTTGTGTCATTGGTTAAACATTTAGGTCATTTTCGTCCTTCCTAGGCTTATTCTCTTCTAATTAGGGTTTTTAACCAATCTTGTGCATCAAATAAGTGATTTTTTGTCATTGGTTGAATATTTAGGTCATTTTCGTCCTACCTAGGGTTATTCTCATCCAATTAGGGTTTTTAACCAATCTTGTGCATCCAATAAGTACGTTTTGTCATTGATTGAACATTAAGGTCATTTTCGTCCTTCCTAGGCTTATTCTCATCCAATTAGGGTTTTTAACCAATCTTGTCATCCAATAAGTGATTTTGTGTCATTGGTTGAACATTTAGGTCATTTTCGTCCTCCTTACGGTTATTCTCATCCAATTAGGGTTTTTAACCAATCTAGTACATCCAATAAGTACGTTTGTGTCATTGGTTGAACATTTAGGTCATTTACGTCCTCCCTAGGCTTATTCTCATCCAATTAGGATTTTTAACCAATCTTGTGCATCCAATAAGTGATTTTGTGTCATTGGTTGAACATTTAGGTCATTTTCGTCCTCCCTAGGCTTATTCTCATCCAATTAGGATTTTTAACCAATCTTGTGCATCCAATAAGTGATTTTGTGTCATTGGTTTAACATTTAGGTCATTTTCGTCCTCCATACGGTTATTCTCATCCAATTAGGGTTTTTAACCAATCTTGTGCATCCAATAAGTGATTTTGTGTCATTGGTTGAACAGTTCGGTCATTTTTTGTCCTCCCTAGGCTTATTCTCATCCAATTAGGGTTTTTAACCATTCTTGTGCATCCAATAAATACGTTTGTGTCATTGGTTGAACATTTGGGTCATTTTCGTCCTCCCTAGGCTTATTCTCATTCAATTAGGGTTTTTAACCAATCTTGTGCATCCAATAATTGATTTTGTGTCATTGGTTGAACAGTTAGGTCATTTTCATCCTCCCTAGACTTATTCTCATCCAATAAGGTTTTTAACCATTCTTGTGCATCCAATAAGTACGTTTGTGTCATTTGTTGAACATTTAGGTCATTTTCGTCATCCCTAGGCTAATTCTCATCCAATTAGGGTTTTTAACCATTCTTCTGCATCCAATATGAATGTTTGTGTCATTGGTTGAACATTTAGGTCGTTTTCGTCCTCCCTAGGTTTATTCTCATCCAATTAGGGTTTTTAACCAATCTTGTGCATCCAATAAGTGATTTTGTGTCATTGGTTGAACATTTAGGTCATTTTCGTCCTCCCTACGGTTATTCTCATCCAATTAGGGTTTTTAACCAATGTTGTGCATCCAATAAGTGATTTTGTGTCATTGGTTGAACATTTAGGTCATTTTCCTCATCCCTAGGCTAATTCTCATCCAATTAGGGTTTTTAACCATTCTTGTGCATCCAATAAGTATGTTTGTGTCATTTGTTGAACATTTAGGTCATTTTCGTCCTCCCTATGCTTATTCTCATCAAATTACGGTTTTTAACCAATCTTGTGCATCCAATAAGTGATTTTGTGTCATTGGTTGAACATTTAGGTCATTTTCGTCCTCCCTAGGGTTATTCTCATACAATTAGGGTATTTAACCTATCTTTTGCATCCAATAAGTACGTTTGTGTCATTGGTTAAACATTTAGGTCACTTTCGTCCATCCTAGGATTATTCTCTTCTAATTAGGGTTTTTAACCAATCTTGTGCATCCAATAAGTGATTTTGTGTCATTGGTTGAATACTTAGGTCATTTTTGTCCTCCCTAGGGTTATTCTCATCCAATTAGGGTTTTTAACCAATCTTGTGCATCTAATAAGTGATTTGTGTCATTGGTTGAACATTAGGTCATTTTCGTCCTTCCTATGGTTATTCTCATCCAATTAGGGTTTTTAACCAATCTTGTGCATCCAATAAGTGATTTTGTGTCATTGGTTGAACAGCTAGGTCATTTTCGTCCTCCCTAGGCTTATTCTCATCCAATTAGGGTTTTAAACCAATCTTGTGCATCTAATAAGTATGTTTGTGTCATTGGTTAAACATTTAGGTCATTTTCGTCCTTCCTAGGCTTATTCTCTTCTAATTAGGGTTTTTAACCAATCTCGTGCATCCAATTAGTACGTTTGTGTCATTGGTTGAAGTTTTAGGTCATTTTCGTCTTCCCTAGGCTTATTCTCATCCAATTAGGGTTTTTAACCAATCTTGTACATCCAATAAGTACGTTTGTTTCATTGGTTGAACATTTAGGTCATTTTCGTCCTCCCTATGCTTATTCTCATCCAATTACGGTTTTTAACCAATCTAGATCATCCAATATGTGATTTTGTGTCATGGGTTGAACATTTAGGTCGTTTTCGTCCTCCCTAGGGCTATTCTCATCCAATTAGGGTTTTAAACCAATCTTGTGCATCTAATAAGTACGTTTGTGTCATTGGTTAAACATTTTGGTCTTTTTCGTCCTTCCTAGGCTTATTCTCTTCTAATTAGGGTTTTTAACCAATCTTGTGCATCCAATAAGTGATTTTGTGTCATTGGTTGAATATTTAGGTCATTTTCGTCCTACCTAGGGTTATTCTCATCCAATTAGGGTTTTTAACCAATCTTGTGCATCCAATAAGTACGTTTTGTCATTGATTGAACATTAAGGTCATTTTCATCCTTCCTAGGCTTATTCTCATCCAATTAGGGTTTTTAACCAATCTTGTCATCCAATAAGTGATTTTGTGTCATTGGTTGAACATTTAGGTCATTTTCGTCCTCCTTACGGTTATTCTCATCAAATTAGGGTTTTTAACCAATCTTGTGCATCCAATAAGTGATTTTGTGTCATTGGTTGAACATTTAGGTCATTTTCGTCCTCCCTAGCCTTATTCTCATCCAATTAGGGTTTTTGACCATTCTTGTGCATCCAATAAGTACGTTTGTCTCATTGGTTGAACATTTGGGTCATTTTCGTCCTCCCTTGGTTTATTCTCATCCAATTAGGGTTTTTAACCAATCTTGTGCATCCAATAAGTACGTTTGTGTCATTGGTTGAACTTTTAGGTCATTTTCGTCCTCCCTTGGCTTATTCTCATCCAATTAGGGTTTTTAACCAATCTTGTACATCCAATATGTCGTTTGTGTCATTGGTTAATCATTTAGGTCATTTTCGTCCTCCCTAGGCTTATTCTCATCCAATTACGATTTTTAATCGATCTTGTGCATCCAATAAGTGATTTTGTGTCATTGGTTGAACATTTAGGTCATTTTCGTCCTCCCTACGGTTATTCTCATCCAATTAGGGTTTTTAACCAATCTTGTGCATCCAATAAGTGATTTTGTGTCATTGGATGAACAGTTAGGTCATTTTCGTCCTCCCTAGGCTTATTCTCATCCAATTAGAGTTTTTAACCATTCTTGTGCATCCAATAAGTACATTTGTGTCATTGGTTGAACATTTAGGTCATTTTCGTCCTCCCTAGGTTTACTCTCATCCAATTAGGGTTTTTAACCAATCTTGTGCATCCAATTAGTACGTTTGTGTCAACGGTTGAAGTTTTAGGTCATTTTCGTCTTCCCTAGGCTTATTCTCATCCAATTAGGGTTTTTAACCAATCTTGTGCATCCAATAAGTACGTTTGTGTCAACGGTTGAAGTTTTAGGTCATTTTCGTCCTCCCTAGGTTTATTCTCATCCAATTAGGATTTTTAACCAATCTTGTGCATCCAATTAGTACGTTTGTGTCATTGGTTGAAGTTTTAGGTCATTTTCGTCTTCCCTAGCCTTATTCTCATCTAATTAGGGTTTTTAACCAATCTTGTACATCCAATAAGTACGTTTGTTTCATTGGTTGAACATTTAGGTCATTTTCGTCCTCCCTATGCTTATTTTCATCCAATTAGGGTTTTTAACCAATCTTGTGCATCCAATAAGTGATTTTGTGTCATTGGTTGAACATTTAGGTCATTTTCGTCCTCCTTATGCTTATTCTCATCCAATTAGGGTTTTTAACCAATCTTGTACATCCAATACGTTCGTTTGTGTCATTGGTTGAACATTTAGGTCATTTTCGTCCTCCCTAGGCTTATTCTCATCCAATTAGGATTTTTAACCAATCTTGTGCATCCAATAAGTGATTTTGTGTCATTGGTTGAACAGTTCGGTCGTTTTTTGTCCTCCCTAGGCTTATTCTAATCCAATTAGGGTTTTTAACCATTCTTGTGCATCCAATAAATACGTTTGTGTCATTGGTTGAACATTTGGGTCATTTTTGTCCACCCTAGGCTTATTCTCATCCAATTAGGGTTTTTAACCAATCTTGTGCATCCAATAAGTGATTTTGTGTCATTGGTTGAACATTTAGGTCATTTTCGTCCTCCCTAGGGTTATTCTCATCCAATTAGGGTTTATGACCAATCTTGTGCATCCAATAAGTGATTTTGTGTCATTGGTTGAACATTTAGGTCATTTTCGTCCTCCCTAGCCTTATTCTCATCCGATTAGGGTTTTTAACCATTCTTGTGCATCCAATATGTGATTTTGTGTCATTGGTTGAACATTTAGGTCATTTTCGTCCTCCCTAGGCTTATTCTCATCCAATTAGGGTTTTTAACCAATCTTGTACATCCAATACGTACGTTTGTGTCATTGGTTGAACATTTAGGTCATTTTCGTCCTCCCTAGGCTTATTCTCATCCAATTAGGATTTTTAACCAATCTTGTGCATCCCATAAGTGATTTTGTGTCATTGGTTGAACATTTAGGTCATTTTCGTCCTCCCTAGGGTTATTCTCATCCAATTAGGGTTTTTAACCAATCTTGTGCATCCAATAAGTACGTTTGTGTCATCGGTTAAACATTTAGGTCTTTTTCGTCCATCCTAGGCTAATTCTCTTCTAATTAGGGTTTTTAACCAATCTTGTGCATCCAATAAGTGATTTTGTGTCATTGGTTGAATATTTAGGTCATTTTCGTCCTCCTTATGCTTATTCTCATCCAATTACGATTTTTAACCAATCTTGTGCATCCAATAAGTGATTTTGTGTCATTAGTTGAACATTTAGGTCATTTTCATCCTCCCTAGGGTTATTCTCATCCAATTAGGGTTTTTAACCAATCTTGTGCATCCAATAAGTACGTTTGTGTCATTGGTTAAACATTTAGGTCTTTTTCGTCCATCCTAGGCTAATTCTCTTCTAATTAGAGTTTTTAACCAATCTTGTGCATCCAATAAGTGATTTTGTGTCATTGGTTGAATATTTAGGTCGTTTTCGTCCTCCCTAGGGTTGTTCTCATCCAATTAGGGTTTTTAACCAATCTTGTGCATCCAATAAGTCATTTTGTGTCATTTGTTGAATATTTAGGTCATTTTCGTCCTCCCTAGGGTTATTCTCATCCAATTAGGGTTTTTAACCAATTTTGTGCATCCAATAAGTGATTTTGTGTCATTCGTTAAACATTTAGGTCATTTTCGTCCTTCATAGGCTTATTCTCATCCAATTAGGATTTTTAACCAATCTTGTGCATCCAATAAGTGATTTTGTGTCATTGGTTGAACATTTAGGTCATTTTTGTTCTCCCTATGGTTATTCTCATCTAATTAGGGTTTTTAACCAATCTTGTGCATCCAATAAGTACGTTTCTGTCATTGGTTG
Organism: Cicer chorassanicum; assembly: GCA_037974735.1. Classification (NCBI taxonomy): domain Eukaryota; kingdom Viridiplantae; phylum Streptophyta; class Magnoliopsida; order Fabales; family Fabaceae; genus Cicer; species Cicer chorassanicum. Next base: position 239,038 of record JBBPBP010000169.1, read on the forward strand.
AACATTTAGGTCATTTTCGTCCTCCCTAGGTTATTCTCATCCAAATAGGATTTTTAACCAATCTTGTGCATCCAATAAGTGATTTTGTGTCATTGGTTGAACATTTAGCTCATTTTCGTCCTCCCTATGGTTATTCTCATCCAATTAGGGTTTTTAACCAATCTTGTGCATCCAATAAGTGATTTTGTGTCATTGGTTGAACAGTTAGGTCATTTTCGTCCTCCCTAGGCTTTTTCTCATCCAATTAGGGTTTTCAACCATTCTTGTGCATCCAATAAGTACGTTTGTGCAATTGGTTAACATTTAGGTCATTTTCGTCATCCCTTGGCTTATTCTCATCCAATTAGGGTTTTTAACCAATCTTGTACATCCAATACGTTTGTTTGTGTCATTGGTTGAACATTGAGGTCATTTTCGTCCTCCCTAGGCTTATTCTCATCCAATTAGGATTTTTAACCAATCTTGTGCATCCAATAAGTGATTTTGTCATTGGTTGAACATTTAGGTCATTTTCGTCCTCCCTACGGTTATTCTCATCCAATTAGGGTTTTTAACCAATCTTGTGCATCCGTTAAGTGATTTTGTGTCATTGGTTGAACAGTTCGGTCTTTTTTGGCCTCCCTAGCCTTATTCTCATCCGATTAGGGTTTTTAACCATTCTTGTGCATCCAATAAGTATGTTTGTGTCATTGGTTGAACATTTAGGTCATTTTGGTCCTCCCTAGGTTTATTCTCATCCAATTAGGGTTTTTAACCATTCTTGTGAATCCAATAAGTGATATTGTGTCATTGGTTGAACAGTTCGGTCATTTTTTGTCCTCCCTAGGCTTATTCTCATCCAACTAGGGTTTTTAACCAATCTTGTATATCCAATAAATACGTTTGTGTCATTGGTTGAACATTTGGGTCATTTTCGTCCTCCCTATGCTTATTCTCATCCAATTAGGGTTTTTAACCAATCTTGTGCATCCAATATGTGATTTTGTGTCACTGGTTGAACATTTAGGTCATTTTCGTCCTCCCAATGGTTATTCTCATCCAATTATGGTTTTTAACCAATCTTGTGCATCCAATAAGTGATTTTGTGTCATTGGTTGAATATTTAGGTCATTTTCGTCCTCCCTAGCCTTATTCTCATCCGATTAGGGTTTTTAACGTATCTTGTGCATCCAATAAGTGATTTTGTGTCATTGGTTGAACATTTAGGTCATTTTGGTTCTCCCTATGGTTATTCTCATCCAATTAGGGTTTTGAACCAATCTTGTGCATCCAATAAGTGATTTTGTGTCATTGGTTGAACAGTTCGGTCATTTTTTGTCCTCCCTAGGCTTATTCTCATCCAATTAGGGTTTTTAACCATTCTTGTGCATCCAATAAATACGTTTGTGTCATTGGTTGAACATTTGCGTCATTTTCGTCCTCCCTAGGCTTATTCTCATCCAATTAGGGTTTTTAACCAATCTTGTGCATCCAATAAGTGATTTTGTGTCATTGGTTGAACATTTAGGTCATTTTCATCCTCCCAATGGTTATTCTCATGCAATTAGGGTTTTTAACCAATCTTGTGCATCCAATAAGTACGTTTGTGTCATTGGTTGAACATTTAGGTCATTTTCGTCCTTCCTATGCTTATTTTCATCCAATTAGGGTTTTTAACCAATCTTGTGCATCCAATAAGTGATTTTGTGTCATTGGTTGAACATTTAGGTCATTTTCGTCCTCCTTAGACATATTCTCATCCAATTAGGGTTTTTAACCAATCTTGTACATCCAATACGTACTTTTGTGTCATTGGTTGAACATTTAGGTCATTTTCGTCCTCCCTAGGCTTATTCTCATCCAATTAGGATTTTTAACCAATCTTGTGCATCTAATAAGTGATTTTGTGTCATTGGTTGAACATTTAGGTCATTTTCGTCCCACTACGGTTATTCTCATCCAATTAGGATTTTTAACCAATCTTGTGCATCCGATAAGTGATTTTGTGTCATTGGTTGAACAGTTCGGTCTTTTTTTGGCCTCCCTAGGCTTATTCTCATCTAATTAGGGTTTTTAACCATTCTTGTGCATCCAATAAATACGTTTGTGTCATTGGTTGAACATTTGCGTGATTTTCTTCCTCCCTAGGCTTATTCTCATCCAATTAGGGTTTTTAACCAATCTTGTGCATCCAATAAGTGATTTTGTGTCATTGGTTGAACATTTAGGTCATTTTTGTCCTCGCAATGGTTATTCTCATGCAATTAGGGTTTTTAACCAATCTTGTGCATCCAATAAGTGATTTTGTGTCATTGGTTGAACATTTAGGTCATTTTCGTCCTCCCTAGCCTTATTCTCATCCGATTAGGGTTTTTAACCATTCTTGTGCATCCAATAAGTATGTTTGTGTCATTGGTTGAACTTTTAGGTCATTTTCATCCTCCCTAGGCTTATTCTCAACCAATTAGGGTTTTTAACCAATCTTGTACATCCAATAAGTACGTTTGTGTCATTGGTTAAATATTTAGGTCATTTTCGTCCTCCGTAGGCTTATTCTCTTCCAATTAGGATTTTTAACTAATCTTGTGCATCCAGTAAGTGATTTTGTGTCATTGGTTGAACATTTAGGTCATTTTGTTTCTCCCTATGGTTATTCTCATCCATTTAGGGTTTTTAACCAATCTTGTGCATCCAATAAGTACGTTTGTGTCATTGGTTGAACATTTAGGTCATTTTCGTCCTCCCTAGGTTTATTCTCATCCAATTAGGGTTTTTAACCAATGTTGTGCATCCAATAAGTGATTTTGTGTCATTGGTTGAACAATTATGTCATTTTCGTCCTTCTTAGGCTTATTCTCATCCAATTAGGGTTTTTAACAATTCTTGTGCATCCAATAAGTGATTTTGTTTCATTGGTTGAGCAATTAGGTCATTTTCGTCCTCCCTAGGCTTATTCTCATCCAATTAGGGTTTTTAACCAATGTTGTGCATCCAATAAATGATTTTGTGTCATTGGTTGGACAATTATGTCATTTTCGTCCTTCTTAGGCTTATTCTCATCCAATTGGGGTTTTTAACAATTCTTGTGCATCCAATAAGTGATTTTGTGTCATTGGTTGAGCATTTAGGTCATTTTCGTCCTCCCTAGGGTTATTCTCATCCAATTAGGGTTTTTAACCAATCTTGTGCATCCAATAAGTGATTTTGTGTCATTGGTTGAACATTTAGGTCATTTTCGTCCTCCCTAGCCTTATTCTCATACAATTAGGGTTTTTAACCAATCTTGTACATCCAATACGTACGTTTGTGTCATTGGTAGAACATTTAGGTCATTTTCGTCCTCCCTAGGCTTATTCTCATCCAATTAGGGTTTTTAACCATTCTTGTGCATCCAATAAATATGTTTGTGTCATAGGTTGAACATTTGCGTCATTTTCGTCCTCCCTAGGCTTATTCTCATCCAATTAGGATTTTTAACCAATCTTGTGCATCCAATAAGTGATTTTGTGTCATTGGTTGAACATTTAGGTCATTTTCGTCCTCCCTACGGTTATTCTCATCCAATTAGGGTTTTTAACCAATCTTGTGCATCCGTTAAGTGATTTTGTGTCATTGGTTGAACAGTTCGGTCTTTTTTGGCCTCCCTAGGCTTATTCTCATCCAATTAGGGTTTTTAACCAATCTTGTGCATCCAATAAGTGATTTTGTGTCATTGGTTGAACATTTAGGTCATTTTCGTCCTCGCAATGGTTATTCTCATGCAATTAGGGTTTTTAACCAATCTTGTGCATCCAATAAGTGATTTTGTGTCATTGGTTGAACATTTAGGTCATTTTCGTCCTCCCTAGCCTTATTCTCATCCAATTAGGGTTTTTAACCATTCTTGTGCATCCAATAAGTATGTTTGTGTCATTGTTTGAACGTTTAGGTCATTTTCGTCCTCCCTAGGTTTATTCTCATTCAATTAGGGTTTTTAACCAATCTTGTGCATCCAATAAGTACGTTTGTGTCATTGGTTGAACTTTTAGGTCATTTTCGTCCTCCCTAGGCTTATTCTCAACCAATTAGGGTTTTTAACTAATCTTGTACATCCAATAAGTACGTTTGTGTCATTGGTTGAATATTTTGGTCATTTTCGTCCTCCCTAGGCTTATTCTCATCCAATTAGGGTTTTTAACCATTCTTGTGCATCCAATAAATACGTTTGTGTCATTGCTTGATCATTTGCGTCATTTTCGTCATCCCTAGGCTTATTCTCATCCAATTAGGGTTTTTAACCAATCTTGTGCATCCAATAAGTGATTTTGTGTCATTGGTTGAACATTTAGGTCATTTTCATCCTCCCAATGGTTATTCTCATGCAATTAGGGTTTTTAACCAATCTTGTGCATCCAATAAGTACGTTTGTGTCATTGGTTGAACATTTAGGTCATTTTCGTTTTTCCTAGGCTTATTTTCATCCAATTAGGGTTTTTAACCAATCTTGTGCATCCAATAAGTGATTTTGTGTCATTGGTTGAACATTTAGGTCATTTTCGTCCTCCTTAGGCTTATTCTCATCCAATTAGGGTTTTTAACCAATCTTGTACATCCAATTCATACGTTTGTGTCATTGGTTGAACATTTAGGTCATTTTCGTCCTCCCTAGGCTTATTCTCATCCAATTAAGATTTTTAACCAATCTTGTGCATCTAATAAGTGATTTTGTGTCATTGGTTGAACATTTAGGTCATTTTCGTCCTCCCTACGGTTATTCTCATCCAATTAGGGTTTTTAACCAATCTTGTGCATCCAATAAGTGATTTTGTGTCATTGGTTGAACAGTTCGGTCTTTTTTTGGCCTCCCTAGGCTTATTCTCATCCAATTAGGGTTTTTAACCATTCTTGTGCATCCAATAAATACGTTTGTGTCATTGGTTGAACATTTGCGTGATTTTCGTCCTCCCTAGGCTTATTCTCATCCAATTAGGGTTTTTTAACCAATCTTGTGCATCCAATAAGTACGTTTGTGTCATTGGTTGAACTTTTAGGTCAATTTCGTCCTCCCTAGGCTTATTCTCAACCAATTAGGGTTTTTAACCAATCTTGTGCATCCAATAAGTGATTTTGTGTCATTGGTTGAACATTTAGGTCATTTTCGTCCTCGCAATGGTTATTCTCATGCAATTAGGGTTTTTAACCAATCTTGTGCATCCAATAAGTGATTTTGTGTCATTGGTTGAACATTTAGGTCATTTTCATCCTCCCAATGGTTATTCTCATGCAATTAGGGTTTTTAACCAATCTTGTGCATCCAATAAGTACGTTTGTGTCATTGGTTGAACATTTAGGTCATTTTCGTTTTTCCTAGGCTTATTTTCATCCAATTAGGGTTTTTAACCAATCTTGTGCATCCAATAAGTGATTTTGTGTCATTGGTTGAACATTTAGGTCATTTTCGTCCTCCTTAGGCTTATTCTCATCCAATTAGGGTTTTTAACCAATCTTGTACATCCAATACGTACGTTTGTGTCATTGGTTGAACATTTAGGTCATTTTCGTCCTCCCTAGGCTTATTCTCATCCAATTAGGGTTTTTAACCAATCTTGTGCATCCAATAAGTGATTTTGTGTCATTGGTTGAACATTTAGGTCATTTTCGTCCTCGCAATGGTTATTCTCATGCAATTAGGGTTTTTAACCAATCTTGTGCATCCAATAAGTGATTTTGTGTCATTGGTTGAACATTTAGGTCATTTTCGTCCTCCCTAGCCTTATTCTCATCCGATTAGGGTTTTTAACCATTCTTGTGCATCCAATAAGTATGTTTGTGTCATTGTTTGAACATTTAGGTCGTTTTCGTCCTCCCTAGATTTATTCTCATCCAATTAGGGTTTTTAACCAATCTTGTGCATCCAATAAGTACGTTTGTGTCATTGGTTGAACTTTTAGGTCATTTTCGTCATCCCTAGGCTTATTCTCAACCAATTAGGGTTTTTAACTAATCTTGTACATCCAATAAGTACGTTTGTGTCATTGGTTGAATATTTTGGTCATTTTCGTCCTCCCTAGGCTTATTCTCATCCAATTAGGATTTTTAACCAATCTTGTGCATCCAATAAGTGATTTTGTGTCATTGGTTGAACATTTAGGTCATTTTCGTTCTCCCTATGGTTATTCTCATCCAATTAGGGTTTTTAGCCAATCTTGTGCATCCAATAAGTACGTTTGTGTCATTGGTTGAACATTTAGGTCATTTTCGTCCTCCCTAGGCTTATTCTCATCCAATTAGGGTTTTTAACCAATGTTGTGCATCCAATAAGTGATTTTGTGTCATTGGTTGAACATTTATGTCATTTTCGTCCTTCTTAGGCTTATTCTCATCCAATTAGGGTTTTTAACAATTCTTGTGCATCCAATAAGTGATTTTGTGTCATTGGTTGAGCATTTAGGTCATTTTCGTCCTCCCTAGGGTTATTCTCATCCAATTAGGGTTTTTAACCAATCTTGTGCATCCAATAAGTGATTTTGTGTCATTGGTTGAACATTTAGGTCATTTTCGTCCTCCCTAGGCTTATTCTCATCCAATTAGGATTTTTAACCAATCTTGTGCATCCAATAAGTGATTTTGTGTCATTGGTTGAACATTTAGGTCATTTTCGTCCTCCCTACGGTTATTCTCATCCAATTAGGGTTTTTAACCAATCTTGTGCATCCAATAAGTACGTTTGTGTCATTGGTTGAACATTTAGGTCATTTTCGTCCTTCCTAGGCTTATTTTCATCCAATTAGGGTTTTTAACCAATCTTGTGCATCCAATAAGTGATTTTGTGTCATTGGTTGAACATTTAGGTCATTTTCGTCCTCCCTACGGTTATTCTCATCCAATTAGGGTTTTTAACCAATCTTGTGCATCCAATAAGTGATTTTGTGTCATTGGTTGAACAGTTCGGTCATTTTTTGTCCTCCCTAGGCTTATTCTCATCCAATTAGGGTTTTTAACCATTCTTGTGCATCCAATAAATACGTTTGTGTCATTGGTTGAACATTTGCGTCATTTTCGTCCTCCCTATGCTTATTCTCATCCAATTAGGGTTTTTAACCAATCTTGTGCATCCAATAAGTGATTTTTTGTCATTGGTTGAACATTTAGGTCATTTTCATCCTCCCAATGGTTATTCTCATGCAATTAGGGTTTTTAACCAATCTTGTGCATCCAATAAGTACGTTTGTGTCATTGGTTGAACATTTAGGTCATTTTCGTCCTTCCTAGGCTTATTTTCATCCAATTAGGGTTTTTAACCAATCTTGTGCATCCAATAAGTGATTTTGTGTCATTGGTTGAACATTTAGGTCATTTTCGTCCTCCTTAGGCTTATTCTCGTCCAATTAGGGTTTTTAACCAATCTTGTACATCCAATACGTACGTTTGTGTCATTGGTTGAACATTTAGGTCATTTTCGTCCTCCCTAGGCTTATTCTCATCCAATTAGGATTTTTAACCAATCTTGTGCATCCAATAAGTGATTTTGTGTCATTGGTTGAACAATTAGGTCATTTTCGTCCTCCCTAGGTTTATTCTCATCCAATTAGGGTTTTTAAGCAATCTTGTGCATCCAATAAGTACGTTTGTGTCATTGGTTGAACTTTTAGGTCATTTTCGTCGTCCCTAGGCTTATTCTCAACCAATTAGGGTTTTTAACCAATCTTGTACATCCAATAAGTACGTTTGTGTCATTGGTTGAATATTTAGGTCGTTTTCGTCCTCCCTAGGCTTATTCTCTTCCAATTAGGATTTTTAACCAATCTTGTGCATCCAATAAGTGATTTTGTGTCATTGGTTGAACATTTAGGTCATTTAGGTTCTCCCTATGGTTATTCTCATCCAATTAGGGTTTTTAACCAATCTTGTGCATCCAATAAGTGATTTTGTGTCATTGGTTGAACAATTCGGTAATTTTTTGTCCTCCCTAGGCCTATTCTCATCCAATTAGGGTTTTTAACCATTCTTGTGCATCCAATAAATACGTTTGTGTCATTGGTTGAACATTTGCGTCATTTTCGTCCTCCCTAGGCTTATTCTCATCCAATTAGGGTTTTTAACCAATCTTGTGCATCCAATAAGTGATTTTGTGTCATTGGTTGAACATTTAGGTCATTTTCATCCTCCCAATGGTTATTCTCATGCAATTAGGGTTTTTAACCAATCTTGTGCATCCAATAAGTACGTTTGTGTTATTGGTTGAACATTTAGGTCATTTTCGTCCTTCCTAGGCTTATTTTCATCCAATTAGGGTTTTTAACCAATCTTGTGCATCCAATAAGTGATTTTGTGTCATTGGTTGAACATTTAGGTCATTTTCGTCCTCCTTAGGCTTATTCTCATCCAATTAGGGTTTTTAACCAATATTGTGCATCCAATAAGTACGTTTGTGTCATTGGTTAAACATTTAGGTCATTTTCGTCCTCCCTAGGCTTATTCTCATCCAATTAGGATTTTTAACCAATCTTGTGCATCCAATAAGTGATTTTGTGTCATTGGTTGAACATTTAGGTTATTTTCGTCCTCCCTACGGTTATTCTCATCCAATTAGGGTTTTTAACCAATCTTGTGCATCCAATAAGTGATTTTGTGTCATTGGTTGAACAGTTCGGTCTTTTTTTGGCCTCCATAGGCTTATTCTCATCCAATTAGGGTTTTTAACCATTCTTGTGCATCCAATAAATACGTTTGTGTCATTGGTTGAACATTTAGGTCAACTTCGTCCTCCCTAGGCTTATTCTCATCCAATTAGGGTTTTTAACCATTCTTGTGAATCCAATAAGTGATTTTGTGTCATTGGTTGAACATTTAGGTCATTTTCGTCCTCCCTAAGGGTATTCTCATCCAATTAGGGTTTTTAACCAATCTTGTGCATCCAATAAGTATGTTTGTGTCATTGGTTGAACATTTAGGTCATTTTCGTCCTTCCTAGGCTTATTCTCATCCAATTAGGGTTTTTAACCAATCTTGTGCATCCAATAAGTGATTTTGTGTCATTGGTTTAACATTTAGGTCATTTTCGTCCTCCCTAGGGTTATTCTCATCCAATTAGGGTTTTTAACCAATCTTGTGCATCCGATAAGTACGTTTGTGTCATTGGTTGAACATTTAGGTCATTTTCGTCCTCCCTAGGCTTATTCTCATCCAATTAGGATTTTTAACCAATCTTGGGCATCCAATAAGTGATTTTTTGTCATTGGTTGAACATTTAGGTCATTTTCGTCCTCCCTACGGTTATTCTCATCCAATTAGGGTTTTTAACCAATCTTGTGCATCAAATAAGTGATTTTGTGTATTGGTTGAACAGTTCGGTCATTTTTTGTCCTCCCTAGGCTTATTCTCATCCAATTAGGGTTTTTAACCATTCTTGTGCATCCAATAAATACGTTTGTGTCATTGCTTGAACATTTGCGTCATTTTCGTCATCCCTAGGCTTATTCTCATCCAATTAGGGTTTTTAACCAATCTTGTGCATCCAATAAGTGATTTTGTGTCATTGGTTGAACATTTAGGTCATTTTCATCCTCCCAATGGTTATTCTCATGCAATTAGTGTTTTTAACCAATCTTGTGCATCCAATAAGTACGTTTGTGTCATTGGTTGAACATTTAGGTCATTTTCGTCCTTCCTAGGCTTATTTTCATCCAATTAGGGTTTTTAACCAATCTTGTGCATCCAATAAGTGATTTTGTGTCATTGGTTGAACATTTAGGTCATTTTCGTCCTCCCTATGCTTATTCTCATCCAATTATGGTTTTTAACCAATCTTGGACATCCAATACGTACATTTGTGTCATTGGTTGAACATTTAGGTCATTTTCGTCCTCCCTAGGCTTATTCTTATCCAATTAGGATTTTTAACCAATCTTGTGCATCCAATAAGTGATTTTGTGTCATTGGTTGAACATTTAGGTCATTTTCGTCCTCCCTACGGTTATTCTCATCCAATTAGGGTTTTTAACCAATCTTGTGCATCCAATAAGTGATTTTGTGTCATTGGTTGAACAGTTCGGTCATTTTTTGTCCTCCTTAGGCTTATCCTCATCCAATTAGGGTTTTTAACCATTCTTGTGCATCCAATAAATACGTTTGTGTCATTGGTTGAACATTTGCGTCATTTTCGTCCTCCCTATGCTTATTCTCATCCAATTAGGGTTTTTAACCAATTTTCTTCATCCAATAAGTGATTTTGTGTCATTGGTTGAACATTTAGGTCATTTTCATCCTCCCAATGGTTATTCTCATGCAATTAGGGTTTTTAACCAATCTTGTGCATCCAATAAGTACGTTTGTGTCATTGGTTGAACATTTAGGTCATTTTCGTCCTTCCTAGGCTTATTTTCATCCAATTAGGGTTTTTAACCAATCTTGTGCATCCAATAAGTGATTTTGTGTCATTGGTTGAACATTTAGGTCATTTTCGTCCTCGTAAGGCTTATTCTCATCCAATTAGCGTTTTTAACCAATCTTGTACATCCAATACATACGTTTGTGTCATTGGTTGAACATTTAGGTCATTTTCGTCCTCCCTAGGCTTATTCTCATCCAATTAGGGTTTTTAACAAATGTTGTGCATCCAATAAGTGATTTTGTGTCATTGGTTGAACATTTACGTCATTTTCGTCCTCCCTAGCCTTATTATCATCCGATTAGGGTTTTTAACCATTCTTGTGCATCCAATAAGTATGTTTGTGTCATTGGTTGAACATTTAGGTCATTTTCGTCCTCCCTGGGTTTATTCTCATCCAATTAGGGTTTTTAACCATTCTTGTGCATCCAATAAGTGATATTGTGTCATTGGTTGAACAGTTCGGTCATTTTTTGTCCTCCCTAGGCTTATTCTCATCCAATTAGGGTTTTTAACCAATCTTGTACATCCAATAAATACGTTTGTGTCATTGGTTGAACATTTGGGTCATTTTCGTCCTCCCTATGCTTATTCTCATCCAATTAGGGTTTTTAACCAATCTTGTGCATCCAATAAGTGATTTTGTGTCACTGGTTGAACATTTAGGTCATTTTCGTCCTCCCTATGGTTATTCTCATCCAATTAGGGTTTTTAACCAATCTTGTGCATCCAATAAGTATGTTTGTGTCATTGGTTGAACATTTAGGTCATTTTCGTCCTCCCTAGGTTTATTCTCATCCAATTAGGGTTTTTAACCAATCTTGTGCATCCAATAAGTACGTTTGTGTCATTGGTTGAACATTTAGGTCATTTTCGTCCTCCCTAGGCTTATTCTCATCCAATTAGGATTTTTAACCAATCTTGTGCATCCAATAAGTGATTTTGTGTCATTGGTTGAACATTTAGGTCATTTTCATCCTCCCAATGGTTATTCTCATGCAATTAGGGTTTTTAACAGATCTTGTGCATCCAATAAGTACGTTTGTGTCATTGGTTGAACATTTAGGTCATTTTCGTCATTCCTAGGCTTATTTTCATCCAATTAGGGTTTTTAACCAATCTTGTGCATCCAATAAGTGATTTTGTGTCATTGGTTGAACATTTAGGTCATTTTCGTCCTCCTTAGGCTTATTCTCATCCAATTAGGGTTTTTAACCAATCTTGTGCATCCAATAAGTACGTTTGTGTCATTGGTTGAACATTTAGGTCATTTTCGTCCTCCCTAGGCTTATTCTCATCCAATTAGGATTTTTAACCAATCTTGTGCATCCAATAAGTGATTTTGTGTCATTGGTTGAACATTTAGGTCATTTTCGTCCTCCCTACGGTTATTCTCATCCAATTAGGGTTTTTAACCAATCTTGTGCATCCAATAAGTACGTTTGTGTCATTGGTTGAACATTTAGGTCATTTTCGTCCTCCCTAGGCTTATTCTCATCCAATTAGGGTTTTTAACCAATCTTGTGCATCCAATAAGTACATTTGTGTCATTGGTTGAACATTTAGGTCATTTTCGTCCTCCCTAGGCTTATTCTCGTCCAATTCGGGTTTTTAACCAATCTTGTGCATCCAATAAGTGATTTTGTGTCATTGGTTGAACATTTAGGTCATTTTCGTCCTCCCTAGGCTTATTCTCGTCCAATTTGGGTTTTTAACCAATCTTGTGCATCCAATAAGTACATCTGTGTCATTGATTGAACATTTAGGTCATTTTTGTCCTCCCAAGGCTTATTCTCGTCCAATTAGGGATTTTAACCAATCTTGTGCATTCAATTAGTGATTTTGTGCCATCGGTTGAACATTTAGGTCATTTACGTTCTCCCAAGGCTTATTCTCGTCCAATTAGGGTTTTTAACCAATCTTGTGCATCCAATTAGTACATTTGTGTCATTGGTTGAACATTTAGGTCATTTTCGTCCTCCCTAGGCTTATTCTCGTCCAATTAGGGTTTTTAACCAATCTTGTGCATCCAATAAGTGCATTTGTGTCATTGGTTGAACATTTAGGTCATTTTCGTCCTCCCTAGGCTTATTCTCATCCAATTAGGGTTTTTAACCAATCTTGTGCATCCAATAAGTGATTTTGTGTCATTGGTTGAACATTTAGGTCATTTTCGTCCTCCCTACGGTTATTCTCATCCAATTAGGGTTTTTAACAAATCTTGTGCATCCAATAAATGATTTTGTGTCATTGGTTGAACAGTTAGGTCATTTTCATCCTCGCTAGGCTAATTCTCATCCAATTAGGGTTTTTAACCATTCTTGTGCATCCAATAAGTATGTTTGTGTCATTGGTTGAACAGTTAGGTCATTTTCGTCCTCCCTAGGCTTATTCTCATCCAATTAGGGTTTTTAACCATTCTTGTGCATCCAATAAGTATGTTTGTGTCATTAGCTGAACATTTAGGTCATTTTCGTACTCCCTAGGTTTGTTCTCATCCAATTAGGGTTTTTAACCAATCTTGTGCATCCAATTAGTACGTTTGTGTCATTGGTTGAAGTTTTAGGTCATTTTCGTCTTCCCTAGGCTTATTTTCATCCAATTACGGTTTTTAACCAATCTTGTACATCCAATAAGTACGTTTGTTTCATTGGTTGAACATTTAGGTCATTTTCGTCCTCCTTACGGTTATTCTCCTCCAATTAGGGTTTTTAACCAATCTTGTACATCCAATAAGTACGTTTGTGTCATTCGTTGAACATTTAGGTCATTTACGTCCTCCCTAGGCTTATTCTCATCCAATTAGGATTTTTAACCAATCTTGTGCATCCAATAAGTGATTTTGTGTCATTGGTTGAACATTTAGGTCATTTACGTCCTCCCTAGGCTTATTCTCATCCAATTAGGATTTTTAACCAATCTTGTGCATCCAATAAGTGATTTTGTGTCATTGGTTGAACATTTAGGTCATTTTCGTCCTCCCTACGGTTATTCTCATCCAATTAGGGTTTTTAACCAATCTTGTGCATCCAATAAGTGATTTTGTGTCATTGGTTGAACATTTAGGTCATTTTTGTTCTCCCTATGGTTATTCTCATCCAATTAGGGTTTTTAACCAATCTTGTGCATCCAATAAGTGATTTTGTGTCATTGGTTGAACATTTAGGTCATTTTCGTCCTCCCTATGCTTATTCTCATCCAATTACGGTTTTTAACCAATCTTGATCATCCAATATGTGATTTTGTGTCATTGGTTGAACATTTAGGTCATTTTCGTCCTCCCTAGGGTTATTCTCATCCAATTAGGGTTTTAAACCAATCTTGTGCATCTAATAAGTACGTTTGTGTCATTGGTTAAACATTTAGGTCATTTTCGTCCTTCCTAGGCTTATTCTCTTCTAATTAGGGTTTTTAACCAATCTTGTGCATCAAATAAGTGATTTTTTGTCATTGGTTGAATATTTAGGTCATTTTCGTCCTACCTAGGGTTATTCTCATCCAATTAGGGTTTTTAACCAATCTTGTGCATCCAATAAGTACGTTTTGTCATTGATTGAACATTAAGGTCATTTTCGTCCTTCCTAGGCTTATTCTCATCCAATTAGGGTTTTTAACCAATCTTGTCATCCAATAAGTGATTTTGTGTCATTGGTTGAACATTTAGGTCATTTTCGTCCTCCTTACGGTTATTCTCATCAAATTAGGGTTTTTAACCAATCTTGTGCATCCGATAAGTGATTTTGTGTCATTGGTTGAACATTTAGGTCATTTTCGTCCTCCCTAGCCTTATTCTCATCCAATTAGGGTTTTTGACCATTCTTGTGCATCCAATAAGTACGTTTGTCTCATTGGTTGAACATTTAGGTCATTTTCATCCTCCCTTGGTTTATTCTCATCCAATTAGGGTTTTTAATCAATCTTGTGCATCCAATAAGTACGTTTGTGTCATTGGTTGAACTTTTAGGTCATTTTCGTCCTCCCTTGGCTTATTCTCATCCAATTAGGGTTTTTAACCAATCTTGTACATCCAATATGTACGTTTGTGTCATTGGTTGATCATTTAGGTCATTTTCGTCCTCCCTAGGCTTATTCTCATCCAATTACGATTTTTAATCGATCTTGTGCATCCAATAAGTGATTTTGTGTCATTGGTTGAACATTTAGGTCATTTTCGTCCTCCCTACGGTTATTCTCATCCAATTAGGGTTTTTAACCAATCTTGTGCATCCAATAAGTGATTTTGTGTCATTGGATGAACAGTTAGGTCATTTTCGTCCTCCCTAGGCTTATTCTCATCCAATTAGAGTTTTTAACCATTCTTGTGCATCCAATAAGTACATTTGTGTCATTGGTTGAACATTTAGGTCATTTTCGTCCTCCCTAGGTTTACTCTCATCCAATTAGGGTTTTTAACCAATCTTGTGCATCCAATTAGTACGTTTGTGTCAACGGTTGAAGTTTTAGGTCATTTTCGTCCTCCCTAGGTTTATTCTCATCCAATTAGGATTTTTAACCAATCTTGTGCATCCAATTAGTACGTTTGTGTCATTGGTTGAAGTTTTAGGTCATTTTCGTCTTCCCTAGCCTTATTCTCATCTAATTAGGGTTTTTAACCAATCTTGTACATCCAATAAGTACGTTTGTTTCATTGGTTGAACATTTAGGTCATTTTCGTCCTCCCTATGCTTATTTTCATCCAATTAGGGTTTTTAACCAATCTTGTGCATCCAATAAGTGATTTTGTGTCATTGGTTGAACATTTAGGTCATTTTCGTCCTCCTTATGCTTATTCTCATCCAATTAGGGTTTTTAACCAATCTTGTACATCCAATACGTTCGTTTGTGTCATTGGTTGAACATTTAGGTCATTTTCGTCCTCCCTAGGCTTATTCTCATCCAATTAGGATTTTTAACCAATCTTGTGCATCCAATAAGTGATTTTGTGTCATTGGTTGAACAGTTCGGTCGTTTTTTGTCCTCCCTAGGCTTATTCTAATCCAATTAGGGTTTTTAACCATTCTTGTGCATCCAATAAATACGTTTGTGTCATTGGTTGAACATTTGGGTCATTTTTGTCCACCCTAGGCTTATTCTCATCCAATTAGGGTTTTTAACCAATCTTGTGCATCCAATAAGTGATTTTGTGTCATTGGTTGAACATTTAGGTCATTTTCGTCCTCCCTAGGGTTATTCTCATCCAATTAGGGTTTATGACCAATCTTGTGCATCCAATAAGTGATTTTGTGTCATTGGTTGAACATTTAGGTCATTTTCGTCCTCCCTAGCCTTATTCTCATCCGATTAGGGTTTTTAACCATTCTTGTGCATCCAATATGTGATTTTGTGTCATTGGTTGAACATTTAGGTCATTTTCGTCCTCCCTAGGCTTATTCTCATCCAATTAGGGTTTTTAACCAATCTTGTACATCCAATACGTACGTTTGTGTCATTGGTTGAACATTTAGGTCATTTTCGTCCTCCCTAGGCTTATTCTCATCCAATTAAGGTTTTTAACCAATCTTGTGCATCCAATACGTTCGTTTGTGTCATTGGTTGAACATTTAGGTCATTTTCGTCCTCCCTAGGCTTATTCTCATCCAGTTAGGATTTTTAACCAATCTTGTGCATCCAATAAGTACATTTGTGTCATTGGTTGAACATTTAGGTCATTTTCGTCCTCCCTAGGTTTACTCTCATCCAATTAGGGTTTTTAACCAATCTTGTGCATCCAATAAGTGATTTTGTGTCATTGGTTGAACAGTTCGGTCATTTTTTGTCCTCCCTAGGCTTATTCTCATCCAATTAGGGTTTTTAACCATTCTTGTGCATCCAATAAATACGTTTGTGTCATTGGTTGAACATTTGCGTCATTTTCGTCCTCCCTAGGCTTATTCTCATCCAATTAGGGTTTTTAACCAATCTTGTGCATCCAATAAGTGATTTTGTGTCATTGGTTGAATATTTAGGTCATTTTCATCCTCCCAATGGTTATTCTCATGCAATTAGGGTTTTTAACCAATCTTGTGCATCCAATAAGTACGTTTGTGTCATTGGTTGAACATTTAGGTCATTTTCGTCCTTCCTAGGCTTATTTTCATCCAATTAGGGTTTTTAACCAATCTTGTGCATCCAATAAGTGATTTTGTGTCATTGGTTGAACATTTAGGTCATTTTCGTCCTCCTTAGGCTTATTCTCATCCAATTAGGGTTTTTAACCAATCTTGTACATCCAATTCATACGTTTGTGTCATTGGTTGAACATTTAGGTCATTTTCGTCCTCCCTAGGCTTATTCTCATCCAATTAAGATTTTTAACCAATCTTGTGCATCTAATAAGTGATTTTGTGTCATTGGTTGAACATTTAGGTCATTTTCGTCCTCCCTACGGTTATTCTCATCCAATTAGGGTTTTTAACCAATCTTGTGCATCCAATAAGTGATTTTGTGTCATTGGTTGAACAGTTCGGTCTTTTTTTGGCCTCCATAGGCTTATTCTCATCCAATTAGGGTTTTTAACCATTCTTGTGCATCCAATAAATACGTTTGTGTCATTGGTTGAACATTTAGGTCAACTTCGTCCTCCCTAGGCTTATTCTCATCCAATTAGGGTTTTTAACCAATCTTGTGCATCCAATAAGTACATTTGTGTCATTGGTTGAACATTTAGGTCATTTTCGTACTCCCTAGGGTTATTCTCATCCAATTTGGGTTTTTAACCAATCTGTGCATCCAATAAATGATTTTGTGTCATTGGTTGAACAGTTAGGTCATTTTCGTCCTCCCTAGCCTTATTCTCATCCAATTAGGGTTTTTAACCATTCTTGTGAATCCAATAAGTGATTTTGTGTCATTGGTTGAACATTTAGGTCATTTTCGTCCTCCCTAAGAATATTCTCATCCAATTAGGGTTTTTAACCAATCTTGTGCATCCAATAAGTATGTTTGTGTCATTGGTTGAACATTTAGGTCATTTTCGTCCTTCCTAGGCTTATTCTCATCCAATTAGGGTTTTTAACCAATCTTGTGCATCCAATAAGTGATTTTGTGTCATTGGTTTAACATTTAGGTCATTTTCGTCCTCCCTAGGGTTATTCTCATCCAATTAGGGTTTTTAACCAATCTTGTGCATCCGATAAGTACGTTTGTGTCATTGGTTGAACATTTAGGTCATTTTCGTCCTCCCTAGGCTTATTCTCATCCAATTAGGATTTTTAACCAATCTTGGGCATCCAATAAGTGATTTTTTGTCATTGGTTGAACATTTAGGTCATTTTCGTCCTCCCTACGGTTATTCTCATCCAATTAGGGTTTTTAACCAATCTTGTGCATCAAATAAGTGATTTTGTGTATTGGTTGAACAGTTCGGTCATTTTTTGTCCTCCCTAGGCTTATTCTCATCCAATTAGGGTTTTTAACCATTCTTGTGCATCCAATAAATACGTTTGTGTCATTGCTTGAACATTTGCGTCATTTTCGTCATCCCTAGGCTTATTCTCATCCAATTAGGGTTTTTAACCAATCTTGTGCATCCAATAAGTGATTTTGTGTCATTGGTTGAACATTTAGGTCATTTTCATCCTCCCAATGGTTATTCTCATGCAATTAGTGTTTTTAACCAATCTTGTGCATCCAATAAGTACGTTTGTGTCATTGGTTGAACATTTAGGTCATTTTCGTCCTTCCTAGGCTTATTTTCATCCAATTAGGGTTTTTAACCAATCTTGTGCATCCAATAAGTGATTTTGTGTCATTGGTTGAACATTTAGGTCATTTTCGTCCTCCCTAGGCTTATTCTCATCCAATTAGGGTTTTTAACCAATCTTGTACATCCAATACGTACGTTTGTGTCATTGGTTGAACATTTAGGTCATTTTCGTCCTCCCTAGGCTTATTCTCATCCAATTAGGATTTTTAACCAATCTTGTACATCCAATACGTACGTTTGTGTCATTGGTTGAACATTTAGGTCATTTTCGTCCTCCCTAGGCTTATTCTCATCCAATTAGGATTTTTAACCAATCTTGTGCATCCCATAAGTGATTTTGTGTCATTGGTTGAACATTTAGGTCATTTTCGTCCTCCCTAGGGTTATTCTCATCCAATTAGGGTTTTTCACCAATCTTGTGCATCCAATAAGTACGTTTGTGTCATTGGTTAAACATTTAGGTCTTTTTCGTCCATCCTAGGCTAATTCTCTTCTAATTAGGGTTTTTAACCAATCTTGTGCATCCAATAAGTGATTTTGTGTCATTGGTTGAATATTTAGGTCATTTTCGTCCTCCCTAGGCTTATTCTCATCCAATTAGGGTTTTTAACCAATCTTGTACATCCAATACGTTCGTTTGTGTCATTGGTTGAACATTTAGGTCATTTTCGTCCTCCCTAGGCTTATTCTCATCCAATTAGGATTTTTAACCAATCTTGTGCATCCAATAAGTGATTTTGTCATTGGTTGAACATTTAGGTCATTTTCGTCCTCCCTACGGTTATTCTCATCCAATTAGGGTTTTTAACCAATCTTGTGCATCCAATAAGTGATTTTGTGTCATTGGTTGAACAGTTCGGTCATTTTTTGTCCTCCCTAGGCTTATTCTCATCCAATTAGGGTTTTTAACCATTCTTGTGCATCCAATAAATACGTTTGTGTCATTGGTTGAACATTTGGGTCATTTTCGTCCTCCCTAGGCTTATTCTCATTCAATTAGGGTTTTTAACCAATCTTGTGCATCCAATAATTGATTTTGTGTCATTGGTTGAACATTTAGGTCATTTTCGTCCTCCCTAGGGTTATTCTCATCCAATTAGGGTTTTTAACCAATCTTGTGCATCCAATAAGTGATTTTTTGTCATTGGTTGAACATTTAGGTCATTTTCGTCCTCCCTAGCCTTATTCTCATCCGATTAGGGTTTTTAACCATTCTTGTGCATCCAATAAGTATGTTTGTGTCATTGGTTGAACATTTAGGTCATTTTCGTCCTCCCTAGGTTTATTCTCATCCAATTAGGGTTTTTTACCATTCTTGTGCATCCAATAAGTGATTTTGTGTCATTGGTTGAACATTTAGGTCATTTTCGTCCTCCCTAGGCTTATTCTCATCCAATTAGGGTTTTTAACCAATCTTGTACATCCAATACGTACGTTTGTGTCATTGGTTGAACATTTAGGTCATTTTCGTCCTCCCTAGGCTTATTCTCATCCAATTAGGATTTTTAACCAATCTTGTGCTTCCCATAAGTGATTTTGTGTCATTGGTTGAACATTTAGGTCATTTTCGTCCTCCCTAGGGTTATTCTCATCCAATTAGGGTTTTTAACTAATCTTGTGCATCCAATAAGTACGTTTGTGTCATTGGTTAAACACTTAGGTCTTTTTCGTCCATCCTAGGCTAATTCTATTCTAATTAGGGTTTTTAACCAATCTTGTGCATCCAATAAGTGATTTTGTGTCATTGGTTGAATATTTAGGTCATTTTCGTCCTCCTTATGCTTATTCTCATCCAATTACGATTTTTAACCAATCTTGTGCATCCAATAAGTGATTTTGTGTCATTAGTTGAACATTTAGGTCATTTTCATCCTCCCTAGGGTTATTCTCATCCAATTAGGGTTTTTAACCAATCTTGTGCATCCAATAAGTACGTTTGTGTCATTGGTTAAACA
>JBBPBP010000169.1:285478-305923 GCA_037974735.1 Cicer chorassanicum
GGATGAGAATAAGCCTAGGGAAGACGAAAATGACCTAAAACTTCAACCAATGACACAAACGTACTAATTGGATGCACAAGATTGGTTAAAAACCCTAATTGGATGAGAATAAACCTAGGGAGGACGAAAATGACCTAAATGTTCAACCAATGACACAAACGTACTTATTGGATGCACAAGAATGGTTAAAAAACCCTAATTGGATGAGAATAAGCCTAGGGAGGATGAAAATGACCTAACTGTTTAACCAATGACACAAAATCACTTATTGGATGCACAAGAATGGTTAAAAACCCTAATTGGATAAGAATAACCATAGGGAGGACGAAAATGACCTAAATGTTCAACCAATGACACAAAATCACTTATTGGATGCACAAGATTGGTTAAGAACCCTAATTGGATGAGAATAAACCTAGGGAGGACGAAAATGACCTAAATGTTCAACCAATGACACAAACATACTTATTGGATGTACAAGATTGGTTAAAAACCCTAATTGGATGAGAATAAGCCTAGGGAAGACGAAAATGACCTAAAACTTCAACCAATGACACAAACGTACTAATTGGATGCACAAGATTGGTTAAAAACCCTAATTGGATGAGAATAAACCTAGGGAGGACGAAAATGACCTAAATGTTCAACCAATGACACAAACGTACTTATTGGATGCACAAGAATGGTTAAAAAACCCTAATTGGATGAGAATAAGCCTAGGGAGGATGAAAATGACCTAACTGTTTAACCAATGACACAAAATCACTTATTGGATGCACAAGATTGGTTAAAAACCCTAATTGGATGAGAATAACCATAGGGAGGACGAAAATGACCTAAATGTTCAACCAATGACACAAAATCACTTATTGGATGCACAAGATTGGTTAAAAACCCTAATTGGATGAGAATAAACCTAGGGAGGATGAAAATGACCTAAATGTTCAACCAATGACACAAACGTACTTATTGGATGGACAAGATTGGTTAAAAACCCTAATTGGATGAGAATAACCGTACAGAGGACGAAAATGACCTAAATGTTCAACCAATGACACAAAATCACTTATTGGATGCACAAGATTGGTTAAAAACTCTAATTGGATGAGAATAAACCTAGGGAGGACGTCAATGACCTAAATGTTCAACCAATGACACAAACGTATTTATTGGATGTACAAGATTGGTTAAAAACCCTAATTGGATGAGAATAAGCCTAGGGAAGAAGAAAATGACCTAAAACTTCAACTAATGACACAAACGTACTAATTGGATGCACAAGATTGGTTAAAAACCCTAATTGGATGAGAATAAACCTAGGGAGGACCAAAATGACCTAAATGTTCAACCAATGACACAAACGTACTTATTGGATGCACAAGAATGGTTAAAAACCCTAATTGGATGAGAATAAGCCTAGGGAGGACGAAAATGACCTAAATGTTCAACCAGTGACACAAACGTACGTATTGGATGTACAAGATTGGTTAAAAACCCTAATTGGATGAGAATAAGCCTAGGGAGGACGAAAATGACCTAAAAGTTCAACCAACGACAAAAACGTACTTATTGGATGCACAAGATTGGTTAAAAACCCTAATTGGATAAGAATAAACCTAGGGAGGACGAAAATGACCTAAATGTTCAACCAATGACACAAACGTACTTATTGGATGCACAAGAATGGTTAAAAACCCTAATTGGATGAGAATAAGGCTAGGGAGGACGAAAATGACCTAAATGTTCAACCAATGACACAAAATCACTTATTTGATGCACATGATTGGTTAAAAACCCTAATTGGATGAGAATAACCCTAGGGAGGACGAAAATGACCTAAATGTTCAACCAATGACACAAAATCACTTATTGGATGCACAAGATTGGTTAAAAACCCTAATTGGATGAGAATAAGCCTAGGGAGGACGAAAATGACCTAAATGTTCAACCAATGACACAAACGTACTTATTGGATGCAAAAGATTGGTTAAAAACCCTAATTGGATGAGAATAACCCTAGGGAGGACGAAAATGACCTAAATGTTCAACCAGTGACACAAATTCACTTATTGGATGCACAAGATTGGCTAAAAACCCTAATTAGAAGAGAATAAGCCTAGGATGGACGAAAGTGACCTAAATGTTTAACCAATGACACAAACGTACTTATTGGATGCACAAGATTGGTTAAAAACCCTAATTGGATGAGAATAACCCTAGGGAGGATGAAAATGACCTAAATGTTCAACCAATGACACAAAATCACTTATTGGATACACAAGACTGGTTAAAAACCGTAATTGGATGAGAATAAGCATAGGGAGGACGAAAATGACCTAAATGTTCAACCAATGACACAAACGTATTTATTGGATGTACAAGATTGGTTAAAAACCCTAATTGGATGAGAATAAGCTTAGGGAAGACGAAAATGACCTAAATGTTCAACCAATGACACAAACGTACTTATTGGATGCACAAGAATGGTTAAAAACCCTAATTGGATGAGAATAAGCCTAGGGAGGACGAAAATGACCTAACTGTTCAACCAATGACACAAAATCACTTATTGGATGCACAAGATTGGTTAAAAACCCTAATTGGATGAGAATAACCGTAGGGAGGACAAAAATGACCTAAATGTTCAACTAATGACACAAAATCACTTATTGGATGCACAAGATTGGTTAAAAACCCTAATTGGATGAGAATAAGCCTAGGGAAGACGGAAATGACCTAAAACTTCAACCAATGACACAAACGTACTAATTGGATGCACAAGATTGGTTAAAAACCCTAATTGGATGAGAATAAACCTAGGGAGGACGAAAATGACCTAAATGTTCAACCAATGAGACAAACGTACTTATTGGATGCACAAGATTGGTTAAAAACCCTAATTGGATGAGAATAACCATAGGGAGGACGAAAATGACCTAAATGTTCAACCAATAACACAAATCACTTATTGGATGCACAAGATTGGTTAAAAACACTAATTGGATGAGAATAACCCTAAGGAGGACAAAAATGACCTAAATATTCAACCAATGACACAAAATCACTTATTGGATGCACAAGATAGGTTAAAAATCCTAATTAGAAGAGAATAAGCCTAGGATGGACGAAAGTGACCTAAATGTTTAACCAATGACACAAACGTACTTATTGGATGCACAAGATTGGTTAAAAACCCTAATTGGATGAGAATAAACCTAGGGAGGACGAAAATGACCTAAATGTTCAACCAATGACACAAACATACTTATTGGATGCACAAGAATGGTTAAAAAACCTAATTGGATGAGAATAAGCCTAGGGATGACGAAAAAGACCTAAATGTTCAACCAATGACACAAAATCACTTATTGGATGCACAACATTGGTTAAAAACCCTAATTGGATGAGAATAACCGTAGGGAGGACGAAAATGACCTAAATGTTCAACCAATGACACAAAATCACTTATTGGATGCAAGAGATTGGTTAAAAACCCTAATTGGATGAGAATAACCTTAGGGAGAACGAAAATGACCTAAATGTTCAACCAATGACACAAAATCACTTATTGGATGCACAAGAATTGTTAAAAACCTTAATTGGATGAGAATAACCCTAGGGAGGACGAAAAATGACCTAAATGTTCAACCAATGACACAAAATCACTTATTGGATGCACAAGATTAGTTAAAAACCCTAATTGGGTGAGAATAAGCCTAAGATGGACGAAAATGACCCAAATGTTCAACCAATGACACAAAATCACTTATTGGATGCACAAGATTAGTTAAAAACCCTAATTGGATGAGAATAACCGTAGGGAGGACGAAAATGACCTAAATGTTCAACCAATGACACAAAATCACTTATTGGATGCACAAGATTGGTTAAAAACCCTAATTGGATGAGAATAAACCTAGGGAGGACGAAAACGACCTAAATGTTCAACCAATGACACAAACATACTTATTGGATGTACAAGATTGGTTAAAAACCCTAATTGGAGGAGAATAAGCCTAGGGAAGATGAAAATGACCTAACTGTTTAACCAATGACACAAAATCACTTATTGGATGCACAAGATTGGTTAAAAACCCTAATTGGATGAGAATAACCATAGGGAGGACGAAAATGACCTAAATGTTCAACCAATGACACAAAATCACTTATTGGATGCACAAGATTGGTTAAAAACCCTAATTGGATGAGAATAAACCTAGGGAGGATGAAAATGACCTAAATGTTCAACCAATGACACAAACGTACTTATTGGATGTACAAGATTGGTTAAAAACCCTAATTGGATGAGAATAAGCCTAGGGAAGAAGAAAATGACCTAAAACTTCATCTAATGACACAAACGTACTAATTGGATGCACAAGATTGGTTAAAAACCCTAATTGGATGAGAATAAACCTAGGGAGAACCAAAATGACCTAAATGTTTAACCAATGACACAAACGTACTTATTGGATGCACAAGAATGGTTAAAAACCTTAATTGGATGAGAATAAGCCTAGGGAGGACGAAATTGACCTAATTGTTCAACCAATGACACAAAATCACTTATTGGATGCACAAGATTGGTTAAGAACCCTAATTGGATGAGAATAAACCTAGGGAGGACGAAAATGACCTAAATGTTCAACCAATGACACAAACATACTTATTGGATGTACAAGATTGGTTAAAAACCCTAATTGGATGAGAATAAGCCTAGGGAAGACGAAAATGACCTAAAACTTCAACCAATGACACAAACGTACTAATTGGATGCACAAGATTGGTTAAAAACCCTAATTAGATGAGAATAAACCTAGGGAGGACGAAAATGACCTAAATGTTCAACCAATGACACAAACGTACTTATTGGATGCACAAGAATGGTTAAAAACCCTAATTGGATGAGAATAAGCCTAGGGAGGATGAAAATGACCTAACTGTTTAACCAATGACACAAAATCACTTATTGGATGCACAAGATTGGTTAAAAACCCTAATTGGATGAGAATAACCATATGGAGGACGAAAATGACCTAAATGTTCAACCAATGACAAAAAAATCACTTATTGGATGCACAAGATTGGTTAAAATCCCTAATTGGATGAGAATAAACCTAGGGAGGATGAAAATGACCTAAATGTTCAACCAATGACACAAACGTACTTATTGGATGTACAAGATTGGTTAAAAACCCTAATTGGATGAGAATAACCGTAAGGAGGACGAAAATGACCTAAATGTTCAACCAATGACACAAAATCACTTATTGGATGCACAAGATTGGTTAAAAACCCTAATTGGATGAGAATAAACCTAGGGAGGACGTAAATGACCTAAATGTTCAACCAATGAAACAAACATACTTATTGGATGTACAAGATTGGTTAAAAACCCTAATAGGATGAGAATAAGACTAGGGAAGACGAAAATGACCTAAAACTTCAACCAATGACACAAACGTACTAATTGGATGCACAAGATTGGTTAAAAACCCTAATTGGATGAGAATAAACCTAGGGAGGACGAAAATGACCTAAATGTTCAACCAATGACACAAACGTACTTATTGGATGCACAAGAATGGTTAAAAAACCCTAATTGGATGAGAATAAGCCTAGGGAGGATGAAAATGACCTAACTGTTTAACCAATGACACAAAATCACTTATTGGATGCACAAGATTGGTTAAAAACCCTAATTGGATGAGAATAACCATAGGGAGGACGAAAATGACCTAAATGTTCAACCAATGACACAAAATCACTTATTGGATGCACAAGATTGGTTAAAAACCCTAATTGGATGAGAATAAACCTAGGGAGGATGAAAATGACCTAAATGTTCAACCAATGACACAAACGTACTTATTGGATGGACAAGATTGGTTAAAAACCCTAATTGGATGAGAATAACCGTACAGAGGACGAAAATGACCTAAATGTTCAACCAATGACACAAAATCACTTATTGGATGCACAAGATTGGTTAAAAACTCTAATTGGATGAGAATAAACCTAGGGAGGACGTCAATGACCTAAATGTTCAACCAATGACACAAACGTATTTATTGGATGTACAAGATTGGTTAAAAACCCTAATTGGATGAGAATAAGCCTAGGGAAGAAGAAAATGACCTAAAACTTCAACTAATGACACAAACGTACTAATTGGATGCACAAGATTGGTTAAAAACCCTAATTGGATGAGAATAAACCTAGGGAGGACCAAAATGACCTAAATGTTTAACCAATGACACAAACGTACTTATTGGATGCACAAGAATGGTTAAAAACCTTAATTGGATGAGAATAAGCCTAGGGAGGACGAAAATGACCTAACTGTTCAACCAATGACACAAAATCACTTATTGGATGCACAAGATTGGTTAAAAACCCTAATTGGATGAGAAAAACCGTAGGGAGGACGAAAATGACCTAAATGTTCAACGAATGACACACAATCACTTATTGGATGCACAAGATTGGTTAAAAATCCTAATTGGATGAGAATAAGCCTAGGGAGGACGAAAATGACCTAAATGTTCAACCAATGACACAAAATCACTTATTGGATGCACAAGATTGGTTAAAAACCCTAATTGGATGAGAATAAGCCTAGGGAGAACGAAAATGACCTAAATGTTCAACCAATGACACAAAATCACTTATTGGATGCACAAGATTGGTTAAAAACCCTAATTGGATGAGAATAACCGTAGGGAGGACAAAAATGACCAAAATGTTCAACCAATGACACAAAATCACTTATTGGATGCACAAGATTGGTTAAAAACCCTAATTGGATGAGAATAAACCTATGGAGGACGTTAATGACCTAAATGTTCAACCAATGAGACAAACGTACTTATTGGATGTACATGATTGGTTAAAAACCCTAATTGGATGAGAATAAGCCTAGGGAAGAAGAAAATGACCTAAAACTTCAACCAATGACACAAAGGTACTAATTGGATGCACAAGATTGGTTAAAAAACCCTAATTGGATGAGAATAAACCTATGGAGGACCAAAATGACCTAAATGTTCAACCAATGACACAAACGTACTTATTGGATGCACAAGAATGGTTAAAAACTCTAATTGGATGAGAATAAGCCTAGGGAGGATGAAAATGACCTAACTGTTCAACCAATGACACAAACGTATTTATTGGATGCACAAGATTGGTTAAAAACCCTAATTGGATGAGAATAAGCCTAGGGAGGACGAAAATGACCTAAATGTTCAACCAATGACACAAACGTACTTATTGGATGCACAAGATTGGTTAAAAATCCTAATTGGATGAGAATAAGCCTAGGGAGGACGAAAATGACCTAAATGTTCAACCAGTGACACAAACGTACGTATTGGATGTATAAGATTGGTTAAAAACCCTAATTGGATGAGAATAAGCCTAGGGAGGACGAAAATGACCTAAAAGTTCAACCAACGACAAAATCGTACTTATTGGATGCACAAGATTGGTAAAAAAACCCTAATTGGATGAGAATAAACCTAGGGAGGACGAAAATGACCTAAATGTTCAACCAATGACACAAACGTACTTATTGGATGCACAAGAATGGTTAAAAACCCTAATTGGATGAGAATAAGGCTAGGGAGGACGAAAATGACCTAAATGTTCAACCAATGACACAAAATCACTTATTTGATGCACATGATTGGTTAAAAACCCTAATTGGATGAGAATAACCCTAGGGAGGACGAAAATGACCTAAATGTTCAACCAATGACACAAAATCACTTATTGGATGCACAAGATTGGTTAAAAACCCTAATTGGATGAGAATAAGCCTAGGGAGGACGAAAATGACCTAAAAGTTCAACCAACGACAAAAACGTACTTATTGGATGCACAAGATTGGTTAAAAACCCTAATTGGATAAGAATAAACCTAGGGAGGACGAAAATGACCTAAATGTTCAACCAATGACACAAACGTACTTATTGGATGCACAAGAATGGTTAAAAACCCTAATTGGATGAGAATAAGGCTAGGGAGGACGAAAATGACCTAAATGTTCAACCAATGACACAAAATCACTTATTTGATGCACATGATTGGTTAAAAACCCTAATTGGATGAGAATAACCCTAGGGAGGACGAAAATGACCTAAATGTTCAACCAATGACACAAAATCACTTATTGGATGCACAAGATTGGTTAAAAACCCTAATTGGATGAGAATAAACCTAGGGGGGACGAAAATGACCTAAATGTTCAACCATTGACACAAAATCACTTATTGGATGCACAAGATTGGTTAAAAACCGTAATTGGATGAGAATAAGCATAGGGAGGACGAAAATGACCTAAATGTTCAACCAATGACACAAACGTATTTATTGGATGTACAAGATTGGTTAAAAACCCTAATTGGATGAGAATAAGCCTAGGGAAGACGAAAATGACCTAAATGTTCAACCAATGACACAAACGTACTTATTGGATGCACAAGAATGGTTAAAAACCCTAATTGGATAAGAATAAGCCTAGGGAGGACGAAAATGACCTAACTGTTCAACCAATGACACAAAATCACTTATTGGATGCACAAGATTGGTTAAAAACCCTAATTGGATGAGAATAACCGTAGGGAGGACGAAAATGACCTAAATGTTCAACCAATGACACAAAATCACTTATTGGATGCACAAGATTGGTTAAAAACCGTAATTGGATGAGAATAAGCATAGGGAGGACGAAAATGACCTAAATGTTCAACCAATGACACAAACGTACTAATTGGATGCACAAGATTGGTTAAAAACCCTAATTGGATGAGAATAAACCTAGGGAGGACGAAAATGACCTAAATGTTCAACCAATGACACAAACGTACTTATTGGATGCACAAGAATGGTTAAAAACCTTATTGGATGAGAATAAGTCTAGGGAGGATGAAAATGACCTAACTGTTCAACCAATGACACAAAATCACTTATTGGATGCACAAGATTGGTTAAAAACCCTAATTGGATGAGAATAACCGTAGGGAGGACGAAAATGACCTAAATGTTCAACCAATGACACAAAATCACTTATTGGATGCACAAGAATTGTTAAAAACCTTAATTGGATGAGAATAACCGTAGGGAGGACGAAAAATGACCTAAATGTTCAACCAATGACACAAAATCACTTATTGGATGCACAAGATTAGTTAAAAACCCTAATTGGGTGAGAATAAGCCTAAGAAGGACGAAAATGACCCAAATGTTCAACCAATGACACAAAATCACTTATTGGATGCACAAGATTAGTTAAAAACCCTAATTGGATGAGAATAACCGTAGGGAGGACGAAAATGACCTAAATGTTCAACCAATGACACAAAATCACTTATTGGATGCACAAGATTGGTTAAAAACCCTAATTGGATGAGAATAAACCTAGGGAGGACGTAAATGACCTAAATGTTCAACCAATGACATAAACGTACTTATTGGATGTACAAGATTGGTTAAAAACCCTAATTGGATGAGAATAAGCCTAGGGAAGAAGAAAATGACCTAAAACTACAACCAATGACACAAACGTACTAATTGGATGCACAAGATTGGTTAAAAACCCTAATTGGATGAGAATAAACCTAGGGAGGACCAAAATGACCTAAATGTTTAACCAATGACACAAACGTACTTATTGGATGCACAAGAATGGTTAAAAACCCTAATTGGATGAGAATAAGCCTAGGGAGGACGAAAATGACCTAACTGTTCAACCAATGACACAAAATCACTTATTGGATGCACAAGATTGGTTAAAAACCCTAATTGGATGAGAATAACCGTAGGGAGGACAAAAATGACATAAATGTTCAACTAATGACACAAAATCACTTATTGGATGCACAAGATTGGTTAAAAACCCTAATTGGATGAGAATAAGCCTAGGGAAGACGGAAATGACCTAAAACTTCAACCAATGACACAAACGTACTAATTGGATGCACAAGATTGGTTAAAAACCCTAATTGGATGAGAATAAACCTAGGGAGGACGAAAATGACCTAAATGTTCAACCAATGAGACAAACGTACTTATTGGATGCACAAGATTGGTTAAAAACCCTAATTGGATGAGAATAACCATAGGGAGGACGAAAATGACCTAAATGTTCAACCAATAACACAAATCACTTATTGGATGCACAAGATTGGTTAAAAACCCTAATTGGATGAGAATAACCCTAAGGAGGACAAAAATGACCTAAATATTCAACCAATGACACAAAATCACTTATTGGATGCACAAGATAGGTTAAAAATCCTAATTAGAAGAGAATAAGCCTAGGATGGACGAAAGTGACCTAAATGTTTAACCAATGACACAAACGTACTTATTGGATGCAAAACATTGGTTAAATACCCTAATTGGATGAGAATAACCCTAGGGAAGACAAAAATGACCTAAATGTTCAACCAATTACACAAAATCACTTATTGGATGCACAAGATTGGTTAAAAACCGTAATTTGATGAGAATAAGCATAGGGAGGACGAAAATGACCTAAATGTTCAACCAATGACACAATAGTACTTATTGGATGTACAAGATTGGTTAAAAACCCTAATTGGATGAGAATAAGCCTAGGGAAGACGAAAATAACCTAAAACTTCAACCAATGACACAAACGTACTAGTTGGATGCACAAGATTGGTTAAAACCCCTAATTGGATGAGAATAAACCTAGGGAGGACGAAAATGACCTAAATGTTCAACCAATGACACAAACATACTTATTGGATGCACAAGAATGGTTAAAAAACCTAATTGGATGAGAATAAGCCTAGGGATGACGAAAAAGACCTAAATGTTCAACCAATGACACAAAATCACTTATTGGATGCACAACATTGGTTAAAAACCCTAATTGGATGAGAATAACCGTAGGGAGGACGAAAATGACCTAAATGTTCAACCAATGACACAAAATCACTTATTGGATGCAAGAGATTGGTTAAAAACCCTAATTGGATGAGAATAACCTTAGGGAGAACGAAAATGACCTAAATGTTCAACCAATGACACAAAATCACTTATTGGATGCACAAGAATTGTTAAAAACCTTAATTGGATGAGAATAACCCTAGGGAGGACGAAAAATGACCTAAATGTTCAACCAATGACACAAAATCACTTATTGGATGCACAAGATTAGTTAAAAACCCTAATTGGGTGAGAATAAGCCTAAGATGGACGAAAATGACCCAAATGTTCAACCAATGACACAAAATCACTTATTGGATGCACAAGATTAGTTAAAAACCCTAATTGGATGAGAATAACCGTAGGGAGGACGAAAATGACCTAAATGTTCAACCAATGACACAAAATCACTTATTGGATGCACAAGATTGGTTAAAAACCCTAATTGGATGAGAATAAACCTAGGGAGGACGAAAACGACCTAAATGTTCAACCAATGACACAAACATACTTATTGGATGTACAAGATTGGTTAAAAACCCTAATTGGAGGAGAATAAGCCTAGGGAAGATGAAAATGACCTAACTGTTTAACCAATGACACAAAATCACTTATTGGATGCACAAGATTGGTTAAAAACCCTAATTGGATGAGAATAAACCTAGGGAGGATGAAAATGACCTAAATGTTCAACCAATGACACAAACGTACTTATTGGATGTACAAGATTGGTTAAAAACCCTAATTGGATGAGAATAAGCCTAGGGAAGAAGAAAATGACCTAAAACTTCATCTAATGACACAAACGTACTAATTGGATGCACAAGATTGGTTAAAAACCCTAATTGGATGAGAATAAACCTAGGGAGAACCAAAATGACCTAAATGTTTAACCAATGACACAAACGTACTTATTGGATGCACAAGAATGGTTAAAAACCTTAATTGGATGAGAATAAGCCTAGGGAGGACGAAATTGACCTAACTGTTCAACCAATGACACAAAATCACTTATTGGATGCACAAGATTGGTTAAAAACCCTAATTGGATGAGAATAAACCTAGGGAGGACGAAAATGACCTAAATGTTCAACCAATGACACAAACATACTTATTGGATGTACAAGATTGGTTAAAAACCCTAATTGGATGAGAATAAGCCTAGGGAAGACGAAAATGACCTAAAACTTCAACCAATGACACAAACGTACTAATTGGATGCACAAGATTGGTTAAAAACCCTAATTGGATGAGAATAAACCTAGGGAGGACGAAAATGACCTAAATGTTCAACCAATGACACAAACGTACTTATTGGATGCACAAGAATGGTTAAAAAACCCTAATTGGATGAGAATAAGCCTAGGGAGGATGAAAATGACCTAACTGTTTAACCAATGACACAAAATCACTTATTGGATGCACAAGATTGGTTAAAAACCCTAATTGGATGAGAATAACCATAGGGAGGACGAAAATGACCTAAATGTTCAACCAATGACACAAAATCACTTATTGGATGCACAAGATTGGTTAAAAACCCTAATTGGATGAGAATAAACCTAGGGAGGATGAAAATGACCTAAATGTTCAACCAATGACACAAACGTACTTATTGGATGGACAAGATTGGTTAAAAACCCTAATTGGATGAGAATAACCGTACAGAGGACGAAAATGACCTAAATGTTCAACCAATGACACAAAATCACTTATTGGATGCACAAGATTGGTTAAAAACTCTAATTGGATGAGAATAAACCTAGGGAGGACGTCAATGACCTAAATGTTCAACCAATGACACAAACGTATTTATTGGATGTACAAGATTGGTTAAAAACCCTAATTGGATGAGAATAAGCCTAGGGAAGAAGAAAATGACCTAAAACTTCAACTAATGACACAAACGTACTAATTGGATGCACAAGATTGGTTAAAAACCCTAATTGGATGAGAATAAACCTAGGGAGGACCAAAATGACCTAAATGTTTAACCAATGACACAAACGTACTTATTGGATGCACAAGAATGGTTAAAAACCTTAATTGGATGAGAATAAGCCTAGGGAGGACGAAAATGACCTAACTGTTCAACCAATGACACAAAATCACTTATTGGATGCACAAGATTGGTTAAAAACCCTAATTGGATGAGAAAAACCGTAGGGAGGACGAAAATGACCTAAATGTTCAACGAATGACACACAATCACTTATTGGATGCACAAGATTGGTTAAAAATCCTAATTGGATGAGAATAAGCCTAGGGAGGACGAAAATGACCTAAATGTTCAACCAATGACACAAAATCACTTATTGGATGCACAAGATTGGTTAAAAACCCTAATTGGATGAGAATAACCCTAGGGAGGACGAAAATGACCTAAATGTTCAACCAATGACACAAAATCACTTATTGGATGCACAAGAATGGTTAAAAACCCTAATTGGATGAGAATAAGGCTAGGGAGGACGAAAATGACCTTAATGTTCAACCAATGACACAAAATCACTTATTGGATGCACAAGATTGGTTAAAAACCCTAATTGGATGAGAATAACCCTAGGGAGGACGAAAATGACCTAAATGCTCAACCAATGACACAAAATCACTTATTGGATGCACAAGAATTGTTAAAAACCCTAATTGGATGAGAATAAGCCTAAGAAGGACGAAAATGACATAAATGTTCAACCAATGACACAAAATCACTTATTGGATGCACAACATTGGTTAAAAACCCTAATTGGATGAGAATAAGCCTAGGGAAGACGAAAATGACCTAAAACTTCAACCAATGACACAAACGTACTAATTGGATGCACAAGATTGGTTAAAAACCCTAATTAGATGAGAATAAACCTAGGGAGGACGAAAATGACCTAAATGTTCAACCAATGACACAAACGTACTTATTGGATGCACAAGAATGGTTAAAAACCCTAATTGGATGAGAATAAGCCTAGGGAGGATGAAAATGACCTAACTGTTTAACCAATGACACAAAATCACTTATTGGATGCACAAGATTGGTTAAAAACCCTAATTGGATGAGAATAACCATATGGAGGACGAAAATGACCTAAATGTTCAACCAATGACAAAAAAATCACTTATTGGATGCACAAGATTGGTTAAAATCCCTAATTGGATGAGAATAAACCTAGGGAGGATGAAAATGACCTAAATGTTCAACCAATGACACAAACGTACTTATTGGATGTACAAGATTGGTTAAAAACCCTAATTGGATGAGAATAACCGTAAGGAGGACGAAAATGACCTAAATGTTCAACCAATGACACAAAATCACTTATTGGATGCACAAGATTGGTTAAAAACCCTAATTGGATGAGAATAAACCTAGGGAGGACGTAAATGACCTAAATGTTCAACCAATGACACAAACATACTTATTGGATGTACAAGATTGGTTAAAAACCCTAATAGGATGAGAATAAGCCTAGGGAAGACGAAAATGACCTAAAACTTCAACCAATGACACAAACGTACTAATTGGATGCACAAGATTGGTTAAAAACCCTAATTGGATGAGAATAAACCTAGGGAGGACGAAAATGACCTAAATGTTCAACCAATGACACAAACGTACTTATTGGATGCACAAGAATGGTTAAAAAACCCTAATTGGATGAGAATAAGCCTAGGGAGGATGAAAATGACCTAACTGTTTAACCAATGACACAAAATCACTTATTGGATGCACAAGATTGGTTAAAAACCCTAATTGGATGAGAATAACCATAGGGAGGACGAAAATGACCTAAATGTTCAACCAATGACACAAAATCACTTATTGGATGCACAAGATTGGTTAAAAACCCTAATTGGATGAGAATAAACCTAGGGAGGATGAAAATGACCTAAATGTTCAACCAATGACACAAACGTACTTATTGGATGGACAAGATTGGTTAAAAACCCTAATTGGATGAGAATAACCGTAAAGAGGACGAAAATGACCTAAATGTTCAACCAATGACACAAAATCACTTATTGGATGCACAAGATTGGTTAAAAACTCTAATTGGATGAGAATAAACCTAGGGAGGACGTCAATGACCTAAATGTTCAACCAATGACACAAACGTATTTATTGGATGTACAAGATTGGTTAAAAACCCTAATTGGATGAGAATAAGCCTAGGGAAGAAGAAAATGACCTAAAACTTCAACTAATGACACAAACGTACTAATTGGATGCACAAGATTGGTTAAAAACCCTAATTGGATGAGAATAAACCTAGGGAGGACCAAAATGACCTAAATGTTTAACCAATGACACAAACGTACTTATTGGATGCACAAGAATGGTTAAAAACCTTAATTGGATGAGAATAAGCCTAGGGAGGACGAAAATGACCTAACTGTTCAACCAATGACACAAAATCACTTATTGGATGCACAAGATTGGTTAAAAACCCTAATTGGATGAGAAAAACCGTAGGGAGGACGAAAATGACCTAAATGTTCAACGAATGACACACAATCACTTATTGGATGCACAAGATTGGTTAAAAATCCTAATTGGATGAGAATAAGCCTAGGGAGGACGAAAATGACCTAAATGTTCAACCAATGACACAAAATCACTTATTGGATGCACAAGATTGGTTAAAAACCCTAATTGGATGAGAATAACCCTAGGGAGGACGAAAATGACCTAAATGCTCAACCAATGACACAAAATCACTTATTGGATGCACAAGAATTGTTAAAAACCCTAATTGGATGAGAATAAGCCTAAGAAGGACGAAAATGACATAAATGTTCAACCAATGACACAAAATCACTTATTGGATGCACAACATTGGTTAAAAACCCTAATTGGATGAGAATAAGCCTAGGGAGGACGAAAATGACCTAAATGTTCAACCAATGACACAAACGTACTTATTGGATGCACAAGATTGGCTAAAAACCCTAATTGGATGAGAATAACCATAGGGAGAACGAAAATGACCTAAATGTTCAACCAATGACACAAAATCACTTATTGGATGCACAAGATTGGTTAAAAATCCTAATTGGATGAGAATAAGCCTAGGGAGGACGAAAATGACCAAAATATTCAACCAATGACACAAACGTACTTATTGGATGTACAAGATTAGTTAAAAACCCTAATTGGTTGAGAATAAGCCTAGGGATGACGAAAATGACCTAAAAGTTCAACCAATGACACAAACGTACTTATTGGATGCACAAGATTGGTTAAAAACCCTAATTGGATGAGAATAAATCTAGGGAGGACGAAAACGACCTAAATGTTCAAACAATGACACAAACATACTTATTGGATGCACAAGAATGGTTAAAAACCCTAATCGGATGAGAATAAGGCTAGGGAGGACGAAAATGACCTAAATGTTCAACCAATGACACAAAATCACTTATTGGATGCACAAGATTGGTTAAAAACCCTAATTGCATGAGAATAACCATTGCGAGGACGAAAATGACCTAAATGTTCAACCAATGACACAAAATCACTTATTGGATGCACAAGATTGGTTAAAAACCCTAATTGGATGAGAATAAGCCTAGGGAGGACGAAAATGACCTAAATGTTCAACCAATGACACAAACGTACGTATTGGATGTACAAGATTGGTTAAAAACCCTAATTGGATGAGAATAAGCCTAAGGAGGACGAAAATGACCTAAATGTTCAACCAATGACACAAAATCACTTATTGGATGCACAAGATTGGTTAAAAACCCTAATTGGATGAAAATAAGCCTAGGAAAAACGAAAATGACCTAAATGTTCAACCAATGACACAAACGTACTTATTGGATGCACAAGATTGGTTAAAAACCCTAATTGCATGAGAATAACCATTGGGAGGATGAAAATGACCTAAATGTTCAACCAATGACACAAAATCACTTATTGGATGCACAAGATTGGTTAAAAACCCTAATTGCATGAGAATAACCATTGCGAGGACGAAAATGACCTAAATGTTCAACCAATGACACAAAATCACTTATTGGATGCACAAGATTGGTTAAAAACCCTAATTGGATGAGAATAAGCCTAGGAAGGACGAAAATGACCTAAATGTTCAACCAATGACACAAAATCACTTATTGGATGCAAAAGATTTGTTAAAAACCCTAATTGGATGAGAATAAGCCTAGGGATGACGAAAATGACCTAAATGTTCAACCA
Organism: Cicer chorassanicum; assembly: GCA_037974735.1. Taxonomy (NCBI): domain Eukaryota; kingdom Viridiplantae; phylum Streptophyta; class Magnoliopsida; order Fabales; family Fabaceae; genus Cicer; species Cicer chorassanicum. The sequence continues at coordinate 302,637 of JBBPBP010000169.1, forward strand.
ATGACACAAAATCACTTATTGGATGCACAAGATTGGTTAAAAACCCTAATTGGATGAGAATAAGCCTAGGGAGGACGAAAATGACCTAAATGTTCAACCAATGACACAAAATCACTTATTGGATGCACAAGATTGGTTAAAAACCCTAATTGGGTGAGAATAAGCCTAGGGAGGACGAAAATGACCTAAATGATCAACCAATTACACAAAATCACTTATTGGATGCACAAGATTGGTTAAAAACCCTAATTGGATGAGAATAAGCCTAGGGAGGACGAAAATGACCTAAATGTTCAACCAATGACACAAAATCACTTATTGGATGCACAAGATTGGTTAAAAACCCTAATTGGATTACAACAAGCCTAAGGAGGACGAAAATGACCTAAATGTTCAACCAATGACATAAAATCACTTATTGGATGCACAAGATTGGTTAAAAACCCTAATTGGATGAGAATAAGCATTTGGAGGACAAAAATGACCTAAATGTTCAACCAATGACACAAAATCACTTATTGGATGCACAAGATTGGTTAAAAACCCTAATTGGATGAGAATAAGCCTAGGGAGGACGAAAATGACCTAAATGTTCAACCAATGACACAAAATCACTTATTGGATGCACAAGATTGGTTAAAACCCCTAATTGGATTACAATAAGCATAAGGAGGACGAAAATGACCTAAATGTTCAACCAATGACATAAAATCACTTATTGGATGCACAAGATTGGTTAGAAACCCTAATTGGATGAGAATAAGCTTTTAAAGGTCGAAAATGACCTAAATGTTCAACCAATGACACAAAATCACTTATTGGATGCACAAGATTGGTTAAAAACCCTAATTGGATGAGAATAAGCCTAGGGAGGACGAAAATGACCTAAATGTTCAACCAATGACACAAAATCACTTATTGGATGCACAAGATTGGTTAAAAACCCTAATTGGATGAGAATCAACCTAGGGAGGACGAAAATCACCTAAATGTTCAACCAATGACACAAACGTACTTATGGGATGTACAAGATTGGTTAAAAACCCTAATTGGATGAGAATAAGCCTTGGGAGGACGAAAATGACCTAAATGTTCAACCAATGACACAAACGTACTTATTGGATGCACAAGATTGGTTAAAAATCCTAATTGGATGAGAATAAGCCTAGGGAAGACGAAAATAACCTAAATGTTCAACCAATGACACAAACGTACGTATTGGATGTACAAGATTGGTTAAAAACCCTAATTGGATGAGAATAAGCCTAGGGAGGACGAAAATGACCTAAAAGTTCAACCAACGACAAAAACGTACTTATTGGATGCACAAGATTGGTTAAAAACCCTAATTGGATGAGAATAAACCTAGGGAGGACGAAAATGACCTAAATGTTCAACCAATGACACAAACGTACTTATTGGATGCACAAGAATGGTTAAAAACCCTAATTGGATGAGAATAAGGCTAGGGAGGACGAAAATGGCTTAAATGTTCAACCAATGACACAAAATCACTTACTGGATGCACAAGATTGGTTAAAAACCCTAATTGGATGAGAATAACCCTAGGGAGGACGAAAATGACCTAAATGTTCAACCAATGACACAAAATCACTTATTGGATGCACAAGATTGGTTAAAAACCCTAATTGGATGAGAATAAGCCTAGGGAGGACGAAAATGACCTAAAAGTTCAACCAATGACACAAACGTACTTATTGGATGCACAAGATTGGTTAAAAACCCTAATTGGATGAGAATAAACCTAGGGAGGACGAAAATGACCTAAATGTTCAACCAATGACACAAACATACTTATTGGATGCACAAGAATGGTTAAAAACCCTAATCGGATGAGAATAAGGCTAGGGAGGACGAAAATGACCTAAATGTTCAACCAATGACACAAAATCACTTATTGGATGCACAAGATTGGTTAAAAACCCTAATTGGATGAGAATAACCATAGGGAGGACGAAAATGACCTAAATGTTCAACCAATGACACAAAATAACTTATTGGATGCACAAGATTGGTTAAAAACCCTAATTGGATGAGAATAAACCTAGGGAGGATGAAAATGACCTAAATGTTCAACCAATGACACAAACGTACTTATTGGATGTACAAGATTGGTTAAAAACCCTAATTGGATGAGAATAACCGTAAGGAGGACGAAAATGACCTAAATGTTCAACCAATGACACAAAATCACTTATTGGATGCACAAGATTGGTTAAAAACCCTAATTGGATGAGAATAAACCTAGGGAGGACGTAAATGACCTAAATGTTCAACCAATGAAACAAACATACTTATTGGATGTACAAGATTGGTTAAAAACCCTAATAGGATGAGAATAAGACTAGGGAAGACGAAAATGACCTAAAACTTCAACCAATGACACAAACGTACTAATTGGATGCACAAGATTGGTTAAAAACCCTAATTGGATGAGAATAAACCTAGGGAGGACGAAAATGACCTAAATGTTCAACCAATGACACAAACGTACTTATTGGATGCACAAGAATGGTTAAAAAACCCTAATTGGATGAGAATAAGCCTAGGGAGGATGAAAATGACCTAACTGTTTAACCAATGACACAAAATCACTTATTGGATGCACAAGAATGGTTAAAAACCCTAATTGGATAAGAATAACCATAGGGAGGACGAAAATGACCTAAATGTTCAACCAATGACACAAAATCACTTATTGGATGCACAAGATTGGTTAAGAACCCTAATTGGATGAGAATAAACCTAGGGAGGACGAAAATGACCTAAATGTTCAACCAATGACACAAACATACTTATTGGATGTACAAGATTGGTTAAAAACCCTAATTGGATGAGAATAAGCCTAGGGAAGACGAAAATGACCTAAAACGTCAACCAATGACACAAACGTACTAATTGGATGCACAAGATTGGTTAAAAACCCTAATTAGATGAGAATAAACCTAGGGAGGACGAAAATGACCTAAATGTTCAACCAATGACACAAACGTACTAATTGGATGCACAAGATTGGTTAAAAACCCTAATTGGATGAGAATAAACCTAGGGAGGACGAAAATGACCTAAATGTTCAACCAATGACACAAACGTACTTATTGGATGCACAAGAATGGTTAAAAAACCCTAATTGGATGAGAATAAGCCTAGGGAGGATGAAAATGACCTAACTGTTTAACCAATGACACAAAATCACTTATTGGATGCACAAGATTGGTTAAAAACCCTAATTGGATGAGAATAACCATAGGGAGGACGAAAATGAC
>JBBPBP010000169.1:306423-334418 GCA_037974735.1 Cicer chorassanicum
CTAAATGTTCAACCAATGACACAAAATCACTTATTGGATGCACAAGATTGGTTAAAAACCCTAATTGGATGAGAATAAGCCTAGGGAGGACGATAATGACCTAAGTGTTCAACCAATGACATAAACGTACTTATTGGATGCACAAGATTAGTTAAAAATCCTAATTGGATGAGAATAAGCCTAGGGAGGACGAAAGTGACCTAACTGTTCAACCAATGACACAAAATCACATATTGGATGCACAGATTGGTTAAAAACCCTAATTGGATGAGAATAACCCTAGGGAGGACGAAAATGACCTAAATGTTCAACCAATGACACAAATGTACTTATTGGATGCACAAGATTGGTTAAAAACCCTAATTGGTTGAGAATAAGCCTAGGGAGGACGAAATTGACCTAAATGTTCAACCAATGACACAAACGTATTTATTGGATGCACAAGAATGGTTAAAAACCCTAATTGGATGAGAATAAGCCTAGGGAGGCCAAAAAAAGACCGAACTGTTCAACCAATGACACAAAATCACTTATTGGATGCACAAGATTGGTTAAAAACCCTAATTGGATGAGAATAAGCCTAGGGAGGACGAAAATGACATAAATGTTCAACCAATGACACAAACGTACTTAATGGATGCACAAGATTGGCTAAAAACCCTAATTGGATGAGAATAACCATAGGAAGAACGAAAATGACCTAAATGTTCAACCAATGACACAAAATCACTTATTGGATGCACAAGATTGGTTAAAAATCCTAATTCGATGAGAATAAGCCTAGGGAGGACGAAAATGACCAAAATATTCAACCAATGACACAAACGTACTTATTGGATGTACAAGATTAGTTAAAAACCCTAATTGGTTGAGAATAAGCCTAGGGAGGACGAAAATGACCTAAAATTTCAACCAATGACACAAACGTACTTATTGGATGCACAAGATTGGTTAAAAACCCTAATTGGATGAGAATAAACCTAGGGAGGACGAAAATGACCTAAATGTTCAAACAATGACACAAACATACTTATTGGATGCACAAGAATGGTTAAAAATCCTAATCGGATGAGAATAAGGCTAGGGAGGACGAAAATGACCTAAATGTTCAACCAATGACACAAAATCACTTATTGGATGCACAAGATTGGTTAAAAACCCTAATTGCATTAGAATAACCATTGCGAGGACGAAAATGACCTAAATGTTCAACCAATGACACAAAATCACTTATTGGATGCACAAGATTGGTTAAAAACCCTAATTGGATGAGAATAACCCTAGGGAGGACGAAAATGACCTAAATGTTCAACCAATGACACAAATGTACTTATTGGATGCACAAGATTGGTTAACAACCCTAATTGGATGAGAATAAGCCTAGGGAGGACGAACTTGACCTAAATGTTCAACCAATGACACAAACGTATTTATTGAATGCACAAGAATGGTTAAAAACCCTAATTGGATGAGAATAAGCCTAGGGAGGCCAAAAAAAGACCGAACTGTTCAACCAATGACACAAAATCACTTATTGGATGCACAAGATTGGTTAAAAACCCTAATTGCATGAGAATAACCATTGCGAGGACGAAAATGACCTAAATGTTCAACCAATGACACAAAATCACTTATTGGATGCACAAGATTGGTTAAAAACCCTAATTGGATGAGAATAACCCTAGGGAGGACGAAAATGACCTAAATGTTCAACCAATGACACAAATGTACTTATTGGATGCACAAGATTGGTTAAAAACCCTAATTGGATGAGAATAAGCCTAGGGAGGACAAACTTGACCTAAATGTTCAACCAATAACACAAACGTATTTATTGAATGCACAAGAATGGTTAAAAACCCTAATTGGTTGAGAATAAGGCTAGGGAGGACGAAAATGACCTAAATGTTCAACCAATGACACAAAATCACTTATTGGATGCACAAGATTGGTTAAAAACCCTAATTGGATGAGAATAACCCTAGGGAGGACGAAAATGACCTAAATGTTCAACCAATGACACAAATGTACTTATTGGATGCACAAGATTGGTTAAAAACCCTAATTGGATGAGAATAAGCCTAGGGAGGACGAACTTGACCTAAATGTTCAACCAATAATACAAACGTATTTATTGAATGCACAAGAATGGTTAAAAACCCTAATTGGATGAGAATAAGCCTAGGGAGGCCAAAAAAAGACCGAACTGTTCAACCAATGACACAAAATCACTTATTGGATGCACAAGATTGGTTAAAAACCCTAATTGGATGAGAATAACCGTAGGGAGGACGAAAATGACCTAAATGTTCAACCAATGACACAAAATCACTTATTGGATGCACAAGATTGGTTAAAAATCCTAATTGGATGAGAATAAGCCTAGGGAGGACGAAAATGACCTAAATGTTCAACCAATGACCCAAACGTACTTATTGGATGCACAAGATTGGTTAAAAACCCTAATTGGATGAGAATAAGCCTAAGGAGGACGAAAATGACCTAAATGTTCAACCAATGACACAAAATCACTTATTGGATGCACAAGATTAGTTAAAAACCCTAATTGGATGAGAATAACCGTAGGGAGGACGAAAATGACCTAAATGTTCAACCAATGACACAAAATCACTTATTGGATGCACAAGATTGGTTAAAAACCCTAATTGGATGAGAATAAACCTAGGGAGGACGAAAATGACCTAAGTGTTCAACCAATGAAACAAACATACTTATTGGATGTACAAGATTGGTTAAAAACCCTAATTGGATGAGAATAAGCCTAGGGAAGATGAAAATGACCTAACTGTTTAACCAATGACACAAAATCACTTATTGGATGCACAAGATTGGTTAAAAACCCTAATTGGATGAGAATAACCATAGGGAGAACGAAAATGACCTAAATGTTCAACCAATGACACAAAATCACTTATTGGATGCACAAGATTGGTTAAAAACCCTAATTGGATGAGAATAAACCTAGGGAGGATTAAAATGACCTAAATGTTCAACCAATGACACAAACGTACTTATTGGATGTACAAGATTGGTTAAAAACCCTAATTGGATGAGAATAACCGTAAGGAGGACGAAAATGACCTAAATGTTCAACCAATGACACAAAATCACTTATTGGATGCACAAGATTGGTTAAAAACCCTAATTGGATGAGAATAAACCTAGGGAGGACGTAAATGACCTAAATGTTCAACCAATGACACAAACGTACTTATTGGATGTACAAGATTGGTTAAAAACCCTAATTGGATGAAAATAAGCCTAGGGAAGAAGAAAATGACCTAAAACTTCAACTAATGACACAAACGTACTAATTGGATGCACAAGATTGGTTAAAAACCCTAATTGGATGAGAATAAACCTAGGGAGGACCAAAATGACCTAAATGTTTAACCAATGACACAAACGTACTTATTGGATGCACAAGAATGGTTAAAAACCTTAATTGGATGAGAATAAGCCTAGGGAGGACGAAATTGACCTAACTGTTCAACCAATGACACAAAATCACTTATTGGATGCACAAGATTGGTTAAAAACCCTAATTGGATGAGAATAAACCTAGGGAGGACGAAAATGACCTAAATGTTCAACCAATGACACAAACGTACTTATTGGATGTACAAGATTGGTTAAAAACCCTAATTGGATGAGAATAAGCCTAGGGAAGACGAAAATGACCTAAAACTTCAACCAATGACACAAACGTACTAATTGGATGCACTAGATTGGTTAAAAACCCTAATTGGATGAGAATAAACCTAGGGAGGACGAAAATGACCTAAATGTTCAACCAATGACACAAACGTACTTATTGGATGCACAAGAATGGTTAAAAACCCTAATTGGATGAGAATAAGCCTAGGGAGGACGAAAATGACCTAAATGTTCAACCAATGACACAAAATCACTTATTGGATGCACAAGATTGGTTAAAAACCCTAATTGGATGAGAATAACCCTAGGGAGGACGAAAATGACCTAAATGCTCAACCAATGACACAAAATCACTTATTGGATGCACAAGAATTGTTAAAAACCCTAATTGGATGAGAATAAGCCTAAGAAGGACGAAAATGACATAAATGTTCAACCAATGACACAAAATCACTTATTGGATGCACAACATTGGTTAAAAACCCTAATTGGATGAGAATAAGCCTAGGGAGGACGAAAATGACCTAAATGTTCAACCAATGACACAAACGTACTTATTGGATGCACAAGATTGGCTAAAAACCCTAATTGGATGAGAATAACCATAGGGAGAACGAAAATGACCTAAATGTTCAACCAATGACACAAAATCACTTATTGGATGCACAAGATTGGTTAAAAACCCTAATTGGATGAGAATAAGCCTAGGGAGGACGAAAATGACCAAAATATTCAACCAATGACACAAACGTACTTATTGGATGTACAAGATTAGTTAAAAACCCTAATTGGATGAGAATAAGCCTAGGGAGGACGAAAATGACCTAAAAGTTCAACCAATGACACAAACGTACTTATTGGATGCACAAGATTGGTTAAAAACCCTAATTGGATGAGAATAAACCTAGGGAGGACGAAAATGACCTAAATGTTCAACCAATGACACAAACATACTTATTGGATGCACAAGAATGGTTAAAAACCCTAATTGGATGAGAATAAGCCTAGGGATGACGAAAATGACCTAAATGTTCAACCAATGACACAAAATCACTTATTGGATGCACAACATTGGTTAAAAACCTTAATTGGATGAGAATGACCGTAGGGAGGACGAAAATGACCTAAATGTTCAACCAATGACACAAAATCACTTATTGGATGCACAAGATTGGTTAAAAACCCTAATTGGATGAGAATAAACCTAGGGAGGACGAAAATGACCTAAATGTTCAACCAATGACACAAACATACTTATTGGATGTACAAGATTGGTTAAAAACCCTAATTGGATGAGAATAAGCCTAGGGAAGACGAAAATGACCTAAAACTTCAACCAATGACACAAACGTACTAATTGGATGCACAAGATTGGTTAAAAACCCTAATTGGATGAGAATAAACCTAGGGAGGACGAAAATAACCTAAATGTTCAACCAATGACACAAACGTACTTATTGGATGCACAAGAATGGTTAAAAACCCTAATTGGATGAGAATAAGCCTAGGGAGGATGAAAATGACCTAACTGTTTAACCAATGACACAAAATCACTTATTGGATGCACAAGATTGGTTAAAAACCCTAATTGGATGAGAATAACCATATGGAGGACGAAAATGACCTAAATGTTCAACCAATGACACAAAATCACTTATTGGATGCACAAGATTGGTTAAAAACCCTAATTGGATGAGAATAAACCTAGGGAGGATGAAAATGACCTAAATGTTCAACCAATGACACAAACGTACTTATTGGATGTACAACATTGGTTAAAAACCCTAATTGGATGAGAATAACCGTAAGGAGGACGAAAATGACCTAAATGTTCAACCAATGACACAAAATCACTTATTGGATGCACAAGATTGGTTAAAAACCCTAATTGGATGAGAATAAACCTAGGGAGGACGTAAATGACCTAAATGTTCAACCAATGACACAAACATACTTATTGGATGCACAAGAATGGTTAAAAACCCTAATCGGATGAGAATAAGGCTAGGGAGGACGAAAATGACCTAAATGTTCAACCAATGACACAAAATCACTTATTGGATGCACAAGATTGGTTAAAAACCCTAATTGGATGAGAATAAACCTAGGGAGGACCAAAATGACCTAAATGTTTAACCAATGACACAAACGTACTTATTGGATGCACAAGAATGGTTAAAAACCTTAATTGGATGAGAATAAGCCTAGGGAGGACGAAAATGACCTAACTGTTTAACCAATGACACAAAATCACTTATTGGATGCACAAGATTGGTTAAAAACCCTAATTGGATTAGAATAACCATATGGAGGACGAAAATGACCTAAATGTTCAACCAATGACACAAAATCACTTATTGGATGCACAAGATTGGTTAAAAACCCTAATTGGATGAGAATAAACCTAGGGAGGATGAAAATGACCTAAATGTTCAACCAATGACACAAACGTACTTATTGGATGTACAACATTGGTTAAAAACCCTAATTGGATGAGAATAACCGTAAGGAGGACGAAAATGACCTAAATGTTCAACCAATGACACAAAATCACTTATTGGATGCACAAGATTGGTTAAAAACCCTAATTGGATGAGAATAAACCTAGGGAGGACGTAAATGACCTAAATGTTCAACCAATGGCACAAACATACTTATTGGATGTACAAGATTGGTTAAAAACCCTAATTGGATGAGAATAAGCCTAGGGAAGACGAAAATGACCTAAAACTTCAACCAATGACACAAACGTACTAATTGGATGCACAAGATTGGTTAAAAACCCTAATTGGATGAGAATAAGCCTAAGGAGGATGAAAATGACCTAAATGTTCAACCAATGACACAAAATCACTTATTGGATGCACAAGATTAGTTAAAAACCCTAATTGGATGAGAATAAACCTAGGGAGGATGAAAATGACCTAAATGTTCAACCAATGACACAAAATCACTTATTGGATGCACAAGATTGGTTAAAAACCCTAATTGGATGAGAATAACCATAGGGAGGACGAAAATGACCTAAATGTTCAACCAATGACACAAAATAACTTATTGGATGCACAAGATTGGTTAAAAACCCTAATTGGATGAGAATAAACCTAGGGAGGATGAAAATGACCTAAATGTTCAACCAATGACACAAACGTACTTATTGGATGTACAAGATTGGTTAAAAACCTTAATTGGATGAGAATAACCGTAAAGAGGACGAAAATGACCTAAATGTTCAACCAATGACACAAAATCACTTATTGGATGCACAAGATTGGTTAAAAACCCTAATTGGATAAGAATAAACCTAGGGAGGACGTAAATGACCTAAATGTTCAACCAATGACACAAACGTACTTATTGGATGTACAAGATTGGTTAAAAACCCTAATTGGATGAGAATAAGCCTAGGGAAGAAGAAAATGACCTAAAACTTCAACTAATGACACAAACGTACTAATTGGATGCACAAGATTGGTTAAAAACCCTAATTGGATGAGAATAAACCTAGGGAGGACCAAAATGACCTAAATGTTTAACCAATGACACAAACGAACTTATTGGATGCACAAGAATGGTTAAAAACCTTAATTGGATGAGAATAAGCCTAGGGAGGACGAAAATGACCTAACTGTTCAACCAATGACACAAAATCACTTATTGGATGCACAAGATTGGTTAAAAACCCTAATTGGATGAGAAAAACCGTCGGGAGGACGAAAATGACCTAAATGTTCCACGAATGACACACAATCACTTATTGGATGCACAAGATTGGTTAAAAATCCTAATTGGATGAGAATAAGCCTAGGGAGGACGAAAATGACCTAAATGTTCAACCAATGACACAAACGTACGTATTGGATGTACAAGATTAGTTAAAAACCCTAATTGGATGAGAATAAGCCTAGGGAGGACGAAAATGACCTAAAAGTTCAACCAATTACACAAACGTACTTATTGGATGCACAAGAATGGTTAAAAACCCTAATTGGTTGAGAATAAGGCTAGGGAGGACGAAAATGACCTAAATGTTCAACCAATGACACAAAATCACGTATTGGATGCACAAGATTGGTTAAAAACCCTAATTGGATGAGAATAACCCTAGGGAGGACGAAAATGACCTAAATGTTCAACCAATGACACAAAATCACTTATTGGATGCACAAGAATTGTTAAAAACCCTAATTGGATGAGAATAAGCCAAAGAAGGACGAAAATGACATAAATGTTCAACCAATGACACAAAATCACTTATTGGATGCATAACATTGGTTAAAAACCCTAATTGGATGAGAATAAGCCTAGGGAGGACGAAAATGACCTAAATGTTCAACCAATGACACAAACGTACTTATTGGATGCACAAGATTGGCTAAAAACCCTAATTGGATGAGAATAACCTTAGGGAGAACGAAAATGACCTAAATGTTCAACCAATGACACAAAATCACTTATTGGATGCACAAGATAGGTTAAAAATCCTAATTGGATGAGAATAAGCCTAGGGAGGACGAAAATGACCAAAATATTCAACCAATGACACAAACGTACTTATTGGATGTACAAGATTAGTTAAAAACCCTAATTGGATGAGAATAAGCCTAGGGAGGACGAAAATGACCTAAAAGTTCAACCAATGACACAAACGTACTTATTGGATGCACAAGATTGGTTAAAAACCCTAATTGGATGAGAATAAACCTAGGGAGGACGAAAATGACCTAAATGTTCAACCAATGACACAAACATACTTATTGGATGCACAAGAATGGTTAAAAACCCTAATCGGATGAGAATAAGGCTAGGGAGGACGAAAATGACCTAAATGTTCAACCAATGACACAAAATCACTTATTGGATGCACAAGATTGGTTAAAAACCCTAATTGGATGAGAATAAGCATAGGGAGGACGAAAATGACCCAAATGTTCAACCAATGACACAAACGTATTTATTGGATGTACAAGATTGGTTAAAAACCCTAATTGGATGAGAATAAGCCTAGGGAGGACAAAAAATGACCGAACTGTTCAACCAATGACACAATATCACTTATTGGATGCACAAGAATGGTTAAAAACCCTAATTGGATGAGAATAAACCCAGGGAGGACGAAAATGACCTAAATGTTCAACCAATGACACAAACGTACGTATTGGATGTCCAAGATTGGTTAAAAACCCTAATTGGATGAGAATAATCATAGGGAGGACGAAAATGACCTAAATGTTCAACCAATGACACAAAATCACTTATTGGATGCACAAGATTGGTTAAAAACCCTAATTGGATGAAAATAAGCCTAGGAAGGACGAAAATGACCTAAATGTTCAACCAATGACACAAACGTACTTATTGGATGCACAAGATTGGTTAAAAACCCTAATTGCATGAGAATAACCATTGGGAGGATGAAAATGACCTAAATGTTCAACCAATGACACAAAATCACTTATTGGATGCACAAGATTGGTTAAAAACCCTAATTGGATGAGAATAAGCCTAGGGATGACGAAAATGACGCAAAAGTTCAAGCAATGACACAAACGTATTTATTGGATGCACAAGAATGGTTAAAAACCCTAATTGGATGAGAATAAGCCTAAGGAGGACGAAAATGACCAAAATATTCAACCAATGACACAAACGTACTTATTGGATGTACAAGATTAGTTAAAAACCCTAATTGGTTGAGAATAAGCCTAGGGAGGACGAAAATGACCTAAAAGTTCAACCAATGACACAAACGTACTTATTGGATGCACAAGATTGGTTAAAAACCCTAATTGGATGAGAATAAACCTAGGGAGGACGAAAATGACCTAAACGTTCAAACAATGACACAAACATACTTATTGGATGCACAAGAATGGTTAAAAACCCTAATTGGATGAGAATAAGGCTAGGGAGGACGAAAATGACCTAAATGTTCAACCAATGACACAAAATCACTTATTGGATGCACAAGATTGGTTAAAAACCCTAATTGCATGAGAATAACCATTGCGAGGACGAAAATGACCTAAATGTTCAACCAATGACACAAAATCACTTATTGGATGCACAAGATTGGTTAAAAACCCTAATTGGATGAGAATAACCCTAGGGAGGACGAAAATGACCTAAATGTTCAACCAATGACACAAATGTACTTATTGGATGCACAAGATTGGTTAAAAACCCTAATTGGATGAGAATAAGCCTAGGGAGGACAAACTTGACCTAAATGTTCAACCAATAACACAAACGTATTTATTGAATGCACAAGAATGGTTAAAAACCCTAATTGGTTGAGAATAAGGCTAGGGAGGACGAAAATGACCTAAATGTTCAACCAATGACACAAAATCACTTATTGGATGCACAAGATTGGTTAAAAACCCTAATTGGATGAGAATAACCCTAGGGAGGACGAAAATGACCTAAATGTTCAACCAATGACACAAATGTACTTATTGGATGCACAAGATTGGTTAACAACCCTAATTGGATGAGAATAAGCCTAGGGAGGACGAACTTGACCTAAATGTTCAACCAATGACACAAACGTATTTATTGAATGCACAAGAATGGTTAAAAACCCTAATTGGATGAGAATAAGCCTAGGGAGGCCAAAAAAAGACCGAACTGTTCAACCAATGACACAAAATCACTTATTGGATGCACAAGATTGGTTAAAAACCCTAATTGGATGAGAATAACCGTAGGGAGGACGAAAATGACCTAAATGTTCAACCAATGACACAAAATCACTTATTAGATGCACAAGATTGGTTAAAAATCTTAATTGGATGAGAATAAGCCTAGGGAGGACGAAAATGACCTAAATGTTCAACCAATGACACAAACGTATGAATTGGATGTACAAGATTGGTTAAAAACCCTAATTGGATGAGAATAAGCCTAAGGAGGACGAAAATGACCTAAATGTTCAACCAATGACACAAAATCACTTATTGGATGCACAAGATTGGTTAAAAACCCTAATTGGATGAGAATAAGCATTTGGAGGACGAAAATGACCTAAATGTTCAACCAATGACACAAACGTACTTATTGGATGCACAAGATTGGTTAAAAACCCTAATTGGATGAGAATAAGCCTAGGGAGGACGAAAATGACCTAAATGTTCAACCAATGACACAAACGTACTTATTGGATGCACAAGATTGGTTAAAAACCCTAATCGGATGAGAATAAGCCTAGGGAGGACGAAAATGACCTAAATGTTCAACCAATGACACAAAATCACTTATTGGATGCACAAGATTGGTTAAAAACCCTAATTGGATGAGAATAACCATTGGGAGGACGAAAATGACCTAAATGTTCAACCAGTGACACAAATTCACTTATTGGATGCACAAGATTGGTTAAAAACCCTAATTGGATGAGAATAAGCATAGGGAGGACGAAAATGACCTAAATGTTCAACCAATGACACAAAATCACTTATTGGATGCAGAAGCATGGTAAAAAAACCCTAATTGGATGAGAATAAACCTAGGGAGGACGAAAATGACCTAAATGTTCAACCAATGACACAAACATACTTATTGGATGCACAAGAATGGTTAAAAACCCTAATCGGATGAGAATAAGGCTAGGGAGGACGAAAATGACCTAAATGTTCAACCAATGACACAAAATCACTTATTGGATGCACAAGATTGGTTAAAAACCCTAATTGGATGAGAATAACCATAGGGAGGACGAAAATGACCTAAATGTTCAACCAATGACACAAAATAACTTATTGGATGCACAAGATTGGTTAAAAACCCTAATTGGATGAGAATAAACCTAGGGAGGATGAAAATGACCTAAATGTTCAACCAATGACACAAACGTACTTATTGGATGTACAAGATTGGTTAAAAACCCTAATTGGATGAGAATAACCGTAAGGAGGACGAAAATGACCTAAATGTTCAACCAATGACACAAAATCACTTATTGGATGCACAAGATTGGTTAAAAACCCTAATTGGATGAGAATAAACCTAGGGAGGACGTAAATGACCTAAATGTTCAACCAATGACACAAACGTACTTATTGGATGTACAAGATTGGTTAAAAACCCTAATTGGATGAAAATAAGCCTAGGGAAGAAGAAAATGACCTAAAACTTCAACTAATGACACAAACGTACTAATTGGATGCACAAGATTGGTTAAAAACCCTAATTGGATGAGAATAAACCTAGGGAGGACCAAAATGACCTAAATGTTTAACCAATGACACAAACGTACTTATTGGATGCACAAGAATGGTTAAAAACCTTAATTGGATGAGAATAAGCCTAGGGAGGACGAAATTGACCTAACTGTTCAACCAATGACACAAAATCACTTATTGGATGCACAAGATTGGTTAAAAACCCTAATTGGATGAGAATAAACCTAGGGAGGACGAAAATGACCTAAATGTTCAACCAATGACACAAACGTACTTATTGGATGCACAAGAATGGTTAAAAACCCTAATTGGATGAGAATAACCCTAGGGAGGACGAAAATGACCTAAATGTTCAACCAATGACACAAAATCACTTATTGGATGCACAAGATTGGTTAAAAACCCTAATTGGATGAGAATAAACCTAGGGAGGACGAAAATGACCTAAATGTTCAACCAATGACACAAACGTACTTATGGGATGTACAAGATTGGTTAAAAACCCTAATTGGATGAGAATAACCGTAGGGAGGACGAAAATGACCTAAATGTTCAACCAGTGACACAAATTCACTTATTGGATGCACAAGATTGGCTAAAAACCCTAATTAGAAGAGAATAAGCCTAGGATGGACGAAAGTGACTTAATTGTTTAAGCAATGACACAAACGTACTTATTGGATGCATAAGATTGGTTAAAAACCCTAATTGGATGAGAATATCCCTAGGGAGGACGAAAATGACCTAAATGTTCAACCAATGACACAAAATCACTTATTGGATGCACAAGATTGGTTAAAAACCCTAATTGGATGAGAATAACCCTAGGGAGGACGAAAATGACCTAAATGTTCAACCAATGACACAAATGTACTTATTGGATGCACAAGATTGGTTAAAAACCCTAATTGGACGAGAATAAGCCTTGGGAGGACGAAAATGACCTAAATGTTCAACCAATGACACAAAATCTCTTATTGGATGCACAAGAATGGTTAAAAACCCTAATTGGACGAGAATAAGCTTTGGGAGGACGAAAATGACCTAAATGTTCAACCAATGACACAAATGTACTTATTGGATGCACAAGATTGGTTAAAAACCCTAATTGGATGAGAATAACCCTAGGGAGGACGAAAATGACCTAAATGTTCATCCAATGACACAAAATCACTTATTGGATGCACAAGATTGGTTAAAAACCCTAACTGGATGAGAATAAACCTAGGGAGGACGAAAATGACCTAAATGTTCAACCAATGACACAAAATCACTTATTGGATGCACAAGATTGGTTAAAAACCCTAATTGGATGAGAATAAACCTAGGGAGGACGAAAATGACCTAAATGTTCAACCAATGACACAAACATACTTATTGGATGTACAAGATTGGTTAAAAACCCTAATTGGATGAGAATAAGCCTAGGGAAGACGAAAATGACCTAAAACTTCAACCAATGACACAAACGTACTAATTGGATGCACAAGATTGGTTAAAAACCCTAATTGGATGAGAATAAACCTAGGGAGGACGAAAATAACCTAAATGTTCAACCAATGACACAAACGTACTTATTGGATGCACAAGAATGGTTAAAAACCCTAATTGGATGAGAATAAGCCTAGGGAGGATGAAAATGACCTAACTGTTTAACCAATGACACAAAATCACTTATTGGATGCACAAGATTGGTTAAAAACCCTAATTGGATGAGAATAACCATATGGAGGACGAAAATGACCTAAATGTTCAACCAATGACACAAAATCACTTATTGGATGCACAAGATTGGTTAAAAACCCTAATTGGATGAGAATAAACCTAGGGAGGATGAAAATGACCTAAATGTTCAACCAATGACACAAACGTACTTATTGGATGTACAACATTGGTTAAAAACCCTAATTGGATGAGAATAACCGTAAGGAGGACGAAAATGACCTAAATGTTCAACCAATGACACAAAATCACTTATTGGATGCACAAGATTGGTTAAAAACCCTAATTGGATGAGAATAAACCTAGGGAGGACGTAAATGACCTAAATGTTCAACCAATGAAACAAACATACTTATTGGATGTACAAGATTGGTTAAAAACCCTAATAGGATGAGAATAAGCCTAGGGAAGACGAAAATGACCTAAAACTTCAACCAATGACACAAACGTACTAATTGGATGCACAAGATTGGTTAAAAACCCTAATTGGATGAGAATAAACCTAGGGAGGACGAAAATGACCTAAATGTTCAACCAATGACACAAACGTACTTATTGGATGCACAAGAATGGTTAAAAAACCCTAATTGGATGAGAATAAGCCTAGGGAGGATGAAAATGACCTAACTGTTTAACCAATGACACAAAATCACTTATTGGATGCACAAGATTGGTTAAAAACCCTAATTGGATGAGAATAACCATAGGGAGGACGAAAATGACCTAAATGTTCAACCAATGACACAAAATCACTTATTGGATGCACAAGATTGGTTAAAAACCCTAATTGGATGAGAATAAACCTAGGGAGGATGAAAATGACCTAAATGTTCAACCAATGACACAAACGTACTTATTGGATGGACAAGATTGGTTAAAAACCCTAATTGGATGAGAATAACCGTACAGAGGACGAAAATGACCTAAATGTTCAACCAATGACACAAAATCACTTATTGGATGCACAAGATTGGTTAAAAACTCTAATTGGATGAGAATAAACCTAGGGAGGACGTCAATGACCTAAATGTTCAACCAATGACACAAACGTATTTATTGGATGTACAAGATTGGTTAAAAACCCTAATTGGATGAGAATAAGCCTAGGGAAGAAGAAAATGACCTAAAACTTCAACTAATGACACAAACGTACTAATTGGATGCACAAGATTGGTTAAAAACCCTAATTGGATGAGAATAAACCTAGGGAGGACCAAAATGACCTAAATGTTTAACCAATGACACAAACGTACTTATTGGATGCACAAGAATGGTTAAAAACCTTAATTGGATGAGAATAAGCCTAGGGAGGACGAAAATGACCTAACTGTTCAACCAATGAAACAAAATCACTTATTGGATGCACAAGATTGGTTAAAAACCCTAATTGGATGAGAAAAACCGTAGGGAGGACGAAAATGACCTAAATGTTCAACAAATGACACACAATCACTTATTGGATGCACAAGATTGGTTAAAAATCCTAATTGGATGAGAATAAGCCTAGGGAGGACGAAAATGACCTAAATGTTCAACCAATGACACAAACGTACGTATTGGATGTACAAGATTAGTTAAAAACCCTAATTGGATGAGAATAAGCCTAGGGAGGACGAAAATGACCTAAAAGTTCAACCAATTACACAAACGTACTTATTGGATGCACAAGAATGGTTAAAAACCCTAATTGGTTGAGAATAAGGCTAGGGAGGACGAAAATGACCTAAATGTTCAACCAATGACACAAAATCACGTATTGGATGCACAAGATTGGTTAAAAACCCTAATTGGATGAGAATAACCCTAGGGAGGACGAAAATGACCTAAATGTTCAACCAATGACACAAAATCACTTATTGGATGCACAAGAATTGTTAAAAACCCTAATTGGATGAGAATAAGCCAAAGAAGGACGAAAATGACATAAATGTTCAACCAATGACACAAAATCACTTATTGGATGCATAACATTGGTTAAAAACCCTAATTGGATGAGAATAAGCCTAGGGAGGACGAAAATGACCTAAATGTTCAACCAATGACACAAACGTACTTATTGGATGCACAAGATTGGCTAAAAACCCTAATTGGATGAGAATAACCTTAGGGAGAACGAAAATGACCTAAATGTTCAACCAATGACACAAAATCACTTATTGGATGCACAAGATAGGTTAAAAATCCTAATTGGATGAGAATAAGCCTAGGGAGGACGAAAATGACCAAAATATTCAACCAATGACACAAACGTACTTATTGGATGTACAAGATTAGTTAAAAACCCTAATTGGATGAGAATAAGCCTAGGGAGGACGAAAATGACCTAAAAGTTCAACCAATGACACAAACGTACTTATTGGATGCACAAGATTGGTTAAAAACCCTAATTGGATGAGAATAAACCTAGGGAGGACGAAAATGACCTAAATGTTCAACCAATGACACAAACATACTTATTGGATGCACAAGAATGGTTAAAAACCCTAATCGGATGAGAATAAGGCTAGGGAGGACGAAAATGACCTAAATGTTCAACCAATGACACAAAATCACTTATTGGATGCACAAGATTGGTTAAAAACCCTAATTGGATGAGAATAAGCATAGGGAGGACGAAAATGACCCAAATGTTCAACCAATGACACAAACGTATTTATTGGATGTACAAGATTGGTTAAAAACCCTAATTGGATGAGAATAAGCCTAGGGAGGACAAAAAATGACCGAACTGTTCAACCAATGACACAATATCACTTATTGGATGCACAAGAATGGTTAAAAACCCTAATTGGATGAGAATAAACCCAGGGAGGACGAAAATGACCTAAATGTTCAACCAATGACACAAACGTACGTATTGGATGTCCAAGATTGGTTAAAAACCCTAATTGGATGAGAATAATCATAGGGAGGACGAAAATGACCTAAATGTTCAACCAATGACACAAAATCACTTATTGGATGCACAAGATTGGTTAAAAACCCTAATTGGATGAAAATAAGCCTAGGAAGGACGAAAATGACCTAAATGTTCAACCAATGACACAAACGTACTTATTGGATGCACAAGATTGGTTAAAAACCCTAATTGCATGAGAATAACCATTGGGAGGATGAAAATGACCTAAATGTTCAACCAATGACACAAAATCACTTATTGGATGCACAAGATTGGTTAAAAACCCTAATTGGATGAGAATAAGCCTAGGGATGACGAAAATGACGCAAAAGTTCAAGCAATGACACAAACGTATTTATTGGATGCACAAGAATGGTTAAAAACCCTAATTGGATGAGAATAAGCCTAAGGAGGACGAAAATGACCAAAATATTCAACCAATGACACAAACGTACTTATTGGATGTACAAGATTAGTTAAAAACCCTAATTGGTTGAGAATAAGCCTAGGGAGGACGAAAATGACCTAAAAGTTCAACCAATGACACAAACGTACTTATTGGATGCACAAGATTGGTTAAAAACCCTAATTGGATGAGAATAAACCTAGGGAGGACGAAAATGACCTAAACGTTCAAACAATGACACAAACATACTTATTGGATGCACAAGAATGGTTAAAAACCCTAATTGGATGAGAATAAGGCTAGGGAGGACGAAAATGACCTAAATGTTCAACCAATGACACAAAATCACTTATTGGATGCACAAGATTGGTTAAAAACCCTAATTGCATGAGAATAACCATTGCGAGGACGAAAATGACCTAAATGTTCAACCAATGACACAAAATCACTTATTGGATGCACAAGATTGGTTAAAAACCCTAATTGGATGAGAATAACCCTAGGGAGGACGAAAATGACCTAAATGTTCAACCAATGACACAAATGTACTTATTGGATGCACAAGATTGGTTAAAAACCCTAATTGGACGAGAATAAGCCTTGGGAGGACGAAAATGACCTAAATGTTCAACCAATAACACAAAATCAATTATTGGATGCACAAGATTGGTTAAAAACCCTAATTGGACGAGAATAAGCCTTGGGAGGATGAAAATGACCTAAATGTTCAACCAATGACACAAAATCACTTATTGGATGCACAAGATTGGTTAAAAACCCTAATTGGAGGAGAATAAGCCTTGGGAGGACGAAAATGACCTAAATGTTCAAACAATGACACAAAATCACTTATTGGATGCACAAGATTGGTTAAAAACCCTAATTGGATGAGAATAACCCTAGGGAGGACGAAAATGACCTAAATGTTCAACCAATGACACAAAATCACGTATTGGATGCACAAGATTGGTTAAAAACCCTAATTGGATGAGAATAACCCTAGGGAGGACGAAAATGACCTAAATGTTCAACCAATGACACAAAATCACTTATTGGATGCACAAGAATTGTTAAAAACCCTAATTGGATGAGAATAAGCCAAAGAAGGACGAAAATGACATAAATGTTCAACCAATGACACAAAATCACTTATTGGATGCATAACATTGGTTAAAAACCCTAATTGGATGAGAATAAGCCAAGGGAGGACGAAAATGACCTAAATGTTCAACCAATGACACAAACGTACTTATTGGATGCACAAGATTGGCTAAAAACCCTAATTGGATGAGAATAACCTTAGGGAGAACGAAAATGACCTAAATGTTCAACCAATGACACAAAATCACTTATTGGATGCACAAGATAGGTTAAAAATCCTAATTGGATGAGAATAAGCCTAGGGAGGACGAAAATGACCAAAATATTCAACCAATGACACAAACGTACTTATTGGATGTACAAGATTAGTTAAAAACCCTAATTGGATGAGAATAAGCCTAGGGAGGACGAAAATGACCTAAAAGTTCAACCAATGACACAAACGTACTTATTGGATGCACAAGATTGGTTAAAAACCCTAATTGGATGAGAATAAACCTAGGGAGGACGAAAACGACCTAAATGTTCAAACAATGACACAAACATACTTATTGGATGCACAAGAATGGTTAAAAAGCCTAATCGGATGAGAATAAGGCTAGGGAGGACGAAAATGACCTAAATGTTCAACCAATGACACAAAATCACTTATTGGATGCACAAGATTGGTTAAAAACCCTAATTGCATGAGAATAACCATATGGAGGACGAAAATGACCTAAATGTTCAACCAATGACACAAAATCACTTATTGGATGCACAAGATTGGTTAAAAACCCTAATTGGATGAGAATAAACCTAGGGAGGATGAAAATGACCTAAATGTTCAACCAATGACACAAACGTACTTATTGGATGTACAACATTGGTTAAAAACCCTAATTGGATGAGAATAACCGTAAGGAGGACGAAAATGACCTAAATGTTCAACCAATGACACAAAATCACTTATTGGATGCACAAGATTGGTTAAAAACCCTAATTGGATGAGAATAAACCTAGGGAGGACGTAAATGACCTAAATGTTCAACCAATGACACAAACATACTTATTGGATGCACAAGAATGGTTAAAAACCCTAATCGGATGAGAATAAGGCTAGGGAGGACGAAAATGACCTAAATGTTCAACCAATGACACAAAATCACTTATTGGATGCACAAGATTGGTTAAAAACCCTAATTGGATGAGAATAAACCTAGGGAGGACGAAAATGACCTAAATGTTCAACCAATGACACAAACGTACTTATTGGATGCACAAGAATGGTTAAAAACCCAAATTGGATGAGAATAAGCCTAGGGAGGACGAAAATGACCTAACTGTTCAACCAATGACACAAAATCACTTATTGGATGCACAAGATTAGTTAAAAACCCTAATTGGATGAGAATAAACCTAGGGAGGACGAAAATGACCTAAATGTTAACCCACAGACACAAACATACTTATTGGATTTACAAGATTGGTTAAAAACCCTAATTGGATGAGAATAAGCCTACGGAAGACGAGAATGACCTAAAACTTCAACCAATGACACAAACGTACTAATTGGATGCACAAGATTGGTTAAAAACCCTAATTGGATGAGAATAAACCTAGGGAGGACGAAAATGACCTAAATGTTCAACCAATGACACAAACGTACTTATTGGATGCACAAGAATGGTTAAAAAACCCTAATTGGATGAGAATAAGCCTAGGGAGGATGAAAATGACCTAACTGTTTAACCAATGACACAAAATCACTTATTGGATGCACAAGATTGGTTAAAAACCCTAATTGGATGAGAATAACCATAGGGAGGACGAAAATGACCTAAATGTTCAACCAATGACACAAAATCACTTATTGGATGCACAAGATTGGTTAAAAACCCTAATTGGATGAGAATAAACCTAGGGAGGATGAAAATGACCTAAATGTTCAACCAATGACACAAACGTACTTATTGGATGGACAAGATTGGTTAAAAACCCTAATTGGATGAGAATAACCGTACAGAGGACGAAAATGACCTAAATGTTCAACCAATGACACAAAATCACTTATTGGATGCACAAGATTGGTTAAAAACTCTAATTGGATGAGAATAAACCTAGGGAGGACGTCAATGACCTAAATGTTCAACCAATGACACAAACGTATTTATTGGATGTACAAGATTGGTTAAAAACCCTAATTGGATGAGAATAAGCCTAGGGAAGAAGAAAATGACCTAAAACTTCAACTAATGACACAAACGTACTAATTGGATGCACAAGATTGGTTAAAAACCCTAATTGGATGAGAATAAACCTAGGGAGGACCAAAATGACCTAAATGTTTAACCAATGACACAAACGTACTTATTGGATGCACAAGAATGGTTAAAAACCTTAATTGGATGAGAATAAGCCTAGGGAGGACGAAAATGACCTAACTGTTCAACCAATGACACAAAATCACTTATTGGATGCACAAGATTGGTTAAAAACCCTAATTGGATGAGAAAAACCGTAGGGAGGACGAAAATGACCTAAATGTTCAACGAATGACACACAATCACTTATTGGATGCACAAGATTGGTTAAAAATCCTAATTGGATGAGAATAAGCCTAGGGAGGACGAAAATGACCTAAATGTTCAACCAATGACACAAAATCACTTATTGGATGCACAAGATTGGTTAAAAACCCTAATTGGATGAGAATAAGCCTAGGGAGAACGAAAATGACCTAAATGTTCAACCAATGTCACAAAATCACTTATTGGATGCACAAGATTGGTTAAAAACCCTAATTGGATGAGAATAAGCCTAAGGAGGACGAAAATGACCTAAATGTTCAACCAATGACACAAAATCACTTATTGGATGCACAAGATTGGTTAAAAACCCTAATTGGATGAGAATAAGCTTTTAAAGGTCGAAAATGACCTAAATGTACAACCAATGACACAAACGTACTTATTGGATGCTCAAGGATGGTTAAAAATCCTAATTGGATGAGAATAAGCCTAGGGAGGACGAAAATGACCTAAATATTCAACCAATGACACAAAATCACTTATTGGATGCACAAGATTGGTTAAAAACCCTAATTGGATGAGAATAAGCATTTGGAGGACAAAAATGACCTAAATGTTCAACCAATGACACAAAATAACTTATTGGATGCACAAGATTGGTTAAAAACCCTAATTGGATGAGAATAAGCCTAAGGAGGAAGAAAATGGCCTAAATGTTCAACCAATGACACAAAATCACTTATTGGATGCACAAGATTGGTTAAAAACCCTAATTGGATGAGAATAAGCCTAGGGAGGACGAAAATGACCTAAATGTTCAACCAATGACACAAAATCACTTATTGGATGCACAAGATTGGTTAAAAACCCTAATTGGATCACAATAAGCCTAAGGAGGACGAAAATGACCTAAATGTTCAACCAATGACATAAAATCACTTATTGGATGCACAAGATTGGTTAGAAACCCTAATTGGATGAGAATAAGCTTTTAAAGGTCGAAAATGACCTAAATGTTCAACCAATGACACAAAATCACTTATTGGATGCACAAGATTGGTTAAAAACCCTAATTGGATGAGAATAAGCCTAGGGAGGACGAAAATGACCTAAATGTTCAACCAATGACACAAAATCACTTATTGGATGCACAAGATTGGTTAAAAACCCTAATTGGATGAAAATAAGCCTAGGAAGGACGAAAATGACCTAAATGTTCAACCAATGACACAAACGTACTTATTGGATGCACAAGATTGGTTAAAAACCCTAATTGGATGAGAATAACCGTAGGGAGGACGAAAATGACCTAAATGTTCAACCAATGACACAAAATCACTTATTGGATGCACAAGATTGGTTAAAAATCCTAATTGGATGAGAATAAGCCTAGGGAGGACGAAAATGACCTAAATGTTCAACCAATGACACAAACGTACTTATTGGATGCACAAGATTGGTTAAAAACCCTAATTGGATGAGAATAAGCCTAAGGAGGACGAAAATGACCTAAATGTTCAACCAATGACACAAAATCACTTATTGGATGCACAAGATTGGTTAAAAACCCTAATTGGATGAAAATAAGCCTAGGAATGACGAAAATGACCTAAATGTTCAACCAATGACACAAACGTACTTATTGGATGCACAAGATCTGTTAAAAACCCTAATTGCATGAGAATAACCATTGGGAGGATGAAAATGACCTAAATGTTCAACCAATGACACAAAATCACTTATTGGATGCACAAGATTGGTTAAAAATCCTAATTGGATGAGAATAAGCCTAGGGAGGACGAAAATGACCTAAATGTTCAACCAATGACACAAACGTACTTATTGGATGCACAAGATTGGTTAAAAACCCTAATTGGATGAGAATAAGCCTAGGGAGGACGAAAATGACCTAAATGTTCAACAAATGACACAAAATCACTTATTGGATGCACAAGATTGGTTAAAAACCCTAATTGGACGAGAATAAGCCTTGGGAGGACGAAAATGACCTAAATGTTCAACCAATGACACAAACGTACTTATTGGATGCACAAGATTGGTTAAAAACCCTAATTGGACGAGAATAAGCCTTGGGAGGACAAAAATGACTTAAATGTTCAACCAATGGCACAAAATCACTTATTGGATGCACAAGATTGGTTAAAAACACTAATTTGACGAGATTAAGGCTAGGGAGGACGAAAATGACCTAAATGTTCAACCAATGACACAAAATCACTTATTAGATGCACAAGATTGGTTAAAAACACTAATTGGACGAGAATAAGCCTTGGGAGGACGAAAATGACCTAAATGTTCAACCAATGACACAAATGTACTTATTGGATGCACAAGATTGGTTAAAAACCCTAATTGGACGAGAATAAGCTTAGGGAGGACGAAAATGACCTAAATGTTCAACCAATGACACAAAATTACTTATTGGATGCACAAGATTGGTTAAAAACCCTAATTGGACGAGAATAAGCCTTGGGAGGACGAAAATGACCTAAATGTTCAACCAATGACACAAAATCACTTATTGGATGCACAAGATTGTTTAAAAACCCTAATTGGATGAGAATAAGCCTAGGGAGGACGAAAATGACCTAAATGTTCAACCAATGACACAAAATCACTTATTGGATGCACAAGATTGGTTAAAAACCCTAATTGGATGAGAATAAGCCTAGGAAGGACGAAAATGACCTAAATGTTCAACCAATGAGACAAACGTACTTATTGGATGCACAAGATTGGTTAAAAACCCTAATTGGATGAGAATAACCCTAGGGAGGACGAAAATGACCTAAATGTTCAACCAATGACACAAAATCACTTATTGGATGCACAAGATGGGTTAAAAATCCTAAATGGATGAGAATAAGCCTAGGGAGGACGAAAATGACCTAAATGTTCAACCAATGACACAAACGTACTTATTGGATGCACAAGATTGGTTAAAAACCCTAATTGGATGAGAATAACCCTACGGAGGACGAAAATGACCTAAATGTTCAACCAATGACACAAAATCACTTATTGGATGCACAAGATTGGTTAAAAACCCTAATTGGATGAGAATAACCCTAGGGAGGACGAAAATGACCTAAATGTTCAACCAATGACACAAAATCACTTATTGGATGCACAAGAATGGTTAAAAACCCTAATTGGATGAGAATAAGGCTAGGGAGGACGAAAATGACCTAAATGTTCAACCAATGACACAAAATCACTTATTGGATGCACAAGATTGGTTAAAAACCCTAATTGGATGAGAATAACCGTAGGGAGGACGAAAATGACCTAAATGTTCAACCAATGACACAAAATCACTTATTGGATGCACAAGATTGGTTAAAAACCCTAATTGGATGAGAATAAGCCTAGGGAGGACGAAAATGACGCAAATGTTCAACCAATGACACAAACGTATTTATTGGATGCACAAGAATGGTTAAAAACCCTAATTGGAAGAGAATAAGCATAGGGAGGCCAAAAAAAGACCGAACTGTTCAACCAATGACACAAAATCACTTATTGGATGCACAAGATTGGTTAAAAACCCTAATTGGATGAGAATAACCGTAGGGAGGACGAAAATGACCTAAATGTTCAACCAATGACACAAAATCACTTATCGGATGCACAAGATTAGTTAAAAATCCTAATTGGATAAGAATAAGCCTAAGGAGGACGAAAATGACCTAAATGTTCAACCAATGACACAAACGTACGTATTGGATGTATAAGATTGGTTAAAAACCCTAATTGGATGAGAATAAGCCTAAGGAGGACGAAAATGACCTAAATGTTAAACAAATGACACAAAATCACTTATTGGATGCACAAGATTGGTTAAAAACCCTAAGTGGATGAAAATAAGCCTAGGAAGGAGGAAAATGACCTAAATGTTCAACCAATGACACAAACGTACTTATTGGATGCACAAGATTGGTTAAAAACCCTAATTGGATATGAATAACCCTAGGGAGGACGAAAATGACCTAAATGCTCAACCAATGACACAAAATCACTTATTGGATGCACAAGAATTGTTAAAAACCCTAATTGGAAGAGAATAAGCCTAAGAAGGGCAAAAATGACGTAAATATTCAACCAATGACACAAAATCACTTATTGGATGCACAACATTGGTTAAAAACCCAAATTGGATGAGAATAAGCCTAGGGAGGACGAAAATGACCTAAAAGTTCAACCAATGACACAAACGTACTTATTGGATGCACAAGAATGGTTAAAAACCCTAATCGGATGAGAATAAGGCTAGGGAGGACGAAAATGACCTAAATGTTCAACCAATGACACAAAATCACTTATTGGATGCACAAGATTGGTTAAAAACCCTAATTGCATGAGAATAACCATTAGGAGGACGAAAATGACCTAAATGTTCAACCAATGACACAAAATCACTTATTGGATGCACAAGATTGGTTAAAAACCCTAATTGGATGAGAATAAGCCTAGGGAGGACGAAAATGACGCAAATGTTCAACTAATGACACAAACGTATTTATTGGATGCACAAGAATGGTTAAAAACTCTAATTGGATGAGAATAAGCGTAGGGAGGCCAAAAAAAGACCGAACTGTTCAACCAATGACACAAAATCACTTATTGGATGCACAAGATTGGTTAAAAACCCTAATTGGATGAGAATAACCGTAGGGAGGACGAAAATGACCTAAATGTTCAACCAATGACACAAAATCACTTATCGGATGCACAAGATTGGTTAAAAATCCTAATTGGATAAGAATAAGCCTAGGGAGGACGAAAATGACCTAAATGTTCAACCAATGACACAAACGTACGTATTGGATGTATAAGATTGGTTAAAAACCCTAATTGGATGAGAATAAGCCTAAGGAGGACGAAAATGACCTAAATGTTCAACCAATGACACAAAATCACTTATTGGATGCACAAGATTGGTTAAAAACCCTAATTGGATGAGAATAACCTTAGGGAGGACGAAAATGATTTAAATGTTCAATCAATGACACAAAATCACTTATTGGTTGCACAAGATTGGTTAAAAATCCTAATTGGATGAAAATAAGCCTAGGGAGGACGAAAATGACCCAAAAGTTCAACCAATGACACAAACGTATTTATTGGATGCACAAGAATGGTTAAAAACCCTAATTGGATGAGAATAAGCCTAGGGAGGACAAAAAATGATCGAACTGTTCAACCAATGACACAAAATCACTTATTGGATGCACAAGATTGGTTAAAAACCCTAATTGGATGAGAATAACCGTAGGGAGGACGAAAATGACCTAAATGTTCAACCAATGACAAAATCACTTATTGGATGCACAAGATTGGTTAAAAATCCTAATTGGATGAGAATAAGCCTAGGGAGGACGAAAATGACCTAAATGTTCAACCAATGACACAAACGAACGTATTGGATGTACAAGATTGGTTAAAAACCCTAATTGGATGAGAATAAGCCTAGGGAGGACGAAAATGACCTAAATATTCAACCAATGACACAAAATCACTTATTGGATGCACAAGATTGGTTAAAAACCCTAATTAGAAGAGAATTAGCCTAGGATGGACGAAAAAGACCTAAATGTTTAACCAATGACACAAACGTACTTATTGGATGCACAAGATTGTTTAAAAACCCTAATTGGATGAGAATAACCCTAGGGAGAACGAAAATGACCTAAATGTTCAACCAATGACACAAAATCACTTATGGGATGCACAAGATTGGTTAAAAATCCTAATTGGATGAGAATAAGCCTAGGGAGGACGAAAATGACCTAAATGTTCATCCAATGACACAAACGTACGTATTGGATGTACAAGATTGGTTAAAAACCCTAATTGGATGAGAATAAGCCTAGGGAGGACGAAAATGACCTAAATGTTCAACCAATGACACAAACGTACTTATTGGATGCACAAGATTGGTTAAAAACCCTAATTGGATGAGAATAAGCCTAAGGAGGACGAAAATGACCTAAATGTTCAACCAATGACACAAAATCACTTATTGGATGCACAAGATTGGTTAAAAACCCTAATTGGATGAAAATAAGCCTAGGAATGACGAAAATGACCTAAATGTTCAACCAATGACACAAACGTACTTATTGGATGCACAAGATCTGTTAAAAACCCTAATTGCATGAGAATAACCATTGGGAGGATGAAAATGACCTAAATGTTCAACCAATGACACAAAATCACTTATTGGATGCACAAGATTGGTTAAAAATCCTAATTGGATGAGAATAAGCCTAGGGAGGACGAAAATGACCTAAATGTTCAACCAATGACACAAACGTACTTATTGGATGCACAAGATTGGTTAAAAACCCTAATTGGATGAGAATAAACCTAGGGAGGACGAAAATGACCTAAATGTTCAACCAATGACACAAACGTACTTATTGGATGCACAAGAATGGTTAAAAACCCAAATTGGATGAGAATAAGCCTAGGGAGGACGAAAATGACCTAACTGTTCAACCAATGACACAAAATCACTTATTGGATGCACAAGATTGGTTAAAAACCCTAATTGGATGAGAATAACCGTAGGGAGGACGAAAATGACCTAAATGTTCAACCAATGACACAAAATCACTTATTGGATGCACAAGATTGGTTAAAAACCCTAATTGGATGAGAATAAGCCTAGGAAGGACGAAAATGACCTAAATGTTCAACCAATGACACAAACGTACTTATTGGATGCACAAGATTGGTTAAAAACCTTAATTGGATGAGAATAACCATAGGGAATACGAAAATTACCTAAATGTTCAACCAATGACACAAACTCACTTATTGGATGCACAAGATTGGTTAAAAACCCTAATTGGATGAGAATAAGGCTAGGGAGGACGAAAATGACCTAAATGTTCAACCAATGACACAAACGTACTTATTGGATGCACAAGATTGGTTAAAAACCCTAATTGGATGAGAATAACCCTACGGAGGACGAAAATGACCAAAATGTTCAACCAATGACACAAAATCACTTATTGAATGCACAAGATTGGTTAAAAACCCTAATTGGATGAGAATAAGGCTAGGAAGGACGAAAATGACCTAAATGTTCAACCAATGACACAAAATTAATTATTGGATGCACAAGATTGGTTAAAAACCCTAACTGGATGAGAATAATCATAGGAAGGACGAAAATGACCTAAATGTTCGACCAATGACACAAACGTACTTATTGGATGCACAAGATTGGTTAAAAACCCTTATTGGATGAGAATTAGCCTAGGAAGGACGAAAATAACCTAAATGTTCAACCAATGACACAAACGTAGTTAATGGATGCACAAGATTGGTTAAAAACAATAATTGGATGAGAATAAGCCTACGAAGAACGAAAAATGACCTAAATGTTAAACCAATGACACAAACGTACTTATTGGATGCACAAGATTGGTTAAAAACCCTAATTGGATGAGAATAAGGCTAGG
>JBBPBP010000169.1:356797-383469 GCA_037974735.1 Cicer chorassanicum
TCCAATAAGTACGATTTTGTCGTTGGTTGAACTTTTAGGTCATTTTCGTCCTCCCTAGGCTTATTCTCATCCAATTAGGGTTTTTAACCAATCTTGTACATCCAATACGTACGTTTGTGTCACTGGTTGAACATTTAGGTCATTTTCGTCCTCCCTAGGCTTATTCTCATCCAATTAGGATTTTTAACCAATCTTGTGCATCCAATAAGTACGTTTGTGTCATTGGTTGAACATTTAGGTCATTTTCGTCCTCCCTAGGCTTATTCTCATCCAATTAGGGTTTTTAACCAATCTTGTGCATCCAATAAGTGCTTTTGTGTCATTGGTTGAACAGTTAGATCATTTTCATCCTCCCTAGGCTTATTCTCATCCAATTAGGGTTTTTAACCATTCTTGTGCATCCAATAAGTACGTTTGTGTCATTGGTTGAACATTTAGGTCATTTTGGTCCTCCCTAGGTTTATTCTCATCTAATTAGGGTTTTTTCACCAATCTTGTGCATCCAATTAGTACCTTTGTGTCATTGGTTGAAGTTTTAGGTCATTTTCTTCTTCCCTAGGCTTATTCTCATCCAATTAGGGTTTTTAACCAATCATGTACATCCAATAAGTACGTTTGTCTCATTGGTTGAACATTTAGGTCATTAACGTCCTCCATAGGTTTATTCTCATCCAATTAGGGTTTTTAACCAATCTTGTGCATCCAATAAGTGATTTTGTGTCATTGGTTGAACATTTTGGTCATTTTTGTCCTCCCTACGGTTATTCTCATCCAATTAGGGTTTTTAACCAATCTTGTGCATCCAATAAGTGATTTTGTGTCATTGGTTGAACATTTAGGTCATTTTCCTCCTCCCTAGGCTTATTCTCATCCAATTAGGGTTTTTAACCAATCTTGTGCATCCAATAAGTGATTTTGTGTCATTGGTTGAACATTTAGGTAATTTTCGTCTTCCCTAGCCTTATTCTCATCCAATTAGGGTTTTTAACCATTCTTGTGCATCCAATAAGTGATTTTGTGTCATTGGTTGAACAGTTCGGTCATTTTCATCCTCCCTAGGTTTATTCTCATCCAATAAGGGTTTTTTTACCAATCTTGTGCATCCAATAAGTACGATTTTGTCGTTGGTTGAACTTTTAGGTCATTTTCGTCCTCCCTAGGCTTATTCTCATCCAATTAGGGTTTTTAACCAATCTTGTACATCCAATACGTACGTTTGTGTCACTGGTTGAACATTTAGGTCATTTTCGTCCTCCCTAGGCTTATTCTCATCCAATTAGGATTTTTAACCAATCTTGTGCATCCAATAAGTACGTTTGTGTCATTGGTTGAACATTTAGGTCATTTTCGTCCTCCCTAGGCTTATTCTCATCCAATTAGGGTTTTTAACCAATCTTGTGCATCCAATAAGTGATTTTGTGTCATTGGTTGAACAGTTAGATCATTTTCATCCTCCCTAGGCTTATTCTCATCCAATTAGGGTTTTTAACCATTCTTGTGCATCCAATAAGTACGTTTGTGTCATTGGTTGAACATTTAGGTCATTTTGGTCCTCCCTAGGTTTATTCTCATTCAATTAGGGTTTTTTCACCAATCTTGTGCATCCAATTAGTACCTTTGTGTCATTGGTTGAAGTTTTAGGTCATTTTCTTCTTCCCTAGGCTTATTCTCATCCAATTAGGGTTTTTAACAAATCATGTACATCCAATAAGTACGTTTGTCTCATTGGTTGAACATTTAGGTCATTAACGTCCTCCATAGGTTTATTCTCATCCAATTAGGGTTTTTAACCAATCTTGTGCATCCAATCAGTGATTTTGTGTCATTGGTTGAACATTTTGGTCATTTTTGTCCTCCCTACGGTTATTCTCATCCAATTAGGGTTTTTAACCAATCTTGTACATCCCATAAGTATGTTTGTGTCATTGGTTGAACATTTAGGTGATTTTCGTCCTCCCTAGGTTTATTCTCATCCAATTAGGGTTTTTAACCAATCTTGTGCATCCAATAAGTGATTTTGTGTGATTGGTTGAACATTTAGGTCATTTTCGTCCTCCCTACGGTTATTCTCATCCAATTAGGGTTTTTAACCAATCTTGTGCATCCAATAAGTGATTTTGTGTCATTGGTTGAACAGTTCGGTCATTTTCAGCCTCCCTAGGCTTATTCTCATCCAATAAGGTTTTTAACCATTCTTGTGCATCCAATAAGTACGTTTGTGTCATTGGTTGAACATTTAGGTCATTTTGTCCTCCCTAGGTTTATTCTCATCCAATTAGGGTTTTTAACCAATCTTGTGCATCCAATTAGTACGTTTGTGTCATTGGTTGAAGTTTTGGGTCATTTTTGTCTTCCCTAGGCTTATTCTCATCCAATTAGGGTTTTTAACCAATCTTGTACATCCAATAAGTATGTTTGTGTCTGTGGGTTAACATTTAGGTCATTTTCGTCCTCCCTAGGTTTATTCTCATCCAATTAGGGTTTTTAACCAATCTTGTGCATCCAATAAGTGATTTTGTGTCATTGGTTGAACACTTAGGTCATTTTCGTCCTCCCTAGGCTTATTCTCATCCAATTAGGGTTTTTAACCATTCTTGTGCATCCAATAAGTACGTTTGTGTCATTGGTTGAACATTTAGGTCATTTTGGTCCTCCCTAGGTTTATTCTCATCCAATTAGGGTTTTTTCACCAATCTTGTGCATCCAATTAGTACCTTTGTGTCATTGGTTGAAGTTTTAGGTCATTTTCTTCTTCCCTAGGCTTATTCTCATCCAATTAGGGTTTTTAACCAATCATGTACATCCAATAAGTACGTTTGTCTCATTGGTTGAACATTTAGGTCATTAACGTCCTCCATAGGTTTATTCTCATCCAATTAGGGTTTTTAACCAATCTTGTGCATCCAATAAGTGATTTTGTGTCATTGGTTGAACATTTTTGTCATTTGTGTCCTCCCTACGGTTATTCTCATCCAATTAGGGTTTTTAACCAATCTTGTACATCCCATAAGTATGTTTGTGTCATTGGTTGAACATTTAGGTGATTTTCGTCCTCCCTAGGTTTATTCTCATCCAATTAGGGTTTATAACCAATCTTGTGCATCCAATAAGTGATTTTGTGTCATTGGTTGAACATTTAGGTCTTTTTTCGTCCTCCCTACGGTTATTCTCATCCAATTAGGGTTTTTAACCAATCTTGTGCATCCAATAACTGATTTTGTGTCATTGGTTGAACAGCTCGGTCATTTTCATCCTCCCTAGGCTTATTCTCAACCAATAAGGTTTTTAACCATTCTTGTGCATCCAATAAGTACGTTTGTGTCATTGGTTGAACATTTAGGTCATTTTGTCCTCCCTAGGTTTATTCTCATCCAATTAGGGTTTTTAACCAATCTTGTGCATCCAATAAGTTATTTTGTGTCATTGGTCTAACATTTTGGTCTAACATTTAGGTCATTTTCGTCCTCCCTAGCCTTATTCTCATCCAATTAAGGTTTTTAACCAATCTTGTGCATTCAATAAGTGATTTTGTCTCATTGGTTGAACATTTAGGTCA
Organism: Cicer chorassanicum; assembly: GCA_037974735.1. NCBI lineage: Eukaryota > Viridiplantae > Streptophyta > Magnoliopsida > Fabales > Fabaceae > Cicer > Cicer chorassanicum. The sequence continues at coordinate 360,354 of JBBPBP010000169.1, forward strand.
TTTTCGTCCTCCCTAGGCTTATTCTCATCCAATTAGGGTTTTTAACCAATCTTGTGCATCCAATAAGTGATTTTGTGTCATTGGTTGAACATTTAGGTCATTTTCGTCCTCCCTTGCCTTATTCTCATCCAATTAGGGTTTTTAACCATTCTTGTGCATCCAATAAGTACGTTTGTGTCATTGGTTGAACATTTAGGTCATTTTCGTCCTCCCTAGGTTTATTCTTATCCAATTAGGGTTTTTAACCAATCTTGTGCATCCAATAAGTACGTTTTTGTCGTTGGTTGAACTTTTAGGTCATTTTCGTCCTCCCTAGGCTTATTCTCATCCAATTAGGGTTTTTAACCAATCTTGTGCATCCAATAAGTGATTTTGTGTCATTGGTTGAACATTTAGGTCATTTTCGTCCTCCCTAGGGTTATTCTCATCCAATTAGGGTTTTTAACCAATCATGTGCATCAAATAAGTGATTTTGTGTCATTGGTTGAACATTTAGGTCATTTTCGTCCTCCCTAGCCTTATTCTCATCCAATTAGGGTTTTTAACCATTCTTGTGCATCCAATAAGTACGTTTGTGTCATTGGTTGAACATTTAGGTCATTTTCGTCCTCCCTAGGTTTATTCTTATCCAATTAGGGTTTTTAACCAATCTTGTGCATCCAATAAGTACGTTTTTGTCGTTGGTTGAACTTTTAGGTCATTTTCGTCCTCCCTAGGCTTATTCTCATCCAATTAGGGTTTTTAACGAATCTTGTACATCCAATACGTACGTTTGTGTCATTGGTTGAACATTTAGGTCATTTTCGTCGTCCCTAGGCTTATTCTCATCCAATTAGGATTTTGAACCAATCTTGTGCATCCAATAAGTACGTTTGTGTCATTGGTTGAACATTTAGGTCATTTTCGTCCTCCCAAGGCTTATTCTCATCCAATTAGGGTTTTTAACCAATCTTGTACATCCCATAAGTACGTTTGTGTCATTGGTTGAACATTTAGGTGATTTTCGTCCTCCCTAGGTTGATTCTAATCCAATTAGGGTTTTTAACCAATCTTGTGCATCCAATAAGTGATTTTGTGTCATTGGTTGAACATTTAGGTCATTTTCGTCCTCCCTAGGTTTATTCTCATCCAATTAGGGTTTTTTTACCAATCTTGTGCATCCAATAAGTACGATTTTGTCGTTGGTTGAACATTTAGGTCATTTTCGTCCTCCCTAGGCTTATTCTCATCCAATTAGGATTTTTAACCAATCTTGTGCATCCAATAAGTACGTTTGTGTCATTGGTTGAACATTTAGGTCATTTTCGTCCTCCCTAGGCTTATTCTCATCCAATTAGGGTTTTTAACCAATCTTGTGCATCCAACAAGTGATTTTCTATCATTGGTTGAACAGTTAGGTCATTTTCATCCTCCCTAGGCTTATTCTCATCCAATTAGGGTTTTTAACCATTCTTGTGCATCCAATAAGTACGTTTGTGTCATTGGTTGAACATTTAGGTCATTTTGGTCCTCCCTAGGTTTATTCTCATCCAATTAGGGTTTTTTCACCAATCTTGTGCATCCAATTAGTACCTTTGTGTCATTGGTTGAAGTTTTAGGTCATTTTTGTCCTCCCTAGGCTTATTCTCATCCAATTAGGGTTTTTAACCAATCATGTACATCCAATAAGTACGTTTGTCTCATTGGTTGAACATTTAGGTCATTAACGTCCTCCATAGGTTTATTCTCATCCAATTAGGGTTTTTAACCAATCTTGTGCATCCAATAAGTGATTTTGTGTCATTGGTTGAACATTTTGGTCATTTTTGTCCTCCCTACGGTTATTCTCATCCAATTAGGGTTTTTAACCAATCTTGTGCATCCAATAAGTGATTTTGTGTCATTGGTTGAACATTTAGGTCATTTTCGTCCTCCCTAGGTTTATTCTCATCCAATTAGGGTTTTTAACCAATCTTGTGCATCCAATAAGTACGTTTGTGTCATTGGTTAAACATTTAGGTCACTTTCGTCCATCCTAGGCTTATTCTCTTCTAATTAGGGTTTTTAGCCAATCTTGTGCATCCAATAAGTGAATTTGTGTCACTGGTTGAACATTTAGGTCATTTTCGTCCTCCCTAGGGTTATTCTCATCCAATTAGGGTTTTTAACCAATCTTTTGCATCCAATAAGTACGTTTGTGTCATTGGTTGAACATTTAGGTCATTTTCGTCCTCCCTAGGCTTATTCTCATCCAATTAGGGTTTTTAACCAATCTTGTGCATCCAATAAGTGATTTTGTGTCATTGGTTGAACATTTAGGTCATTTTCGTCCTCCCTAGGGTTATTCTCATCCAATTAGGGTTTTTAACCAATCATGTGCATCAAATAAGTGATTTTGTGTCATTGGTTGAACATTTAGGTCATTTTCGTCCTCCCTTGCCTTATTCTCATCCAATTAGGGTTTTTAACCATTCTTGTGCATCCAATAAGTACGTTTGTGTCATTGGTTGAACATTTAGGTCATTTTCGTCCTCCCTAGGTTTATTCTCATCCAATTAGGGTTTTTTTACCAATCTTGTGCATCCAATAAGTACGATTTTGTCGTTGGTTGAACTTTTAGGTCATTTTCGTCCTCCCTAGGCTTATTCTCATCCAATTAGGGTTTTTAACCAATCTTGTACATCCAATACGTACGTTTGTGTCACTGGTTGAACATTTAGGTCATTTCCGTCCTCCCTAGGCTTATTCTCATCCAATTAGGATTTTTAACCAATCCTGTGCATCCAATAAGTACGTTTGTGTCATTGGTTGAACATTTAGGTCATTTTCGTCCTCCCTAGGCTTATTCTCATCCAATTAGGGTTTTTAACCAATCTTGTGCACCCAATAAGTGATTTTGTGTCATTGGTTGAACAGTTAGATCATTTTCATCCTCCCTAGGCTTATTCTCATCCAATTAGGGTTTTTAACCATTCTTGTGCATCCAATAAGTACGTTTGTGTCATTGGTTGATCATTTAGGTCATTTTGGTCCTCCCTAGGTTTATTCTCATCCAATTAGGGTTTTTTCACCAATCTTGTGCATCCAATTAGTACCTTTGTGTCATTGGTTGAAGTTTTAGGTCATTTTCTTCTTCCCTAGGCTTATTCTCATCCAATTAGGGTTTTTAACCAATCATGTACATCCAATAAGTACGTTTGTCTCATTGGTTGAACATTTAGGTCATTAACGTCCTCCATAGGTTTATTCTCATCCAATTAGGGTTTTTAACTAATCTTGTGCATCCAATAAGTGATTTTGTGTCATTGGTTGAACATTTTGGTCATTTTTGTCCTCCCTACGGTTATTCTCATCCAATTAGGGTTTTTAACCAATCTTGTACATCCCATAAGTATGTTTGTGTCATTGGTTGAACATTTAGGTGATTTTCGTCCTCCCTAGGTTTATTCTCATCCAATTAGGGTTTTTAACCAATCTTGTGCATCCAATAAGTGATTTTGTGTCATTGGTTGAACATTTAGGTCATTTTCGTCCTCCCTACGGTTATTCTCATCCAATTAGGGTTTTTAACTAATCTTGTGCATCCAATAAGTGATTTTGTGTCATTGGTTGAACATTTAGGTCATTTTCGTCCTCCTTAGGCTTATTCTCATCCAATTAGGGTTTTTAACCAATCTTGTGCATCCAATAAGTACGTTTGGGTCATTGGTTGAACATTTAGGTCATTTTCGTCCTCCCTAGGCTTATTCTCATCCAATTAGGATTTTTAACCAATCTTGTGCATCCAATAAGTGATTTTGTGTCATTGGTTGAACATTTAGGTCATTTTCGTCCTCCCTACGGTTATTCTCATCCAATTAGGGTTTTTAACCAATCTTGTGCATCCAATAAGTACGTTTGTGTCATTGGTTGAACATTTAGGTCATTTTCGTCCTTCCTAGGCTTATTTTCATCCAATTAGGGTTTTTAACCAATCTTGTGCATCCAATAAGTGATTTTGTGTCATTGGTTGAACATTTAGGTCATTTTCGTCCTCCCTACGGTTATTCTCATCCAATTAGGGTTTTTAACCAATCTTGTGCATCCAATAAGTGATTTTGTGTCATTGGTTGAACAGTTCGGTCATTTTCAGCCTCCCTAGGCTTATTCTCATCCAATAAGGTTTTTAACCATTCTTGTGCATCCAATAAGTACGTTTGTGTCATTGGTTGAACATTTAGGTCATTTTGTCCTCCCTAGGTTTATTCTCATCCAATTAGGGTTTTTAACCAATCTTGTGCATCCAATTAGTACGTTTGTGTCATTGGTTGAAGTTTTGGGTCATTTTTGTCTTCCCTAGGCTTATTCTCATCCAATTAGGGTTTTTAACCAATCTTGTACATCCAATAAGTATGTTTGTGTCTGTGGGTTAACATTTAGGTCATTTTCGTCCTCCCTAGGTTTATTCTCATCCAATTAGGGTTTTTAACCAATCTTGTGCATCCAATAAGTGATTTTGTGTCATTGGTTGAACAGTTAGGTCATTTTCGTCCTCCCTAGGCTTATTCTCATCCAATTAGGGTTTTTAACCATTCTTGTGCATCCAATAAGTACGTTTGTGTCATTGGTTGAACATTTAGGTCATTTTCGTCTTCCCTAAGCTTATTCTCATCCAATTAGGGTTTTTAACCAATCTTGTACATCCAATAAATACGTTTGTGTCATTGGTTGAACATTTAGGTCATTTTCGTCCTCCCTATGCTTATTCTCATCCAATTACGGTTTTTAACCAGTCTTGTGTATCCAATAAGTGATTTTGTGTCATTGGTTGAACATTTAGGTCATTTTCATCCTCCCTAGGGTTATTCTCATCCAATTAGGGTTTTTAACCAATCTTGTGCATCCAATAAGTACGTTTGTGTCATTGGTTAAACATTTAGGTCACTTTCGTCCATCCTAGGCTTATTCTCTTCTAATTAGGGTTTTTAGCCAATCTTGTGCATCCAATAAGTGAATTTGTGTCACTGGTTGAACATTTAGGTCATTTTCGTCCTCCCTAGGGTTATTCTCATCCAATTAGGGTTTTTAACCAATCTTTTGCATCCAATAAGTACGTTTGTGTCATTGGTTGAACATTTAGGTCATTTTCGTCCTCCCTAGGCTTATTCTCATCCAATTAGGGTTTTTAACCAATCTTGTGCATCCAATAAGTGATTTTGTGTCATTGGTTGAACATTTAGGTCATTTTCGTCCTCCCTAGGGTTATTCTCATCCAATTAGGGTTTTTAACCAATCATGTGCATCAAATAAGTGATTTTGTGTCATTGGTTGAACATTTAGGTCATTTTCGTCCTCCCTTGCCTTATTCTCATCCAATTAGGGTTTTTAACCATTCTTGTGCATCCAATAAGTACGTTTGTGTCATTGGTTGAACATTTAGGTCATTTTCGTCCTCCCTAGGTTTATTCTCATCCAATTAGGGTTTTTTTACCAATCTTGTGCATCCAATAAGTACGATTTTGTCGTTGGTTGAACTTTTAGGTCATTTTCGTCCTCCCTAGGCTTATTCTCATCCAATTAGGGTTTTTAACCAATCTTGTACATCCAATACGTACGTTTGTGTCACTGATTGAACATTTAGGTCATTTTCGTCCTCCCTAGGCTTATTCTCATCCAATTAGGATTTTTAACCAATCTTGTGCATCCAATAAGTACGTTTGTGTCATTGGTTGAACATTTAGGTCATTTTCGTCCTCCCTAGGCTTATTCTCATCCAATTAGGGTTTTTAACCAATCTTGTGCATCCAACAAGTGATTTTCTATCATTGGTTGAACAGTTAGGTCATTTTCATCCTCCCTAGGCTTATTCTCATCCAATTAGGGTTTTTAACCATTCTTGTGCATCCAATAAGTACGTTTGTGTCATTGGTTGAACATTTAGGTCATTTTGGTCCTCCCTAGGTTTATTCTCATCCAATTAGGGTTTTTTCACCAATCTTGTGCATCCAATTAGTACCTTTGTGTAATTGGTTGAAGTTTTAGGTCATTTTTGTCCTCCCTAGGCTTATTCTCATCCAATTAGGGTTTTTAACCAATCATGTACATCCAATAAGTACGTTTGTCTCATTGGTTCAACATTTAGGTCATTAACGTCCTCCATAGGTTTATTCTCATCCAATTAGGGTTTTTAACCAATCTTGTGCATCCAATAAGTGATTTTGTGTCATTGGTTGAACATTTTGGTCATTTTCGTCCTCCCTACGGTTATTCTCATCCAATTAGGGTTTTTAACCAATCTTGTGCATCCAATAAGTGATTTTGTGTCATTGGTTGAACAGTTCGGTCATTTTCATCCTCCCTAGGCTTATTCTCATCCAATAAGGTTTTTAACCATTCTTGTGCATCCAATAAGTACGTTTCTGTCATTGGTTGAACATTTAGGTCATTTTGTCCTCCCTAGGTTTATTCTCATCCAATTAGGGTTTTTAACCAATCTTGTGCATCCAATTAGTACGTTTGTGTCATTGGTTGAAGTTTTGGGTCATTTTTGTCTTCCCTAGGCTTATTCTCATCCAATTAGGGTTTTTAACCAATCTTGTACATCCAATAAGTATGTTTGTGTCTGTGGGTTAACATTTAGGTCATTTTCGTCCTCCCTAGGTTTATTCTCATCCAATTAGGGTTTTTAACCAATCTTGTGCATCCAATAAGTGATTTTGTGTCATTGGTTGAACACTTAGGTCATTTTCGTCCTCCCTAGGCTTATTCTCATCTAATTAGGGTTTTTAACCATTCTTGTGCATCCAATAAGTACGTTTGTGTCATTGGTTGAACATTTAGGTCATTTTCGTCTTCCCTAGGCTTATTCTCATCCAATTAGGGTTTTTAACCAATCTTGTACATCGAATAAATAAGTTTGTGTCATTGGTTGAACATTTAGGTCATTTTCGTCCTCCCTATGCTTATTCTCATCCAATTACGGTTTTTAACCAATCTTGTGCATCCAATAAGTGATTTTGTGTCATTGGTTGAACATTTAGGCCATTTTCGTCCTCCCTAGGGTTATTCTCATCCAATTAGGGTTTTTAACCAATCTTGTGCATCCAATAAGTACGTTTGTGTCATTGGTTAAACATTTAGGTCACTTTCGTCCATCCTAGGCTTATTCTCTTCTAATTAGGGTTTTTAGCCAATCTTGTGCATCCAATAAGTGAATTTGTGTCACTGGTTGAACATTTAGGTCATTTTCGTCCTCCCTAGGCTTATTCTCATCCAATTAGGGTTTTTAACCAATCTTGTGCATCCAATAAGTACGTTTGTGTCATTGGTTGAACATTTAGGTCATTTTCGTCCTCCCTAGGTTTATTCTCATCCAATTAGGGTTTTTAACCAATCTTGTGCATCCAATAAGTACGTTTTTGTCGTTGGTTGAACTTTTAGGTCATTTTCGTCCTCCCTAGGCTTATTCTCATCCAATTAGGGTTTTTAACGAATCTTGTACATCCAATACGTACGTTTGTGTCATTGGTTGAACATTTAGGTCATTTTCGTCGTCCCTAGGCTTATTCTCATCCAATTAGGATTTTGAACCAATCTTGTGCATCCAATAAGTACGTTTGTGTCATTGGTTGAACATTTAGGTCATTTTCGTCCTCCCAAGGCTTATTCTCATCCAATTAGGGTTTTTAACCAATCTTGTACATCCCATAAGTACGTTTGTGTCATTGGTTGAACATTTAGGTGATTTTCGTCCTCCCTAGGTTGATTCTAATCCAATTAGGGTTTTTAACCAATCTTGTGCATCCAATAAGTGATTTTGTGTCATTGGTTGAACATTTAGGTCATTTTCGTCCTCCCTAGGTTTATTCTCATCCAATTAGGGTTTTTTTACCAATCTTGTGCATCCAATAAGTACGATTTTGTCGTTGGTTGAACATTTAGGTCATTTTCGTCCTCCCTAGGCTTATTCTCATCCAATTAGGATTTTTAACCAATCTTGTGCATCCAATAAGTACGTTTGTGTCATTGGTTGAACATTTAGGTCATTTTCGTCCTCCCTAGGCTTATTCTCACCCAATTAGGGTTTTTAACCAATCTTGTGCATCCAATAAGTGATTTTGTGTCATTGGTTGAACATTTAGGTCATTTTCGTCCTCCCTAGGCTTATTCTCATCCAATAAGGGTTTTTAACCAATCTTGTGCATCCAATAAGTACGTTTGTGTCATTGGTTGAACATTTAGGTCATTTTCTTCCTCCAAAAGCTTATTCTCACCCTATTATGGTTTTAAACCAATCTTGTGCATCCAATAAGTGATTTTGTGTCATTGGTTGAACATTTAGGTCATTTTTGTCCTCCTTAGGCTTATTCTCATCCAATTAGGATTTTTAACCAATCTTGTGCATCCAATAAGTGATTTTGTGTCATTGGTTGAACATTTAGGTCATTTTCGTCCTCCCTAGGCTTATTGTCACCCAATTAGGGTTTTTAACCAATCTTGTGCATCCAATAAGTGATTTTGTGTCATTGGTTGAACATTTAGGTCATTTTCGTCCTCCCTAGGCTTATTCTCATCCAATTAGGATTTTTAACCAATCTTGTGCATCCAATAAGTACGTTTGTGTCATTGGTTGAACATTTAGGTCATTTTCGTCCTCCAAAAGCTTATTCTTATCCAATTAGGGTTTTTAACCATTCTTGTGCATCCAATAAGTGATTTTGTGTCATTGGTTGAACATTTAGGTCATTTTCGTCCTCCCTAGGCTTATTCTCATCCAATTAGGGTTTTTAACCAATCTTGTGCATCCAATAAGTACGTTTGTGTCATTGGTTGAACATTTAGGTCATTTTCGTCCTCCCTAGGCTTATTCTCATCCAATTAGGGTTTTTAACCAATCTTGTGCATCCAATAAGTACGTTTGTGTCATTGGTTTAACATTTAGGTAATTTTTCGTTCTTCCTAGGCTTATTCTCATCCAATTATTGTTTTTAACCAATCTTGTGGATCCAATAAGTACGTTTGTGTCATTGGTTGAACATTTAGGTCATTTTCGTCCTTCCTATGCTTATTCTCATCCAATTAGGGTTTTTAACCAATCTTGTGCATCCAATAAGTACGTTTGTGTCATTGGTTGAACATTTAGGTCATTTTCGTCCTCCCTAGGGTTATTCTCATCCAATTAGGGTTTTTAACCAATCTTGTGCATCCAATAAGTACGTTTGTGTCATTGGTTGAACATTTAGGTCATTTTCGACCTTCCTAGGCTTATTCTCATCGAATTAGGGCTTTTAACCAATCCTGTGCAGCCAATAAGTGATTTTGTGTCATTGGTTCAACATTTAGGTCATTTTCGTCCTCCGTAAGGTTATTCTCATCCAATTAGGGTTTTTAACCAATCTTGTTCATCCAATAAGTACGTTTGTGTCATTGGTTGAACATTTAGGTCATTTTCGACCTTCCTAGGCTTATTCTAATCCAATTAGGGTTTTTAACAAATCTTGTGCATTCAACAAGTTATTTTGTGTCATTGGTTTAACATTTATGTCATTTTCGTCCTCCCTAGGGTTATTCTCATCCAATTAGGGTATTTAACCAATCTTGTGCATCCAAGAAGTGATTTTGTGTCATTGGTTGAACATTTAGGTCATTTTCGTCTTTCCTAGGCTTATTCTCATCCAATTAGGGTTTTTAACCAATCTTGTGCATCCAATAAGTACGTTTGTATCATTGGTTGAACATTTAGGTCATTTTCGTCCTTCCTAGGCTTATTCTCATCTAATTAGGGTTTTTAACCAATCTTGTACATCCAATAATTGATTTGGTGTCATTGGTTGAACATTTAGGTCATTTTCGTCCTCTCTAGCATTATTCTCATCCAATTAGGGTTTTTAACCAATCTTGTGCATCCAATAAGTGATTTTGTGTCATTGGTTGAACATTTAGGTCATTTTCGTCCTCCCTAGGGTTATTCTCATCCAATTAGGGTTTTTAACCAATCTTGTGCATCCAATAAGTACGTTTGTGTCATTGGTTGAACATTTAGGTCATTTTCGACCTTCCTAGGCTTATTCTAATCCAATTAGGGTTTTTAACAATTCTTGTGCATTCAACAAGTGATTTTGTGTCATTGGTTTAACATTTATGTCATTTTCGTCCTCCCTAGGGTTATTCTCATCCAATTAGGGTATTTAACCAATCTTGTGCATCCAATAATATGTTTGTGTCATTTGTTTAACATTTAGGTCATTTTTGACTTTCCTAGGCTTATTCTCATCCCATTAGGGTTTTTAACCAATCTTGTGCATTCAATAAGTGATTGTGTGTCATTGGTTGAACATTTAGGTCATTTTCGTCCTCCCTAGGCTTATTCTCATCCAATTAGGGTTTTTAACCAATCTTGTGCATCCAATAAGTACGTTTGTGTCATTGGTTGAACATTTAGGTCATTTTCGTCCTCCCAAGGCTTATTCTCATCCAATTAGGGTTTTTAACCAATCTTGTACATCCCATAAGTACGTTTGTGTCATTGGTTGAACATTTAGGTGATTTTCGTCCTCCCTAGGTTGATTCTCATCCAATTAGGGTTTTTAACCAATCTTGTGCATCCAATAAGTGATTTTGTGTCATTGGTTGAACATTTAGGTCATTTTCGTCCTCCCTAGGTTTATTCTCATCCAATTAGGGTTTTTAACCAATCTTGTGCATCCAATAAGTACGTTTGTGTCATTGGTTAAACATTTAGGTCACTTTCATCCATCCTAGGCTTATTCTCTTCTAATTAGGGTTTTTAGCCAATCTTGTGCATCCAATAAGTGAATTTGTGTCACTGGTTGAACATTTAAGTCATTTTCGTCCTCCCTAGGGTTATTCTCATCCAATTAGGGTTTTTAACCAATCTTGTGCATCCAATAAGTACGTTTGTGTCATTGGTTGAACATTTAGGTCATTTTCGTCCTCCCTATGCTTATTCTCATCCAATTAGGGTTTTTAACTAATCTTGTGCATCCAATAAGTGATTTTGGGTCATTGGTTGAACATTTAGGTCATTTTCGTCCTCCCTAGGGTTATTCTCATCCAATTAGGGTTTTTAACCATTCTTGTGCATCCAATAAGTACGTTTGTGTCATTGGTTGAACATTTAGGTCATTTTCGTCCTCCCTAGGTTTATTCTCATCCAATTAGGGTTTTTAACCAATCTTGTGCATCCAATTAGTACGTTTGTGTCATTGGTTGAAGTTTTAGGTCATTTTCGTCTTCCGTAGGCTTATTCTCATCCAATTAGGGTTTTTAACCAATCTTGTACATCCAATAAGTATGTTTGTGTCTGTGGGTTAACATTTAGGTCATTTTCGTCCTCCCTAGGTTTATTCTCATCCAATTAGGGTTTTTAACTAATCTTGTGCATCCAATAAGTGATTTTGTGTCATTGGTTGAACAGTTAGGTCATTTTCATCCTCCCTAGGCTTATTCTCATCCAATAAGGTTTTTAACCATTCTTGTGCATCCAATAAGTACGTTTGTGTCATTGGTTGAACATTTAGGTCATTTTCGTCCTCCCTAGGTTTATTCTCATCCAATTAGGGTTTTTAACCAATCTTGTGCATCCAATTAGTACTTTTGTGTCATTGGTTGAAGTTTTAGGTTATTTTCGTCTTCCCTAGGCTTATTCTCATCCAATTAGGGTTTTTAACCAATCTTGTACATCCAATAAGTATGTTTGTGTCTGTGGGTTAACATTTAGGTCATTTTCGTCCTCCCTAGGTTTATTCTCATCCAATTAGGGTTTTTAACCAATCTTGTGCATCCAATAAGTGATTTTGTGTCATTGGTTGAACAGTTAGGTCATTTTCGTCCTCCCTAGGCTTATTCTCATCCAATTTGGGTTTTTAACCATTCTTGTGCATCCAATAAGTACGTTTGTGTCATTGGTTGAACATTTAGGTCATTTTCGTCTTCCCTAGGCTTATTCTCATCCAATTAGGGTTTTTAACCAATCTTGTACATCCAATAAATACGTTTGTGTCATTGGTTGAACATTTAGGTCATTTTCGTCCTCCCTATGCTTATTCTCATCCAATTACGGTTTTTAACCAATCTTGTGCATCCAATAAGTGATTTTGTGTCAATGGTTGAACATTTAGGTCATTTTCATCCTCCCTAGGGTTATTCTCATCCAATTAGGGTTTTTAACCAATCTTGTGCATCCAATAAGTACGTTTGTGTCATTGGTTAAACATTTAGGTCACTTTCATCCATCCTAGGCTTATTCTTTTCTAATTAGGGTTTTTAGCCAATCTTGTGCATCCAATAAGTGAATTTGTGTCACTGGTTGAACATTTAAGTCATTTTCGTCCTCCCTAGGGTTATTCTCATCCAATTAGGGTGTTTAACCAATCTTGTGCATCCAATAAGTACGTTTGTGTCATTGGTTGAACATTTAGGTCATTTTCGTCCTCCCTAGGCTTATTCTCATCCAATTAGGGTTTTTAACTAATCTTGTGCATCCAATAAGTGATTTTGTGTCATTGGTTGAACATTTAGGTCATTTTCGTCCTCCCTAGGCTTATTCTCATCCAATTAGGGTTTTTAACCAATCTTGTGCATCCAATAAGTGATTTTGTGTCATTGGTTGAACATTTAGGTCATTTTCGTCCTCCATAGGCTTATTCTCATCCAATTAGGGTTTTTAACCAATCTTGTGCATCCAATAAGTACGTTTGTGTCATTGGTTGAACATTTAGGTCATTTTCGTCCTCCCTAGGCTTATTCTCATCCAATTAGGGTTTTTAACCAATCTTGTGCATCCAATAAGTACGTTTATGTCATTGGTTGAACATTTAGGTCATTTTCGTCCTCCCTAGGCTTATTCTCTTACAATTAGGGTTTTTAACCAATCTTGTGCATCCAATAAGTGATTTGTGTCATTGGTTGAACATTTATGTCATTTTCGTCCTCCCTAGGATTATTCTTATCCAATTAGGGTTTTTCACCAATCTTGTGCATCCAATAAGTGATTTTGTGTCATTGGTTGAACATTTAGGTCTATTTCGTCCTCCCTAGGCTTATTCTCATCCAATTAGGGTTTTTAACCAATCTTGTGCATCCAATAAGTACGCTTGTGTCATTGGTTGAACATTTAGGTCATTTTCGTCCTCCCTAGGCTTATTCTCATCCAATTAAGGTTTTTAACTAATCTTGTGCATCCAATAAGTACGTTTGTGTCATTGGTTGAACATTTACGTCATTTTCGTCCTCCCTAGGATTATTCTCAACCAATTAGGGTTTTTAACCAATCTTTTGCATCCAATAAGTGATTTTGTGTCATTGGATGATAATTTAGATCATTTTCGTCCTCCCTAGGCTTTTTCTAATCCAATTAGGGTTTTAACCAATCTTGTGCATCCAATAAGTGATTCTGTCATTGGTTGAACATTTAGGTCATTTTCGTCCTCCCTAACCTTATTCTCATCCTATTAGGGTTTTTAACCAATCTTGTGCATCCAATAAGTGATTTTGTGTCATTGGTTGAACATTTATGTCATTTTCGTCCTCCCTAGGATTATTCTTATCCAATTAGGGTTTTTCACCAATCTTGTGCATCCAATAAGTGATTTTGTGTCATTGGTTGAACATTTAGGTCTATTTCGTCCTCCCTAGGCTTATTCTCATCCAATTAGGGTTTTTAACCAATCTTGTACATCCAATAAATGATTTTGTATCATTGGATGAACATTTAGGTCATTTTCGTCGTCCCTAAGCTTATTCTCATCCAATTAGGGTTTTTCACCAATCTTGTGCATCCAATAAGTACGTTTGTGTCATTGGTTGAACATTTAGGTCATTTTCGTCCTCCCTAGGCTTATTCTCTTCCAATTAGGGTTTTTAACCAATCATGTGCATCCAATAAGTGATTTTGTGTCATTGGTTGAACATTTATGTCATTTTCGTCCTCCCTAGGATTATTCTTATCCAATTAGGGTTTTTCACCAATCTTGTGCATCCAATAAGTGATTTTGTGTCATTGGTTGAACATTTAGGTCATTTTCGTCCTCCCTAGGTTTATTCTCATCCAATTAAGGTTTTTACCCAATCTTGTGCATCCAATAAGTACGTTTGTGTCATTGGTTGAACATTTAGGTCATTTTCGTCCTCCCTAGGCTTATTCTCATCCAATTAGGGTTTTTAACCAATCTTGTGCATCCAATAAGTGATTTTGTGTCATTGGTTGAACACTTAGGTCATTTTCGTCCTCCCTAGGGTTATTTTTATCCAATTAGGGTTTTTAACCAATCTTATGCATCGAATAAGTACGTTTGTGTCATTGGTTAAACAATTAGGTCACTTTCGTCCATCCTAGGCTTATTCTCTTCTAATTAGGGTTTTTAGCCAATCTTGTGCATCCAATAAGTGAATTTGTGTCACTGGTTGAACATTTAGGTCATTTTCGTCCTCCCTAGGGTTATTCTCATCCAATTAGGGTTTTTAACCAATCTTGTGCATCCAATAAGTACGTTTGTTTCATTGGTTGAACATTTAGGTCATTTTCGTCCTCCCTAGGCTTATTCTCATCCAATTAGGGTTTTTAACCAATCTTGTGCATCCAATAAGTGATTTTGTGTCATTGGTTGAACATTTAGGTCATTTTCGTCCTCCCTAGGGTTATTCTTATCCAATTAGGGTTTTTAACCAATCTTGTGCATCCAATAAGTACGTTTGTGTCATTGGTTGAACATTTAGGTCATTTTCGTCCTCCCTAGGCTTATTCTCATCCAATTAGGGTTTTTAACCAATCTTGTGCATCCAATAAGTGATTTTCTGTCATTGGTTGAACAGTTAGGTCATTTTCATCCTCCCTAGGCTTATTCTCATCCAATTAGGGTTTTTAACCATTCTTGTGCATCCAATAAGTACGTTTGTGTCATTGGTTGAACATTTAGGTCATTTTGGTCCTCCCTAGGTTTATTCTCATCCAATTAGGGTTTTTTCACCAATCTTGTGCATCCAATTAGTACCTTTGTGTCATTGGTTGAAGTTTTAGGTCATTTTTGTCCTCCCTAGGCTTATTCTCATCCAATTAGGGTTTTTAACCAATCATGTACATCCAATAAGTACGTTTGTCTCATTGGTTGAACATTTAGGTCATTAACGTCCTCCATAGGTTTATTCTCATCCAATTAGGGTTTTTAACCAATCTTGTGCATCCAATAAGTGATTTTGTGTCATTGGTTGAACATTTTGGTCATTTTTGTCCTCCCTACGGTTATTCTCATCCAATTAGGGTTTTTAACCAATCTTGTGCATCCAATAAGTGATTTTGTGTCATTGGTTGAACATTTAGGTCATTTTCGTCCTCCCTAGGCTTATTCTCATCCAATTAGGGTTTTTAACCATTTTTGTGCATCCAATAAGTACGTTTGTGTCATTGATTGAACATTTAGGTCATTTTCGTCTTCCCTAGGCTTATTCTCATCCAATTAGGGTTTTTAACCAATCTTGTACATCCAATAAATACGTTTGTGTCATTGGTTGAACATTTAGGTCATTTTCGTCCTCCCTATGCTTATTCTCATCCAATTACGGTTTTTAACCAATCTTGTGCATCCAATAAGTGATTTTGTGTCATTGGTTGAACATTTAGGTCATTTTCGTCCTCCCTAGGGTTATTCTCATGCAATTAGGGTTCTTAACCAATCTTGTGCATCCAATAAGTACGTTTGTGTCATTGGTTAAACATTTAGGTCACTTTCGTCCATCCTAGGCTTATTCTCTTCTAATTAGGGTTTTTAGCCAATCTTGTGCATCCAATAAGTGAATTTGTGTCACTGGTTGAACATTTAGGTCATTTTCGTCCTCCCTAGGGTTATTCTCATCCAATTAGGGTTTTTAACCAATCTTTTGCATCCAATAAGTACGTTTGTGTCATTGGTTGAACATTTAGGTCATTTTCGTCCTCCCTAGGCTTATTCTCATCCAATTAGGGTTTTTAACCAATCTTGTGCATCCAATAAGTGATTTTGTGTCATTGGTTGAACATTTAGGTCATTTTCGTCCTCCCTAGGGTTATTCTCATCCAATTAGGGTTTTTAACCAATCATGTGCATCAAATAAGTGATTTTGTGTCATTGGTTGAACATTTAGGTCATTTTCGTCCTCCCTAGCCTTATTCTCATCCAATTAGGGTTTTTAACCATTCTTGTGCATCCAATAAGTACGTTTGTGTCATTGGTTGAACATTTAGGTCATTTTCGTCCTCCCTAGGTTTATTCTCATCCAATTAGGGTTTTTAATCAATCTTGTGCATCCAATAAGTACGTTTTTGTCGTTGGTTGAACTTTTAGGTCATTTTCGTCCTCCCTACGGTTATTCTGATCCAATTAGGGTTTTTAACCAATCTTGTACATCCAACACGTACGTTTGTGTCATTGGTTGAACATTTAGGTCATTTTCGTCTTCCCTAGGCTTATTCTCATCCAATTAGGGTTTTTAACCAATCTTGTACATCCAATAAATACGTTTGTGTCATTGGTTGAACATTTAGGTCATTTTCGTCCTCCCTATGCTTATTCTCATCCAATTACGGTTTTTAACCAATCTTGTGCATCCAATAAGTGATTTTGTGTCATTGGTTGAACATTTAGGTCATTTTCATCCTCCCTAGGGTTATTCTCATCCAATTAGGGTTTTTAACCAATCTTGTGCATCCAATAAGTACGTTTGTGTCATTGGTTAAACATTTAGGTCACTTTCGTCCATCCTAGGCTTATTCTCTTCTAATTAGGGTTTTTAGCCAATCTTGTGCATCCAATAAGTGAATTTGTGTCACTGGTTAAATATTTAGGTCATTTTCGTCCTCCCTAGGGTTATTCTCATCCAATTAGGGTTTTTAACCAATCTTGTGCATCCAATAAGTACGTTTGTGTCATTGGTTGAACATTTAGGTCATTTTCGTCCTCCCTAGGCTTATTCTCATCCAATTAGGGTTTTTAACCAATCTTGTGCATCCAATAAGTGAGTTTGTGTCATTGGTTGAACATTTAGGTCATTTTCGTCCTCCCTAGGGTTATTCTCATCCAATTAGGGTTTTTAACCAATCTTGTGCATCCAATAAGTGATTTTGTGTCATTGGTTGAACATTTAGGTCATTTTCGTCCTCCCTAGCCTTATTCTCATCCAATTAGGGTTTTTACCCATTCTTGTGCATCCAATAAGTACGTTTGTGTCATTGGTTGAACATTTAGGTCATTTTCGTCCTCCCTAGGTTTATTCTCATCCAATTAGGGTTTTTAACCAATCTTGTGCATCCAATAAGTACGTTTTTGTCGTTGGTTGAACTTTTAGGTCATTTTCGTCCTCCCTAGGCTTATTCTCATCCAATTAGGGTTTTTAACCAATCTTGTACATCCAATACGTACGTTTGTGTCATTGGTTGAACATTTAGGTTATTTTCGTCTTCCCTAGGCTTATTCTCATCCAATTAGGATTTTTAACCAATCTTGTGCATCCAATAAGTACGTTTGTGTCATTGGTTGAACATTTAGGTCATTTTCGTCCTCCCAAGGCTTATTCTCATCCAATTAGGGTTTTTAACCAATCTTGTACATCCCATAAGTACGTTTGTGTCATTGGTTGAACATTTAGGTGATTTTCGTCCTCCCTAGGTTGATTCTCATCCAATTAGGGTTTTTAACCAATCTTGTGCATCCAATAAGTGATTTTGTGTCATTGGTTGAACATTTAGGTCATTTTCGTCCTCCCTAGGCTTATTCTCATCCAATTAGGGTTTTTAACCATTTTTGTGCATCAAATAAGTACGTTTGTGTCATTGGTTGAACATTTAGGTCATTTTCGTCTTCCCTAGGCTTATTCTCATCCAATTAGGGTTTTTAACCAATCTTGTACATCCAATAAATACGTTTGTGTCATTGGTTGAACATTTAGGTCATTTTCGTCCTCCCTATGCTTATTCTCATCCAATTACGGTTTTTAACCAATCTTGTGCATCCAATAAGTGATTTTGTGTCATTGGTTGAACATTTAGGTCATTTTCGTCCTCCCTAGGGTTTTTCTCATCCAATTAGGGTTTTTAACCAATCTTGTGCATCCAATAAGTACGTTTGTGTCATTGGTTAAACATTTAGGTCACTTTCATCCATCCTAGGCTTATTCTCTTCTAATTAGGGTTTTTAGCCAATCTTGTGCATCCAATAAGTGAATTTGTGTCAGTGGTTGAACATTTAAGTCATTTTCGTCCTCCCTAGGGTTATTCTCATCCAATTAGGGTTTTTAACCAATCTTGTGCATCCAATAAGTACGTTTGTGTCATTGGTTGAACATTTAGGTCATTTTCGTCCTCCCTAGGCTTATTCTCATCCAATTAGGGTTTTTAACTAATCTAGTGCATCCAATAAGTGATTTTGTGTCATTGGTTGAACATTTAGGTCATTTTCGTCCTCCCTAGGGTTATTCTCATCCAATTAGGGTTTTTAACCAATCTTGTCCATCCAATAAGTGATTTTGTGTCATTGGTTGAACATTTAGGTCATTTTCGTCCTCCCTAGCCTTATTCTCATCCAATTAGGGTTTTTAACCATTCTTGTGCATCCAATAAGTACGTTTGTGTCATTGGTTGAACATTTAGGTCATTTTCGTCCTCCCTAGGTATATTCTCATCCAATTAGGGTTTTTAACCAATCTTGTGCATCCAATAAGTACGTTTCTGTCATTGGTTAAACATTTAGGTCACTTTCGTCCATCCTAGGCTTATTCTCTTCTAATTAGGGTTTTTAGCCAATCTTGTGCATCCAATAAGTGAATTTGTGTCACTGGTTGAACATTTAAGTCATTTTCGTCCTCCCTAGGGTTATTCTCATCCAATTAGGGTTTTTAACCATTCTTGTGCATCCAATAAGTACGTTTGTGTCATTGGTTGAACATTTAGGTCATTTTGGTCCTCCCTAGGTTTATTCTCATCCAATTAGGGTTTTTTCACCAATCTTGTGCATCCAATTAGTACCTTTGTGTCATTGGTTGAAGTTTAAGGTCATTTTCTTCTTCCCTAGGCTTATTCTCATCCAATTAGGGTTTTTAACCAATCATGTACATCCAATAAGTACGTTTGTCTCATTGGTTGAACATTTAGGTCATTAACGTCCTCCATAGGTTTATTCTCATCCAATTAGGGTTTTTAACCAATCTTGTGCATCCAATAAGTGATTTTGTGTCATTGGTTGAACATTTTGGTCATTTTTGTCCTCCCTACGGTTATTCTCATCTAATTAGGGTTTTTAACCAATCTTGTACATCCCATAACTATGTTTGTGTCATTGGTTGAACATTTAGGTGATTTTCGTCCTCCCTAGGTTTATTCTCATCCAATTAGGGTTTTTAACCAATCTTGTGCATCCAATAAGTGATTTTGTGTCATTGGTTGAACATTTAGGTCATTTTCGTCCTCCCTACGGTTATTCTCATCCAAATAGGGTTTTTAACCAATCTTGTGCATCCAATAAGTGATTTTGTGTCATTGGTTGAATAGTTCGGTCATTTTCATCCTCCCTAGGCTTATTCTCATCCAATTAGGGTTTTTAACCAATCTTGTACATCCAATAAATACGTTTGTGTCATTGGTTGAACATTTAGGTCATTTTCGTCCTCCCTATGCTTATTCTCATCCAATTACGGTTTTTAACCAATCTTGTGCATCCAATAAGTGATTTTGTGTCATTGGTTGAACATTTAGGTCATTTTCCTCCTCCCTAGGGTTATTCTCATCCAATTAGGGTTTTTAACCAATCTTGTGCATCCAATAAGTACGTTTGTGTCATTGGTTAAACATTTAGGTCAATTTCATCCATCCTAGGCTTATTCTCTTCTAATTAGGGTTTTTAGCCAATCTTGTGCATCCAATAAGTGAATTTGTGTCACTGGTTGAACATTTAAGTCATTTTCGTCATCCCTAGGGTTATTCTCATCCAATTAGGGTTTTTAACCAATCTTGTGCATCCAATAAGTACGTTTGTGTCATTGGTTGAACATTTAGGTCATTTTCGTCCTCCCTAGGCTTATTATCATCCAATTAGGGTTTTTAACTAATCTTGTGCATCCAATAAGTGATTTTGTGTCATTGGTTGAACATTTAGGTCATTTTCGTCCTCCCTAGGTTGATTCTCATCCAATTAGGGTTTTTAACCAATCTTGTGCATCCAATAAGTGATTTTGTGTCATTGGTTGAACATTTAGGTCATTTTCGTCCTCCCTAGGGTTATTCTCATCCAATTAGGGTTTTTAACCATTCTTGTGCATCCAATAAGTACGTTTGTGTCATTGGTTGAACATTTAGGTCATTTTCGTCCTCCCTAGGTTTATTCTCATCCAATTAGGGTTTTAAACCAATCTTGTGCATCCAATAAGTACGTTTTTGTCGTTGGTTGAACTTTTAGGTCATTTTCGTCCTCCCTAGGCTTATTCTCATCCAATTAGGGTTTTTAACCAATCTTGTACATCCAATACGTACGTTTGTGTCATTGGTTGAACATTTAGGTCATTTTCGTCTTCCCTAGGCTTATTCTCATCCAATTAGGATTTTTAACCAATCTTGTGCATCCAATAAGTACGTTTGTGTCATTGGTTGAACATTTAGGTCATTTTCTTCCTCCCAAGGCTTATTCATCCAATTAGGGTTTTTAACCAATCTTGTACATCCCATAAGTACGTTTGTGTCATTGGTTGAACATTTAGGTGATTTTCGTCCTCCCTAGGTTGATTCTCATCCAATTAGGGTTTTTAACCAATCTTGTGCATCCAATAAGTGATTTTGTGTCATTGGTTGAACATTTAGGTCATTTTCGTCCTCCCTAGGCTTATTCTCATCCAATTAGGGTTTTTAACCATTTTTGTGCATCCAATAAGTACGTTTGTGTCATTGATTGAACATTTAGGTCATTTTCGTCTTCCCTAGGCTTATTCTCATCCAATTAGGGTTTTTAACCAATCTTGTACATCCAATAAATACGTTTGTGTCATTGGTTGAACATTTAGGTCATTTTCGTCCTCCCTATGCTTATTCTCATCCAATTACGGTTTTTAACCAATCTTGTGCATCCAATAAGTGATTTTGTGTCAATGGTTGAACATTTAGGTCATTTTCATCCTCCCTAGGGTTATTCTCATCCAATTAGGGTTTTTAACCAATCTTGTGCATCCAATAAGTACGTTTGTGTCATTGGTTAAACATTTAGGTCACTTTCATCCATCCTAGGCTTATTCTCTTCTAATTAGGGTTTTTAGCCAATCTTGTGCATCCAATAAGTGAATTTGTGTCACTGGTTGAACATTTAAGTCATTTTCGTCCTCCCTAGGGTTATTCTCATCCAATTAGGGTTTTTAACCAATCTTGTGCATCCAATAAGTACGTTTGTGTCATTGGTTGAACATTTAGGTCATTTTCGTCCTCCCTATGCTTATTCTCATCCAATTAGGGTTTTTAACTAATCTTGTGCATCCAATAAGTGATTTTGGGTCATTGGTTGAACATTTAGGTCATTTTCGTCCTCCCTAGGGTTATTCTCATCCAATTAGGGTTTTTAACCATTCTTGTGCATCCAATAAGTACGTTTGTGTCATTGGTTGAACATTTAGGTCATTTTCGTCCTCCCTAGGTTTATTCTCATCCAATTAGGGTTTTTAACCAATCTTGTGCATCCAATAAGTACGTTTTTGTCGTTGGTTGAACTTTTAGGTCATTTTCGTCCTCCCTAGGCTTATTCTCATCCAATTAGGGTTTTTAACCAATCTTGTGCATCCAATAAGTACGTTTGTGTCATTGGTTAAACATTTAGGTCACTTTCGTCCATCCTAGGCTTATTCTCTTCTTATTAGGGTTTTTAGCCAATCTTGTGCATCCAATAAGTGAATTTGTGTCACTGGTTGAACATTTAGGTCATTTTCGTCCTCCCTAGGGTTATTCTCATCCAATTAGGGTTTTTAATCAATCTTGTGCATCCAATAAGTACGTTTGTGTCATTGGTTGAACATTTAGGTCATTTTCGTCCTCCCTAGGCTTATTCTCATCCAATTAGGGTTTTTAACCAATCTTGTGCATCCAATAAGTGATTTTGTGTCATTGGTTGAACATTTAGGCCATTTTCGTCCTCCCTAGGGTTATTCTCATCCAATTAGGGTTTTTAACCAATCTTGTGCATCCAATAAGTACGTTTGTGTCATTGGTTAAACATTTAGGTCACTTTCGTCCATCCTAGGCTTATTCTCTTCTAATTAGGGTTTTTAGCCAATCTTGTGCATCCAATAAGTGAATTTGTGTCACTGGTTAAATATTTAGGTCATTTTCGTCCTCCCTAGGGTTATTCTCATCCAATTAGGGTTTTTAACCAATCTTGTGCATCCAATAAGTACGTTTGTGTCATTGGTTGAACATTTAGGTCATTTTCGTCCTCCCTAGGCTTATTCTCATCCAATTAGGGTTTTTAACCAATCTTGTGCATCCAATAAGTGATTTTGTGTCATTGGTTGAACAGTTAGATCATTTTCATTCTCCCTAGGCTTATTCTCATCCAATTAGGGTTTTTAACCATTCTTGTGCATCCAATAAGTACGTTTGTGACATTGGTTGAACATTTAGGTCATTTTGGTCCTCCCTAGGTTTATTCTCATCCAATTAGGGTTTTTTCACCAATCTTGTGCATCCAATTAGTACCTTTGTGTCATTGGTTGAAGTTTTAGGTCATTTTCTTCTTCCCTAGGCTTATTCTCATCCAATTAGGGTTTTTAACCAATCATGTACATCCAATAAGTACGTTTGTCTCATTGGTTGAACATTTAGGTCATTAACGTCCTCCATAGGTTTATTCTCATCCAATTAGGGTTTTTAACCAATCTTGTGCATCCGATAAGTGATTTTGTGTCATTGGTTGAACATTTTGGTCATTTTTGTCCTCCCTACGGTTATTCTCATCCAATTAGGGTTTTTAACCAATCTTGTGCATCCAATAAGTACGTTTGTGTCATTGGTTAAACATTTAGGTCACTTTCGTCCATCCTAGGCTTATTCTCTTCTAATTAGGGTTTTTAGCCAATCTTGTGCATCTAATAAGTGAATTTGTGTCACTGGTTAAACATTTAGGTCATTTTCGTCCTCCCTAGG
>JBBPBP010000169.1:391344-411478 GCA_037974735.1 Cicer chorassanicum
TTATTCTCATCCAATTAGGGTTTTTAACCAATCTTGTACATCCAATAAATACGTTTGTGTCATTGGTTGAACATTTAGGTCATTTTCGTCCTCCCTATGCTTATTCTCATCCAATTACGGTTTTTAACCAATCTTGTGCATCCAATAAGTGATTTTGTGTCATTGGTTGAACATTTAGGTCATTTTCGTCCTCCCTAGGGTTATTCTCATCCAATTAGGGTTTTTAACCAATCTTGTGCATCCAATAAGTACGTTTGTGTCATTGGTTAAACATTTAGGTCAATTTCATCCATCCTAGGCTTATTCTCTTCTAATTAGGGTTTTTAGCCAATCTTGTGCATCCAATAAGTGAATTTGTGTCACTGGTTGAACATTTAAGTCATTTTCGTCATCCCTAGGGTTATTCTCATCCAATTAGGGTTTTTAACGAATCTTGTGCATCCAATAAGTACGTTTGTGTCATTGGTTGAACATTTAGGTCATTTTCGTCCTCCCTAGGCTTATTATCATCCAATTAGGGTTTTTAACTAATCTTGTGCATCCAATAAGTGATTTTGTGTCATTGGTTGAACATTTAGGTCATTTTCGTCCTCCCTAGGTTGATTCTCATCCAATTAGGGTTTTTAACCAATCTTGTGCATCCAATAAGTGATTTTGTGTCATTGGTTGAACATTTAGGTCATTTTCGTCCTCCCTAGGGTTATTCTCATCCAATTAGGGTTTTTAACCATTCTTGTGCATCCAATAAGTACGTTTGTGTCATTGGTTGAACATTTAGGTCATTTTCGTCCTCCCTAGGTTTATTCTCATCCAATTAGGGTTTTAAACCAATCTTGTGCATCCAATAAGTACGTTTTTGTCGTTGGTTGAACTTTTAGGTCATTTTCGTCCTCCCTAGGCTTATTCTCATCCAATTAGGGTTTTTAACCAATCTTGTACATCCAATACGTACGTTTGTGTCATTGGTTGAACATTTAGGTCATTTTCGTCTTCCCTAGGCTTATTCTCATCCAATTAGGATTTTTAACCAATCTTGTGCATCCAATAAGTACGTTTGTGTCATTGGTTGAACATTTAGGTCATTTTCTTCCTCCCAAGGCTTATTCATCCAATTAGGGTTTTTAACCAATCTTGTACATCCCATAAGTACGTTTGTGTCATTGGTTGAACATTTAGGTGATTTTCGTCCTCCCTAGGTTGATTCTCATCCAATTAGGGTTTTTAACCAATCTTGTGCATCCAATAAGTGATTTTGTGTCATTGGTTGAACATTTAGGTCATTTTCGTCCTCCCTAGGCTTATTCTCATCCAATTAGGGTTTTTAACCATTTTTGTGCATCCAATAAGTACGTTTGTGTCATTGATTGAACATTTAGGTCATTTTCGTCTTCCCTAGGCTTATTCTCATCCAATTAGGGTTTTTAACCAATCTTGTACATCCAATAAATACGTTTGTGTCATTGGTTGAACATTTAGGTCATTTTCGTCCTCCCTATGCTTATTCTCATCCAATTACGGTTTTTAACCAATCTTGTGCATCCAATAAGTGATTTTGTGTCAATGGTTGAACATTTAGGTCATTTTCGTCCCCCCTAGGTTTATTCTCATCCAATTAGGGTTTTTAACCAATCTTGTGCATCCAATAAGTGATTTTGTGTCATTGGTTGAACATTTAGGTCATTTTCGTCCTCCCTAGGGTTATTCTCATCCAATTAGGGTTTTTAACCAATCTTGTGCATCCAGTAAGTGATTTTGTGTCATTGGTTGAACATTTAAGCCATTTTCGTCCTCCCTAGCCTTATTCTCATCCAATTAGGGTTTTTAACCATTCTTGTGCATCCAATAAGTACGTTTGTGTCATTGGTTGAACATTTAGGTCATTTTCGTCCTCCCTAGGTTTATTCTCATCCAATTAGGGTTTTTAACCAATCTTGTGCATCCAATAAGTACGTTTTTGTCGTTGGTTGAACTTTTAGGTCATTTTCGTCCTCCCTAGGCTTATTCTCATCCAATTAGGGTTTTTAACCAATCTTGTACATCCAATACGTACGTTTGTGTCATTGGTTGAACATTTAGGTTATTTTCGTCTTCCCTAGGCTTATTCTCATCCAATTAGGATTTTTAACCAATCTTGTGCATCCAATAAGTACGTTTGTGTCATTGGTTGAACATTTAGGTCATTTTCGTCCTCCCAAGGCTTATTCTCATCCAATTAGGGTTTTTAACCAATCTTGTACATCCCATAAGTACGTTTGTGTCATTGGTTGAACATTTAGGTGATTTTCGTCCTCCCTAGGTTGATTCTCATCCAATTAGGGTTTTTAACCAATCTTGTGCATCCAATAAGTGATTTTGTGTCATTGGTTGAACATTTAGGTCATTTTCGTCCTCCCTAGGTTTATTCTCATCCAATTAGGGTTTTTAACCAATCTTGTGCATCCAATAAGTACGTTTGTGTCATTGGTTAAACATTTAGGTCACTTTCATCCATCCTAGGCTTATTCTCTTCTAATTAGGGTTTTTAGCCAATCTTGTGCATCCAATAAGTGAATTTGTGTCACTGGTTGAACATTTAAGCCATTTTCATCCTCCCTAGGGTTATTCTCATCCAATTAGAGTTTTTAACCAATCTTGTGCATCCAATAAGTACGTTTGTGTCATTGGTTGAACATTTAGGTCATTTTCGTCCTCCCTAGGCTTATTCTCATCCAATTAGGGTTTTTAACTAATCTTGTGCATCCAATAAGTGATTTTGTGTCATTGGTTGAACATTTAGGTCATTTTCGTCCTCCCTAGGGTTATTCTCATCCAATTAGGGTTTTTAACCAATCTTGTGCATCCAATAAGTGATTTTGTGTCATTGGTTGAACATTTAGGTCATTTTCGTCCTCCCTAGCCTTATTCTCATCCAATTAGGGTTTTTAACCATTCTTGTGCATCCAATAAGTACGTGTGTGTCATTGGTTGAACATTTAGGTCATTTTCGTCCTCCCTAGGTTTATTCTCATCCAATTAGGGTTTTTAACCAATCTTGTGCATCCAATAAGTACGTTTGTGTCATTGGTTAAACATTTAGGTCACTTTCGTCCATCCTAGGCTTATTCTCTTCTAATTAGGGTTTTTAGCCAATCTTGTGCATCCAATAAGTGAATTTGTGTCACTGGTTGAACATTTAGGTCATTTTCGTCCTCCCTAGGGTTATTCTCATCCAATTAGGGTTTTTAACCATTCTTGTGCATCCAATAAGTACGTTTGTGTCATTGGTTGAACATTTAGGTCATTTTCGTCCTCCCTAGGTTTATTCTCATCCAATTAGGGTTTTTAACCAATCTTGTGCATCCAATAAGTACGTTTTTGTCGTTGGTTGAACTTCTAGGTCATTTTCGTCCTCCCTATGCTTATTCTCATCCAATTAGGGTTTTTAACCAATCTTGTACATCCAATACGTACGTTTGTGTCACTGGTTGAACATTTAGGTCATTTTCGTCCTCCCTAGGCTTATTCTCATCCAATTAGGATTTTTAACCAATCTTGTGCATCCAATTAGTACGTTTGTGTCGTTGGTTGAACATTTAGGTCATTTTCGTCCTCCCTAGGCTTATTCTCATCCAATTAGGGTTTTTAACCAATCTTGTACATCCCATAAGTACGTTTGTGTCATTGGTTGAACATTTAGGTCATTTTCGTCCTCCCTAGGTTTATTCTCATCCAATTAGGGTTTTTAACCAATCTTGTGCATCCAATAAGTACGTTTTTGTCGTTGGTTGAACTTTTAGGTCATTTTCGTCCTCCCTAGGCTTATTCTCATCCAATTAGGGTTTTTAACCAATCTTGTGCATCCAATAAGTACGTTTGTGTCATTGGTTAAACATTTAGGTCACTTTCGTCCATCCTAGGCTTATTCTCTTCTTATTAGGGTTTTTAGCCAATCTTGTGCATCCAATAAGTGAATTTGTGTCACTGGTTGAACATTTAGGTCATTTTCGTCCTCCCTAGGGTTATTCTCATCCAATTAGGGTTTTTAATCAATCTTGTGCATCCAATAAGTACGTTTGTGTCATTGGTTGAACATTTAGGTCATTTTCGTCCTCCCTAGGCTTATTCTCATCCAATTAGGGTTTTTAACCAATCTTGTGCATCCAATAAGTGATTTTGTGTCATTGGTTGAACATTTAGGCCATTTTCGTCCTCCCTAGGGTTATTCTCATCCAATTAGGGTTTTTAACCAATCTTGTGCATCCAGTAAGTGATTTTGTGTCATTGGTTGAACATTTAGGTCATTTTCGTCCTCCCTAGCCTTATTCTCATCCAATTAGGGTTTTTAACCATTCTTGTGCATCCAATAAGTACGTTTGTGTCATTGGTTGAACATTTAGGTCATTTTCGTCCTCCCTAGGTTTATTCTCATCCAATTAGGGTTTTTAACCAATCTTGTGCTTCCAATAAGTACGTTTTTGTCGTTGGTTGAACTTCTAGGTCATTTTCGTCCTCCCTAGGCTTATTCTCATCCAATTAGGGTTTTTAACCAATCTTGTACATCCAATACGTACGTTTGTGTCACTGGTTGAACATTTAGGTCATTTTCGTCCTCCCTAGGCTTATTCTCATCCAATTAGGGTTTTTAACCATTCTTGTGCATCCAATAAGTACGTTTGTGTCATTGGTTGAACATTTAGGTCATTTTCGTCCTCCCTAGGTTTATTCTCATCCAATTAGGGTTTTTAACCAATCTAGTGCATCCAATTAGTACGTTTGTGTCATTGGTTGAAGTTTTAGGTCATTTTCGTCTTCCCTAGGCTTATTCTCATCCAATTAGGGTTTTTAACCAATCTTGTACATCCAATAAGTACGTTTGTGTCATTGGTTGAACATTTAGGTCATTTTCGTCCTCCCTAGGTTTATTCTCATCCAATTAGGGTTTTTAACCAATCTTGTGCATCCAATAAGTGATTTTGTGTCATTGGTTGAACAGTTAGGTCATTTTCGTCCTCCCTAGGCTTATTCTCATCCAATTTGGGTTTTTAACCATTTTTGTGCATCCAATAAGTACGTTTGTGTCATTGGTTGAACATTTAGGTCATTTTCGTCTTCCCTAGGCTTATTCTCATCCAATTAGGGTTTTTAACCAATCTTGTACATCCAATAAATACGTTTGTGTCATTGGTTGAACATTTAGGTCATTTTCGTCCTCCCTATGCTTATTCTCATCAAATTACGGTTTTTAACCAATCTTGTGCATCCAATAGGTGATTTTGTGTCATTGGTTGAACATTTAGGTCATTTTCGTCCTCCCTACGGTTATTCTCATCCAATTAGGGTTTTTAACCAATCTTGTGCATCCAATAAGTGACTTTGTGTCATTGGTTGAACAGTTAGGTCATTTTCATCCTCCCTAGGCTTATTCTCATCCAATAAGGTTTTTAACCATTCTTGTGCATCCAATAAGTACGTTTGTGTCATTGGTTGAACATTTAGGTCATTTTCGTCCTCCCTAGGTTTATTCTCATCCAATTAGGGTTTTTAACCAATCTTGTGCATCCAATAAGTACGTTTGTGTCATTGGTTGAACATTTAGGTCATTTTCGTCCTCCCTATGCTTATTCTCATCCAATTAGGGTTTTTAACTAATCTTGTGCATCCAATAAGTGATTTTGGGTCATTGGTTGAACATTTAGGTCATTTTCGTCCTCCCTAGGGTTATTCTCATCCAATTAGGGTTTTTAACCATTCTTGTGCATCCAATAAGTACGTTTGTGTCATTGGTTGAACATTTAGGTCATTTTCGTCCTCCCTAGGTTTATTCTCATCCAATTAGGGTTTTTAACCAATCTTGTACATCCAATAAGTACGTTTGTGTCATTGGTTGAACATTTAGGTCATTTTCGTCCTCCCTAGGCTTATTCTCATCCAATTAGGGTTTTTAACCAATCTTGTGCATCCAATAAGTACGTTTGTGTCATTGGTTGAACATTTAGGTCATTTTCGTCCTCCCAAGGCTTATTCTCGTCCAATTAGGGTTTTTAACCAATCTTGTGCATCCAATAAGTTCATTTGTGTCATTGGTTGAACATTTAGGTCATTTTGTCCTCCTAAGCCTTATTCTCATCAAATTAGGGTTTTTAACCAATCTTGTGCATCCAATAAGTGATTTTGTGTCATTGGTTGAACATTTAGGTCATTTTCGTCCTCCCTAGGCTTATTCTCGTCCAATTAGGGTTTTTAACCAATCTTGTGCATCCAATAAGTGATTTTGTGTCATTGGTTGAACATTTAGGTCATATTCGTCCTCCTTAGGCTTATTCTCGTCCAATTAGGGTTTTTAATCAATCTTGTGCATCCAATCATTACATTTGTGTCATTGTTTGAACATTTAGGTCATTTTCGTCCTCCCAAGGCTTATTCTCGTCCAATTAGGGTTTTTAACCAATCTTGTGCATCCAATAAGTGATTTTGTGTCATTGTTTGAACATTTAGGTCATTTTTGTCCTCCCAAGGCTCATTCTCGTCCAATTAGGGTTTTTAACCAATCTTGTGCATCCAATAAGTACATTTGTGTCATTGGTTGAACATTTAGGTCATTTTCGTTTTCCCAAGGCTTATTCTCGTCCAATTAGGGTTTTTAACCAATCTTGTGCATCCAATATGTACATTTGTGTCATTGGTTGAACATTTAGGTCATTTTCGTCCTCACGAGGCTTATTCTCGTCCAATTTGGGGTTTTAACCTATCTTTTGCATCCAATAAGTACATTTGTGTCATTGGTTGAACATTTAGCTCATTTTCGTCCTCCCAAGGCTTATTCTCGTCCAATTAGGGTTTTTAACCAATCTTGTGCATCCAATTAGTGATTTTGTTTCATTGGTTGAACATTTAGTTCATTTTCGTCCTCCCAAGGCTTATTCTCGTCCAATTCGGGTTTTGAACCAATCTTGTGCATCCAATAAGTGATTTTGTGTCATTGGTTGAACATTTAAGTCATTTTCGTCCTCCCAATG
This sequence comes from Cicer chorassanicum, assembly GCA_037974735.1. Classification (NCBI taxonomy): domain Eukaryota; kingdom Viridiplantae; phylum Streptophyta; class Magnoliopsida; order Fabales; family Fabaceae; genus Cicer; species Cicer chorassanicum. Next base: position 398,340 of record JBBPBP010000169.1, read on the forward strand.
CTTAGTCTCGTCCAATTAGGCTTTTTAACCAATCTTGTGCATCCAATCAGTACATTTGTGTCATTGTTTCAACATTTAGGTCCTTTTCGTGCTCCCAAGGCTTATTCTCGTCCAATTTGGGTTTTTAACCAATCTTGTGCATCCAATAAGTACATTTGTGTCATTGGTTGAACATTTAGGTCATTTTCGTCATCCCAAGGCTTATTCTCGTCCAATTAGGGTTTTTAACCAATCTTGTGCATCCAATAAGTACATTTGTGTCATTGGTTGAACATTTAGGTCATTTTCGTCCTCCCTAGGCTTATTCTCATCCAATTAGGGTTTTTAACTAATCTTGTGCATCCAATAAGTGATTTTGTGTCATTGGTTGAACATTTAGGTCATTTTCGTCCTCCCTAGGCTTATTCTCATCCAATTAGGGTTTTTAACCAATCTTGTGCATCCAATAAGTGATTTTGTGTCATTGGTTGAACATTTAGGTCATTTTCGTCATCCCTAGGCTTATTCTCATCCAATTAGGGTTTTTAACAAATCTTTTGCATCCAATAAGTGATTTTGTGTCATTGGTTGAACATTTAGGTCATTTTCGTCCTTCCTAGGCTTATTCTCATCCAATTAGGGTTTTTAACCAATCTTGTGCATCCAATAAGTGATTTTGTGTCATTGGTTGAACATTTAGGTCATTTTCGTCCTCCCTAGGGTTATTCTCATCCAATTAGGGTTTTTAACCATTCTTGTGCATCCAATAAGTACGTTTGTGTCATTGGTTGAACATTTAGGTCATTTTCGTCCTCCCTAGGTTTATTCTCATCCAATTAGGGTTTTAAACCAACCTTGTGCATCCAATAAGTACGTTTTTGTCGTTGGTTGAACTTTTAGGTCATTTTCGTCCTCCCTAGGCTTATTCTCATCCAATTAGGGTTTTTAACCAATCTTGTACATCCAATACGTACGTTTGTGTCATTGGTTGAACATTTAGGTCATTTTCGTCTTCCCTAGGCTTATTCTCATCCAATTAGGATTTTAAACAAATCTTGTGCATCCAATAAGTACGTTTGTGTCATTGGTTGAACATTTAGGTCATTTTCGTCCTCCCAAGGCTTATTCTCATCCAATTAGGGTTTTTAACCAATCTTGTACATCCCATAAGTACGTTTGTGTCATTGGTTGAACATTTAGGTGATTTTCGTCCTCCCTAGGTTGATTCTCATCCAATTAGGGTTTTTAACCAATCTTGTGCATCCAATAAGTGATTTTGTGTCATTGGTTGAACATTTAGGTCATTTTCGTCCTCCCTAGGCTTATTCTCATCCAATTAGGGTTTTTAACCATTTTTGTGCATCCAATAAGTACGTTTGTGTCATTGATTGAACATTTAGGTCATTTTCGTCTTCCCTAGGCTTATTCTCATCCAATTAGGGTTTTTAACCAATCTTGTACATCCAATAAATACGTTTGTGTCATTGGTTGAACATTTAGGTCATTTTCGTCCTCCCTATGCTTATTCTCATCCAATTACGGTTTTTAACCAATCTTGTGCATCCAATAAGTGATTTTGTGTCAATGGTTGAACATTTAGGTCATTTTCATCCTCCCTAGGGTTATTCTCATCCAATTAGGGTTTTTAACCAATCTTGTGCATCCAATAAGTACGTTTGTGTCATTGGTTAAACATTTAGGTCACTTTCATCCATCCTAGGCTTATTCTCTTCTAATTAGGGTTTTTAGCCAATCTTGTGCATCCAATAAGTGAATTTGTGTCACTGGTTGAACATTTAAGTCATTTTCGTCCTCCCTAGGGTTATTCTCATCCAATTAGGGTTTTTAACCAATCTTGTGCATCCAATAAGTACGTTTGTGTCATTGGTTGAACATTTAGGTCATTTTCGTCCTCCCTAGGCTTATTCTCATCCAATTAGGGTTTTTAACTAATCTTGTGCATCCAATAAGTGATTTTGTGTCATTGGTTGAACATTTAGGTCATTTTCGTCCTCCCTAGGGTTATTCTCATCCAATTAGGGTTTTTAACCAATCTTCTGCATCCAATAAGTGATTTTGTGTCATTGGTTGAACATTTAGGTCATTTTCGTCCTCCCTAGCCTTATTCTCATCCAATTAAGGTTTTTAACCATTCTTGTGCATCCAATAAGTACGTTTGTGTCATTGGTTGAACATTTAGGTCATTTTCGTCCCCCCTAGGTTTATTCTCATCCAATTAGGGTTTTTAATCAATCTTGTGCATCCAATAAGTACGTTTTTGTCGTTGGTTGAACTTTTAGGTCATTTTCGTCCTCCCTTCGGTTATTCTGATCCAATTAGGGTTTTTAACCAATCTTGTACATCCAATACATACGTTTGTGTCATTGGTTGAACATTTAGGCCATTTTCGTCCTCCCTAGGCTTATTCTCATCCAATTAGGATTTTTAACCAATCTTGTGCATCCAATAAGTACGTTTGTGTCATTGGTTGAACATTTAGGTCATTTTCGTCCTCCCTAGGCTTATTCTCATCCAATTAGGGTTTTTAACCAATCTTGTGCATCCAATAAGTGATTTTGTGTCATTGGTTCAAAAGTTAGGTCATTTTCATCCTCCCTAGGCTTATTCTCATCCAATTAGGGTTGTTAAGCATTCTTGTGCATCCAATAAGTACGTTTGTGTCATTGGTTGAACATTTAGGTCATTTTGGTCCTCCCTAGGTTTATTCTCATCCAATTAGGGTTTTTAACCAATCTTGTGCATCCAATTAGTACGTTTGTGTCATTGGTTGAAGTTTTAGGTCATATTCTTCTTCCCTAGGCTTATTCTCATCCAATTAGGGTTTTTAACCAATCTTGTACATCCAATAAGTACGTTTGTGTCATTGGTTGAACATTTAGGTCATTTACGTCCTCTATAGGATTATTCTCATCCAATTAGGGTTTTTAACCAATCTTGTGCATCCAATAAGTGATTTTGTGTCATTGGTTGAACATTTAGGTCATTTTCGTCCTCCCTACGGTTATTCTCATCCAATTAGCGTTTCTAACCAATCTTGTACATCCCATAAGTACGTTTGTGTCATTGGTTGATCATTTAGGTCATTTTCGTCCTCCCTAGGTTTATTCTCATCCAATTAGGGTTTTTAACCAATCTTGTGCATCCAATAAGTGATTTTGTGTCATTGGTTGAACATTTAGGTCATTTTCGTCCTCCTTACGGTTATTCTCATCCAATTAGGGGTTTTAACCAATCTTGTGCATCCAATAAGTGATTTTGTGTCATTGGTTGAACAGTTAGGTCATTTTCATCCTCCCTAGGCTTATTCTCATCCAATAAGGTTTTTAACCATTCTTGTGGATCCAATCAGTACGTTTGTGTCATTGGTTGAACATTTAGGTCATTTTCGTCCTCCCTAGGTTTATTCTCATCCAATTAGGGTTTTTAACCAGGCTTTTGCATCCAATTAGTACGTTTGTGTCATTGGTTGAAGTTTTAGGTCATTTTCGTCTTCCCTAAGCTTATTCTCATCCAATTAGGGTTTTTAACCAATCTTGTACATCCAATAAGTATGTTTGTGTCTGTGGGTTAACATTTAGGTCATTTTCGTCCTCCCTAGGTTTATTCTCATCCAATTAGGGTTTTTAACCAATCTTGTGCATCCAATAAGTGATTTTGTGTCATTGGTTGAACATTTAGGTCATTTTCGTCCTCCCTACGGTTATTCTCATCCAATTAGGGTTTTTAACCAATGTTGTGCATCCAATAAGTGCTTTTGTGTCATTGGTTGAACATTTAGGTCATTTTCGTCATCCCTAGGCTAATTCTCATCCAATTAGGGTTTTTAACCATTCTTGTGCATCCAATATGTATGTTTGTGTCATTGGTTGAACATTTAGGTCATTTTCGTCCTCCCTAGGTTTATTCTCATCCAATTAGGGTTTTTAACCAATCTTGTGCATCCAATAAGTGATTTTGTGTCATTGGTTGAACATTTAGGTCATTTTCGTCCTCCCTACGGTTATTCTCATCCAATTAGGGTTTTTAACCAATGTTGTGCATCCAATAAGTGATTTTGTGTCATTGGTTGAACATTTAGGTCATTTTCGTCATCCCTAGGCTAATTCTCATCCAATTAGGGTTTTTAACCATTCTTGTGCATCCAATATGTATGTTTGTGTCATTGGTTGAACATTTAGGTCATTTTCGTCCTCCCTAGGTTTATTCTCATCCAATTAGGGTTTTTAACCAATCTTGTGCATCCAATAAGTGATTTTGTGTCATTGGTTGAACATTTAGGTCATTTTCGTCCTCCCTACGGTTATTCTCATCCAATTAGGGTTTTTAACCAATGTTGTGCATCCAATAAGTGATTTTGTCGTTGGTTGAACATTTAGGTCATTTTCGTCATCCCTAGGCTAATTCTCATCCAATTAGGGTTTTTAACCATTCTTGTGCATCCAATAAGTATGTTTGTGTCATTGGTTGAACATTTAGGTCATTTTCGTCCTCCCTATGCTTATTCTCATCAAATTACGGTTTTTAACCAATCTTGTGCATCCAATAAGTGATTTTGTGTCATTGGTTGAACATTTAGGTCATTTTCGTCCTCCCTAGGGTTATTCTCATCCAATTAGGGTATTTAACCTATCTTTTGCATCCAATAAGTACGTTTGTGTCATTGGTTAAACATTTAGGTCACTTTCGTCCATCCTAGGCTTATTCTCTTCTAATTAGGGTTTTTAACCAATCTTGTGCATCCAATTAGTACGTTTGTGTCATTGGTTGAAGTTTTAGGTCATTTTCGTCTTCCCTGGGCTTATTCTCATCCAATTAGGGTTTTTAACCAATCTTGTACATCCAATAAGTACGTTTGTTTCATTGGTTGAACATTTAGGTCATTTTCGTCCTCCCTATGCTTATTCTCATCCAATTACGGTTATTAACCAATCTTGATCATCCAATATGTGATTTTGTGTCATTGGTTGAACATTTAGGTCGTTTTCGTCCTCCCTAGGGTTATTCTCATCCAATTAGGGTTTTAAACCAATCTTGTGCATCTAATAAGTACGTTTGTGTCATTGGTTAAACATTTAGGTCTTTTTCGTCCTTCCTAGGCTTTTTCTCTTCTAATTAGGGTTTTTAACCAATCTTGTGCATCCAATAAGTGATTTTGTGTCATTGGTTGAATATTTAGGTCATTTTCGTCCTACCTAGGGTTATTCTCATCCAATTAGGGTTTTTAACCAATCTTGTGCATCCAATAAGTACGTTTTGTCATTGATTGAACATTAAGATCATTTTCATCCTTCCTAGGCTTATTCTCATCCAATTAGGGTTTTTAACCAATCTTGTCATCCAATAAGTGATTTTGTGTCATTGGTTGAACATTTAGGTCAATTTCGTCCTCCCTAGCCTTATTCTCATCCAATTAGGGTTTTTAACCAATCTTGTACATCCAATACGTTCGTTTGTGTCATTGGTTGAACATTTAGGTCATTTTCGTCCTCCCTAGGCTTATTCTCATCCAATTAGGATTTTTAACCAATCTTGTGCATCCAATATGTGATTTTGTGTCATTGGTTGAACAGTTCGGTCGTTTTTTGTCCTCCCTAGGCTTTTTCTCATCCAATTAGGGTTTTTAACCATTCATGTGCATCCAATAAATACGTTTGTGTCATTGGTTGAACATTTGGGTCATTTTTGTCCTCCCTAGGCTTATTCTCATCCAATTAGTGTTTTTAACCAATCTTGTGCATCCAATAAGTAATTTTGTGTCATTGGTTGAACATTAAGGTCATTTTCGTCCTCCCTAGGGTTATTCTCATCCAATTAGGGTTTTTAACCAATCTTGTGCATCCAATAAGTGATTGTGTCATTGGTTGAACATTTAGGTCATTTTCGTCCTCCCTAGCCTTATTCTCATCCGATTAGGGTTTTTAACCATTCTTGTGCATCCAATAAGTATGTTTGTGTCATTGGTTGAACATTTAGGTCATTTTCATCCTCCCTAGGTTTATTCTCATCCAATTAGGGTTTTTTTTTACCATTCTTGTGCATCCAATAAGTGATTTTGTGTCATTGGTTGAACATTTAGGTCATTTTCGTCCTCCCTCAGCTTATTCTCATCCAATTAGGGTTTTTAACCAATCTTGTACATCCAATACGTACGTTTGTGTCATTGGTTGAACATTTAGGTCATTTTCGTCCTCCCTAGGCTTATTCTTATCCAATTAGGATTTTTAACCAATCTTGTGCATCCAATAAGTGATTTTGTGTCATTGGATGAACATTTTGGTCATTTTCGTCCTCCCTAGGGTTATTTTCATCCAATTAGGGTTTTGAACCAATCTTGTGCATCCAATAAGTACGTTTGTGTCATTGGTTAAACATTTAGGTCTTTTTCGTCCATCCTAGGCTAATTCTCTTCTAATTAGGGTTATTAACCAATCTTGTGCATCGAATAAGTGATTTTGTGTCATTGGTTGAATATTTAGGTCATTTTCGTCCTCCCTAGGGTTATTCTCATCCAATTAGGGTTTTTAACCAATCTTGTGCATCCAATAAATGATTTTGTGTCATTTGTTGAATATTTAGGTCATTTTCGTCCTCCGTAGGGTTATTTTCATCCAATTAGGGTTTTTAACCAATCTTGTGCATCCAATAAGTGATTTTGTGTCATTGGTTAAACATTTAGGTCATTTTCGTCCTTCCTAGGCTTATTCTCATCCAATTAGGATTTTTAAGCAATCTTGTGCATCCAATAAGTGATTTTGTGTCATAGGTTGAACATTTAGGTCATTTTCGTTCTCCCTATGGTTATTCTCATCCAATTAGGGTTTTTAACCAATCTTGTGCATCCAATAAGTACGTTTGTGTCATTGGTTGAAGTTTTAGGTCATTTTTGTCTTCCCTAGGCTTATTCTCATCCAATTAGGGTTTTTAACCAATCTTGTGCATCCAATAAGTGATTTTGTGTCATTGGTTGAACATTTAGGCATTTTCGTCCTCCCTAGGCTTATTCTCATCCAAATAGGTTTTTTAACCAATCTTGTGCATCCAATAAGTGATTTTGTGTCATTGGTTGAACATTTAGGTCATTTTCGTCCTCCCTATGGTTATTCTCATCCAATTAGGGTTTTTAACCAATCTTGTGCATCCAATAAGTGATTTTGTGTCATTGGTTGAACAGTTAGGTCATTTTCGTCCTCCCTAGGCTTATTCTCATCCAATTAGGGTTTTTAACCAATCTTGTGCATCCAATAAGTACGTTTGTGTCATTGGTTGAACATTTAGGTCATTTTCGTCTTCCCTAGGCTTATTCTCATCCAATTAGGGTTTTTAACCAATCTTGTACATCCAATAAATACGTTTGTGTCATTGGTTGAACATTTAGGTCATTTTCGTCCTCCCTATGCTTATTCTCATCCAATTACGGTTTTTAACCAATCTTGTGCATCCAATAAGTGATTTTGTGTCATTGGTTGAACATTTAGGTCATTTTCGTCCTCCCTACGGTTATTCTCATCCAATTAGGGTTTTTAACCAATCTTGTGCATCCAATAAGTACGTTTGTGTCATTGGTTAAACATTTAGGTCACTTTCGTCCATCCTAGGCTTATTCTCTTCTAATTAGGGTTTTTAGCCAATCTTGTGCATCCAATAAGTGAATTTGTGTCACTGGTTGAACATTTAAGTCATTTTCGTCCTCCCTAGGGTTATTCTCATCCAATTAGGGTTTTTAACCAATCTTGTGCATCCAATAAGTACGTTTGTGTCATTGGTTGAACATTTAGGTCATTTTCGTCTTCCCTAGGCTTATTCTCATCCAATTAGGATTTTTAACCAATCTTGTGCATCCAATAAGTACGTTTGTGTCATTGGTTGAACATTTAGGTCATTTTCGTCCTCCCAAGGCTTATTCTCATCCAATTAGGGTTTTTAACCAATCTTGTACATCCCATAAGTACGTTTGTGTCATTGGTTGAACATTTAGGTCATTTTCGTCCTCCCTAGGTTTATTCTCATCCAATTAGGGTTTTTAACCAATCTTGTGCATCCAATAAGTGATTTTGTGTCATTGGTTGAACAGTTAGGTCATTTTCGTCCTCCCTAGGCTTATTCTCATCCAATTAGGGTTTTTAACCATTCTTGTGCATCCAATAAGTACGTTTGTGTCATTGGTTGAACATTTAGGTCATTTTCGTCCTCCCTAGGCTTATTCTCATCCAATTAGGGTTTTTAACCAATCTTGTGCATCCAATAAGTACGTTTGTGTCATTGGTTGAACATTTAGGTCATTTTCGTCCTCCCAAGGCTTATTCTCATCCAATTAGGGTTTTTAACCAATCTTGTACATCCCATAAGTACGTTTGTGTCATTGGTTGAACATTTAGGTGATTTTCGTCCTCCCTAGGTTGATTCTCATCCAATTAGGGTTTTTAACCAATCTTGTGCATCCAATAAGTGATTTTGTGTCATTGGTTGAACATTTAGGTCATTTTCGTCCTCCCTAGGCTTATTCTCATCCAATTAGGGTTTTTAACCAATCTTGTACATCCAATACGTTCGTTTGTGTCATTGGTTGAACATTTAGGTCATTTTCGTCCTCCCTAGGCTTATTCTCATCCACTTAGGATTTTTAACCAATCTTGTGCATCCAATAAGTGATTTTGTCATTGGTTGAACATTTAGGTCATTTTCGTCCTCCCTATGGTTATTCTCATCCAATTAGGGTTTTTAACCAATCTTGTGCATCCAATAAGTGATTTTGTGTCATTGGTTGAACAGTTAGGTCATTTTCGTCCTCCCTAGGCTTATTCTCATCCAATTAGGGTTTTTAACCATTCTTGTGCATCCAATAAGTACGTTTGTGCCATTGGTTGAACATATAGGTCATTTTCGTCCTCCCTAGGTTTATTCTCATCCAATTAGGGTTTTTAACCAATCTTGTGCATCCAACTAGTACGTTTGTGTCATTGGTTGAAGTTTTAGGTCATTTTCGTCTTCCCTAGCCTTATTCTCATCTAATTAGGGTTTTTAACCAATCTTGTACATCCAATAAGTACGTTTGTTTCATTGGTTGAACATTTAGGTCATTTTCGTCCTCCCTATGCTTATTTTCATCCAATTAGGGTTTTTAACCAATCTTCTGCATCCAATAAGTGATTTTGTGTCATTGGTTGAACATTTAGGTCATTTTCGTCCTCCCTAGGCTTATTCTCATCCAATTAGGGTTTTTAACCAATCTTGTACATCCAATACGTACGTTTGTGTCATTAGTTGAACATTTAGGTCATTTTCGTCCTCCCTAGGCTTATTCTCATCCAATTAGGGTTTTTAACCAATCTTGTACATCCAATACGTTCGTTTGTGTCATTGGTTGAACATTTAGGTCATTTTCGTCCTCCCTAGGCTTATTCTCATCCACTTAGGATTTTTAACCAATCTTGTGCATCCAATAACTGATTTTGTCATTGGTTGAACATTTAGGTCATTTTCGTCCTCCCTATGGTTATTCTCATCCAATTAGGGTTTTTAACCAATCTTGTGCATCCAATAAGTGATTTTGTGTCATTGGTTGAACAGTTAGGTCATTTTCGTCCTCCCTAGGCTTATTCTCATCCAATTAGGGTTTTTAACCATTCTTGTGCATCCAATAAGTACATTTGTGCCATTGGTTGAACATTTAGGTCATTTTCGTCCTCCCTAGGTTTATTCTCATCCAATTAGGGTTTTTAACCAATCTTGTGCATCCAATTAGTACGTTTGTGTCATTGGTTGAAGTGTTAGGTCATTTTCGTCTTCCCTAGCCTTATTCTCATCTAATAAGGGTTTTTAACCAATCTTGTACATCCAATAAGTACGTTTGTTTCATTGGTTGAACATTTAGGTCATTTTCGTCCTCCCTATGCTTATTTTCATCCAATTAGGGTTTTTAACCAATCTTCTGCATCCAATAAGTGATTTTGTGTCATTGGTTGAACATTTAGGTCATTTTCGTCCTCCCTAGGCTTATTCTCATCCAATTAGGGTTTTTAACCAATCTTGTACATCCAATACGTTCGTTTGTGTCATTGGTTGAACATTTAGGTCATTTTCGTCCTCCCTAGGCTTATTCTCATCCACTTAGGATTTTTAACCAATCTTGTGCATCCAATAAGTGATTTTGTCATTGGTTGAACATTTAGGTCATTTTCGTCCTCCCTATGGTTATTCTCATCCAATTAGGGTTTTTAACCAATCTTGTGCATCCAATAAGTGATTTTGTGTCATTGGTTGAACAGTTAGGTCATTTTCGTCCTCCCTAGGCTTATTCTCATCCAATTAGGGTTTTTAACCATTCTTGTGCATCCAATAAGTACGTTTGTGCCATTGGTTGAACATTTAGGTCATTTTCGTCCTCCCAAGGTTTATTCTCATCCAATTAGGGTTTTTAACCAATCTTGTGCATCCAATTAGTACGTTTGTGTCATTGGTTGAAGTTTTAGGTCATTTTCGTCTTCCCTAGCCTTATTCTCATCTAATTAGGGTTTTTAACCAATCTTGTACATCCAATAAGTACGTTTGTTTCATTGGTTGAACATTTAGGTCATTTTCGTCCTCCCTATGCTTATTTTCATCCAATTAGGGTTTTTAACCAATCTTCTGCATCCAATAAGTGATTTTGTGTCATTGGTTGAACATTTAGGTCATTTTCGTCCTCCCTAGGCTTATTCTCATCGAATTAAGATTTTTAACCAATCTTGTGCATCCAATAAGTGATTTTGTCATTGGTTGAACATTTAGGTCATTTTCGTCCTCCCTACGGTTATTCTCATCCAATTAGGGTTTTTAACCCATCTTGTGCATCCAATAAGTGATTTTGGGTCATTGGTTGAACAGTTCGGTCGTTTTTTGTCCTCCCTAGGCTTATTCTCATCCAATTAGGGTTTTTAACCATTCTTGTGCATCCAATAAATACGTTTGTGTCATTGGTTGAACATTTCGGTCATTTTCGTTCTCCTTAGGCTTATTCTCATCCAATTAGGGTTCTTAACCAATCTTGTGCAGCCAATAAGTGATTTTGTGTCATTGGTTGAACATTTAGGTCATTTTCGTCCTCCCTAGGCTTATTCTCTTCCAATTAGGATTTTTAACCAATCTTGTGCATCCCATAAGTGATTTTGTGTCATTGGTTGAACATTTAGGTCATTTTCGTCCTCCCTAGGGTTAGTCTCATCCAATTAGGGTTTTTAACCAATCTTGTGCATCCAATAAGTACGTTTGTGTCATTGGTATAACATTTAGGTCTTTTTCGTCCATCCTAGGCTAATTCTCTTCTAATTAGGGTTTTTAACCAATCTTGTGCATCCAATAAGTGATTTTGTGTCATTGGTTGAATATTTAGGTCATTTTCGTCCTCCCTAGGCTTATTCTCATCCAATTAGGGTTTTTAACCAATCTTGTACATCCAATACGTACGTTTGTGTCATTGGTTGAACATTTAGGTCATTTTCGTCCTCCCTAGGCTTATTCTCATCCAATTAGGGTTTTTAACCAATCTTGTGCATCCAATTAGTACGTTTGTGTCATTGGTTGAAGTTTTAGGTCATTTTCGTCTTCCCTAGCCTTATTCTCATCTAATTAGGGTTTTTAACCAATCTTGTACATCCAATAAGTACGTTTGTTTCATTGGTTGAACATTTAGGTCATTTTCGTCCTCCCTATGCTTATTTTCATCCAATTAGGGTTTTTAACCAATCTTCTGCATCCAATAAGTGATTTTGTGTCATTGGTTGAACAGTTAGGTCATTTTCGTCCTCCCTAGGCTTATTCTCATCCAATTAGGGTTTTTAACCATTCTTGTGCATCCAATAAGTACGTTTGTGCCATTGGTTGAACATTTAGGTCATTTTCGTCCTCCCTAGGTTTATTCTCATCCAATTAGGGTTTTTAACCAATCTTGTGCATCCAATTAGTACGTTTTTGTCATTGGTTGAATTTTTAGGTCATTTTCGTCTTCCCTAGCCTTATTCTCATCCAACTAGGGTTTTTAACCAATCTTGTACATCCAATACGTTCGTTTGTGTCATTGGTTGAACATTTAGGTCATTTTCGTCCTCCCTAGGCTTATTCTCATCCATTTAGGATTTTTAACCAATCTTGTGCATCCAATAAGTGATTTTGTGTCATTGGTTGAACAATTCGGTCGTTTTTTGTCCTCCCTAGGCTTATTCTCATCCAATTAGGGTTTTTAACCATTCATGTGCATCCAATAAATACGTTTGTGTCATTGGTTGAACATTTGGGTCATTTTCGTCCTCCCTAGGTTTATTCTCATCCAATTAGGGTTTTTAACCAATCTTGTGCATCCAATAAGTGATTTTGTGTCATTGGTTGAACATTTAGGTCATTGTCGTCCTCCCTAGGGTTATTCTCATCCAATTAGGGTTTTTAACCAATCTTATGCATCCAATAAGTGATTTTGTGTCTATGGTTGAACATTTAGGTCATTTTCGTCCTCCCTAGCCTTATTCTCATCCGATTAGGGTTTTTAACCATTCTTGTGCATCCAATAAGTATGTTTGTGTCATTGGTTGAACATTTAGGTCATTTTCGTCCTCCCTAGGTTTATTCTCATCCAATTAGGGTTTTTTTACCATGCTTCTGCATCCAATAAGTGATTTTGTGTCATTGGTTGAACATTTAGGTCATTTTCGTCCTCCCTCGGCTTATTCTCATCCAATTAGGGTTTTTAACCAATCTTGTACATCCAATACGTACGTTTGTGTCATTGGTTGAACATTTAGGTCATTTTCGTCCTCCCTAGGCTTATTCTCATCCAATTAGGATTTTTAACCAATCTTGTGCATCCCATAAGTGATTTTGTGTCATTGGTTGAACATTTAGGTCATTTTCGTCCTCCCTAGGGTTATTCTCATCCAATTAGGGTTTTTAACCAATCTTGTGCATCCAATAAGTACGTTTGTGTCATCGGTTAAACATTTAGGTCTTTTTCGTCCATCCTAGGCTAATTCTCTTCTAATTAGGGTTTTTAACCAATCGTGTGCATCCAATAAATGATTTTGTGTCATTGGTTGAATATTTAGGTCGTTTTCGTCCTCCCTAGGGTTGTTCTCATCCAATTAGGGTTTTTAACCAATCTTGTGCATCCAATA
>JBBPBP010000169.1:423375-437327 GCA_037974735.1 Cicer chorassanicum
CAATTAGGGTTTTTAACCATTCTTGTGCATCCAATAAGTGATATTGTGTCGTTGGTTGAACAGTTCGGTCATTTTTTGTCCTCCCTAGGCTTATTCTCATCCAATTAGGGTTTTTAACCAATCTTGTACATCCAATAAATACGTTTGTGTCATTGGTTGAACATTTGGGTCATTTTCGTCCTCCCTATGCTTATTCTCATCCAATTAGGGTTTTTAACCAATCTTGTGCATCCAATAAGTGATTTTGTGTCACTGGTTGAACATTTAGGTCATTTTCGTCCTCCCAATGGTTATTCTCATTCAATTAGGGTTTTTAACCAATCTTGTGCATCCAATAAGTATGTTTGTGTCATTGGTTGAACATTTAGGTCATTTTCGTCCTCCCTAGGTTTATTCTCATCCAATTAGGGTTTTTAACCATTCTTGTGCATCCAATAAGTGATATTGTGTCGTTGGTTGAACAGTTCGGTCATTTTTTGTCCTCCCTAGGCTTATTCTCATCCAATTAGGGTTTTTAACCAATCTTGTACATCCAATAAATACGTTTGTGTCATTGGTTGAACATTTGGGTCATTTTCGTCCTCCCTATGCTTATTCTCATCCAATTAGGGTTTTTAACCAATCTTGTGCATCCAATAAGTGATTTTGTGTCACTGGTTGAACATTTAGGTCATTTTCGTCCTCCCAATGGTTATTCTCATTCAATTAGGGTTTTTAACCAATCTTGTGCATCCAATAAGTATGTTTGTGTCATTGGTTGAACATTTAGGTCATTTTCGTCCTCCCTAGGTTTATTCTCATCCAATTAGGGTTTTTAACCATTCTTGTGCATCCAATAAGTGATATTGTGTCATTGGTTGAACAGTTCGGTCATTTTTTGTCCTCCCTAGGCTTATTCTCATCCAATTAGGGTTTTTAACCAATCTTGTACATCCAATAAATACGTTTGTGTCATTGGTTGAACATTTGGGTCATTTTCGTCCTCCCTATGCTTATTCTCATCCAATTAGGGTTTTTAACCAATCTTGTGCATCCAATAAGTGATTTTGTGTCACTGGTTGAACATTTAGGTCATTTTCGTCCTCCCAATGGTTATTCTCATCCAATTAGGGTTTTTAACCAATCTTGTGCATCCAATAAGTGATTTTGTGTCATTGGTTGAACATTAACGTCATTTTCGTCCTCCCTAGCCTTATTCTCATCCGATTAGGGTTTTTAACCATTCTTGTGCATCCAATAAGTATGTTTGTGTCATTGGTTGAACATTTAGGTCATTTTCGTCCTCCCTGGGTTTATTCTCATCCAATTAGGGTTTTTAACCATTCTTGTGCATCCAATAAGTGATATTGTGTCATTGGTTGAACAGTTCGGCCATTTTTTGTCCTCCCTAGGCTTATTCTCATCCAATTAGGGTTTTTAACCAATCTTGTACATCCAATAAATACGTTTGTGTCATTGGTTGAACATTTGGGTCATTTTCGTCCTCCCTATGCTTATTCTCATCCAATTAGGGTTTTTAACCAATCTTGTGCATCCAATAAGTGAATTTGAGTCACTGGTTGAACATTTAGGTCATTTTCGTCCTCCCAATGGTTATTCTCATCCAATTAGGGTTTTTAACCAATCTTGTGCATCCAATAAGTGATTTTGTGTCATTGGTTGAACATTTAGGTCATTTTCGTCCTCCCTAGCCTTATTCTCATCCGATTAGGGTTTTTAACCATTCTTGTGCATCCAATAAGTATGTTTGTGTCATTGGTTGAACATTTAGGTCATTTTCGTCCTCCCTAGGTTTATTCTCATCCAATTAGGGTTTTTAACCAATCTTGTGCATCCAATAAGTACGTTTGTGTCATTGGTTGAACTTTTAGGTCATTTTCGTCCTCCCTAGGCTTATTCTCATCCAATTAGGGTTTTTAACCAATCTTGTGCATCCAATAAGTGATTTTGTGTCATTGGTTGAACATTTAGGTCATTTTCGTCCTCCCTAGGGTTATTCTCATCCAATTAGGGTTTTTAACCAATCTTGTGCATCCAATAAGTGATTTTGTGTCATTGGTTAATCATTTAGGTCATTTTCGTCCTTCCTAGGCTTATTCTCATCCAATTAGGATTTTTAACCAATCTTGTGCATCAAATAAGTGATTTTGTGTCATTGGTTAATCATTTAGGTCATTTTTGTTCTCCCTAGGCTTATTCTCATCCAATTAGGGTTTTTAACCAATCTTGTGCATCCAATAAGTGATTTTGTGTCATTGGTTGAACATTTAGGTCATTTTCGTCCTCCCTAGGCTTATTCTCATCCAATTAGGGTTTTTAACCAATCTTGTACATCCAATACGTACGTTTGTGTCATTGGATGAACATTTAGGTCATTTTCGTCCTCCCTAGGCTTATTCTCATCCAATTAGGATTTTTAACAAATCTTGTGCATCCCATAAGTGATTTTGTGTCATTGGTTGAACATTTAGGTCATTTTCGTCCTCCCTAGGTTTATTCTCATCCAATTAGGGTTTTTAACCAATCTTGTGCATCCAATAAGTACGTTTGTGTCATTGGTTGAATATTTAGGTCATTTTCGTCCTCCCTAGGCTTATTCTCATCCAATTAGGATTTTTAACCAATCTTGTGCATCCAATAAGTGATTTTGTGTCATTGGTTGAACATTTAGGTCATTTTCGTCCTCCCTAGGCTTATTCTCATCCAATTAGGGTTTTTAACCAATCTTGTACATCCAATACGTACGTTTGTGTCATTGGTTGAACATTTAGGTCATTTTCGTCCTCCCTAGGCTTATTCTCATCCAATTAGGATTTTTAACCAATCTTGTGCATCCAATAAGTGATTTTGTGTCATTGGTTGAACATTTAGGTCATTTTCGTCCTCCCTAGGCTTATTCTCATCCAATTAGGGTTTTTAACCAATCTTGTGCATCCAATAAGTAATTTTGTGTCATTGGTTGAACATTTAAGTCATTTCCGTCTTTCTTCGGCTTATTCTCATCCAATTAGGGTTTTTAACCAATCTTGTGCATCCAATAAGTACGTTTGTGTCATTGGTTGAACATTTAGGTCATTTTTGTCCTTCCTAGGCTTATTTTAATCCAATTAGGGTTTTTAACCAATCTTGTGCATCCAATAAGTGATTTTGTGTCATTGGTTGAACATTTAGGTCATTTTCGTCCTCCCTATGCTTATTCTCATCCAATTAGGGTTTTTAACCAATCTTGTGCATCCAATAAGTACGTTTGTGTCATTGGTTGAACATTTAGGTCATTTTCGTCCTCCCTAGGCTTATTCTCATCCAATTAGGGTTTTTAACCAATCTTGTGCATCCAATAAGTACTTTTGTGTCATTGGTTGAACATTTAGGTCATTTTCGTCCTCCCTAGGCTTATTCTCGTCCAATTAGGGTTTTGAACCAATCTTGTGCATCCAATAAGTGATTTTGTGTCATTGGTTGAACATTTAGGTCATTTTCGTCCTCCCTAGGCTTATTCTCATCCAATTAGGGTTTTTAACCAATCTTGTGCATCCAATAAGTGATTTTGTGTCATTGGTTCAACATTTAGGTCATTTTCGTCCTCCCTAGGCTTATTCTCATCCAATTAGGGTTTTTAACCAATCTTGTGCATCCAATAAGTGATTTTGTGTCATTGGTTGAACATTTAGGTCATTTTCGTCCTCCTTAGGCTTATTCTCATCCAATTAGGGTTTTTAACCAATCTTGTACATCCAATTCATACGTTTGTGTCATTGGTTGAACATTTAGGTCATTTTCGTCCTCCCTAGGCTTATTCTCATCCAATTAAGATTTTTAACCAATCTTGTGCATCTAATAAGTGATTTTGTGTCATTGGTTGAACATTTAGGTCATTTTCGTCCTCCCTACGGTTATTCTCATCCAATTAGGGTTTTTAACCAATCTTGTGCATCCAATAAGTGATTTTGTGTCATTGGTTGAACAGTTCGGTCATTTTTTGTCCTCCCTAGGCTTATTCTCATCCAATTAGGGTTTTTAACCATTCTTGTGCATCCAATAAATACGTTTGTGTCATTGGTTGAACATTTGCGTCATTTTCGTCCTCCCTATGCTTATTCTCATCCAATTAGGGTTTTTAACCAATCTTGTGCATCCAATAAGTAATTTTGTGTCATTGGTTGAACATTTAGGTCATTTTCATCCTCCCAATGGTTATTCTCATGCAATTAGGG
Source organism: Cicer chorassanicum (assembly GCA_037974735.1). Lineage (NCBI taxonomy): Eukaryota > Viridiplantae > Streptophyta > Magnoliopsida > Fabales > Fabaceae > Cicer > Cicer chorassanicum. Next base: position 427,590 of record JBBPBP010000169.1, read on the forward strand.
TTTTTAACCAATCTTGTGCATCCAATAAGTACGTTTGTGTCGTTGGTTCAACATTTAGGTCATTTTCGTCCTTCCTAGGCTTATTTTCATCCAATTAGGGTTTTTAACCAATCTTGTGCATCCAATAAGTGATTTTGTGTCATTGGTTGAACATTCAGGTCATTTTCGTCCTCCTAAGGCTTATTCTCATTCAATTAATGTTTTTAACCAATCTTGTACATCCAATACGTACGTTTGTGTCATTGGTTGAACATTTAGGTCATTTTCGTCCTCCCTGGGTTTATTCTCATCCAATTAGGGTTTTTAACCATTCTTGTGCATCCAATAAGTGATATTTTGTCAATGGTTGAACAGTTCGGTCATTTTTTGTCCTCCCTAGGCTTATTCTAATCCAATTAGGGTTTTTAACCAATCTTGTACATCCAATAAATACGTTTGTGTCATTGGTTGAACATTTGGGTCATTTTCGTCCTCCCTATGCTTATTCTCATCCAATTAGGGTTTTTAACCAATCTTGTGCATCCAATAAGTGATTTTGTGTCACTGGTTGAACATTTAGGTCATTTTCGTCCTCCCAATGGTTATTCTCATCCAATTAGGGTTTTTAACCAATCTTGTGCATCCAATAAGTATGTTTGTGTCATTGGTTGAACATTTAGGTCATTTTCGTCCTCCCTAGGTTTATTCTCATCCAATTAGGGTTTTTAACCAATCTTGTGCATCCAATAAGTACGTTTGTGTCATTGGTTGAACTTTTAGGTCATTTTCGTCCTCCCTAGGCTTATTCTCATCCAATTAGGATTTTTAACCAATCTTGTGCATCCAATAAGTGATTTTGTGTCATTGGTTGAACATTTAGGTCATTTTCGTCCTCCCTAGGCTTATTCTCATCCAATTAGGGTTTTTAACCAATCTTGTGCATCCAATAAGTGATTTTGTGTCATTGGTTGAACATTTAGGTCATTTTTGTCCTCCAAATGCTTATTCTCATCCAATTAGGGTTTTTAACCAATCTTGTGCATCCAATAAGTGATTTTATGTCATTGGTTGAACATTTAGGTCATTTTCGTCCTCCTTAGGCTTGTTGTAATCCAATTAGGGTTTTTAACCAATCTTGTGCATCCAATAAGTGATTTTGTGTCATTGGTTGAACATTTAGGTCATTTTCGTCCTCCCTAGGCTTATTCTCATCCAATTAGGGTTTTTAACCAATCTTGTGCATCCAATAAGTGATTTTGTATCATTGGTTGAACATTTAGGTCATTTTCGTCCTCCCTAGACTTATACTCATCCAATTAGGCTTTTTAACCAATCTTATGCATCCAATAAGTGATTTTTTCTCATCGGTTGAACATTTAGGTCATTTTCGTCCTCCCTGGGCTTATTCTCATCCAATTAGGGTTTTTAACCAATCTTGTGCATCCAATAAGTGATTTTGTGTCATTGGTTGAACATTTAGGTCATTTTCGTCCTCCCTAGGCTTATTCTCATCCAATTAGGGTTTTTAACCAATCTTGTGCATCCAATAAGTGATTTTGTGTCATTGGTTGAACATTTAGGTCATTTTCGTCATCCCTAGGATTATTCTCATCCAATTAGGCTTTTTAACGAATCTTGTGCATCGAATAAGTGATTTTGTGTCATTGGTTGAACATTTAGGTCATTTTCGTCATCTCTAGGCTTATTCTCATCCAATTAGGTTTTTTAACAAATCTTTTGCATCCAATAAGTGATTTTGTGTCATTGGTTGAACATTTAGGTCATTTTCGTCCTTCCTAGGCTTATTCTCATCCAATTAGGGTTTTTAACCAATCTTGTGCATCCAATAAGTGATTTTGTGTCATTGGTTGAACATTTAGGTCATTTTCGTCCTCCCTAGGCTTATTCTCATCCAATTAGGGTTTTTAACCAATCTTGTGCATCCAATAAGTGATTTTGTATCATTGGTAGAACATTTAGGTCATTTTCGTCCTCCCTAGGCTTATTCTCATCCAATTAGGGTTTTTAACCAATCTTGTGCATCCAATAAGTGATTTTGTGTCATTGGTTGAACATTTAGGTCATTTTCGTCATCCCTAGGCTTATTCTCATCCAATTAGGTTTTTTAACAAATCTTTTGCATCCAATAAGTGATTTTGTGTCATTGGTTGAACATTTAGGTCATTTTCGTCCTTCCTAGGCTTATTTTCATCCAATTAGGGTTTTTAACCAATCTTGTGCATCCAATAAGTGATTTTGTGTCATTGGTTGAACATTTAGGTCATTTTCGTCCTCCCTATGCTTATTCTCATCCAATTAGGGTTTTTAACCAATCTTGGACATCCAATACGTACGTTTGTGTCATTGGTTGAACATTTAGGTCATTTTCGTCCTCACTAGGCTTATTCTCATCCAATTAGGATTTTTAACCAATCTTGTGCATCCAATAAGTGATTTTGTGTCATTGGTTGAACATTTAGGTCATTTTCGTCCTCCCTACGGTTATTCTCATCCAATTAGGGTTTTTAACCAATCTTGTGCATCCAATAAGTACGTTTGTGTCATTGGTTGAACATTTAGGTCATTTTCGTCCTTCCTAGGCTTATTTTCATCCAATTAGGGTTTTTAACCAATCTTGTGCATCCAATAAGTGATTTTGTGTCATTGGTTGAACATTTAGGTCATTTTCGTCCTCCCTATGCTTATTCTCATCCAATTATGGTTTTTAACCAATCTTGGACATCCAATACGTACATTTGTGTCATTGGTTGAACATTTAGGTCATTTTCGTCCTCCCTAGGCTTATTCTTATCCAATTAGGATTTTTAACCAATCTTGTGCATCCAATAAGTGATTTTGTGTCATTGGTTGAACATTTAGGTCATTTTCGTCCTCCCTACGGTTATTCTCATCCAATTAGGGTTTTTAACCAATCTTGTGCATCCAATAAGTGATTTTGTGTCATTGGTTGAACAGTTCGGTCATTTTTTGTCCTCCTTAGGCTTATCCTCATCCAATTAGGGTTTTTAACCATTCTTGTGCATCCAATAAATACGTTTGTGTCATTGGTTGAACATTTGCGTCATTTTCGTCCTCCCTATGCTTATTCTCATCCAATTAGGGTTTTTAACCAATTTTCTTCATCCAATAAGTGATTTTGTGTCATTGGTTGAACATTTAGGTCATTTTCATCCTCCCAATGGTTATTCTCATGCAATTAGGGTTTTTAACCAATCTTGTGCATCCAATAAGTACGTTTGTGTCATTGGTTGAACATTTAGGTCATTTTCGTCCTTCCTAGGCTTATTTTCATCCAATTAGGGTTTTTAACCAATCTTGTGCATCCAATAAGTGATTTTGTGTCATTGGTTGAACATTTAGGTCATTTTCGTCCTCGTAAGGCTTATTCTCATCCAATTAGCGTTTTTAACCAATCTTGTACATCCAATACATACGTTTGTGTCATTGGTTGAACATTTAGGTCATTTTCGTCCTCCCTAGGCTTATTCTCATCCAATTAGGGTTTTTAACAAATGTTGTGCATCCAATAAGTGATTTTGTGTCATTGGTTGAACATTTACGTCATTTTCGTCCTCCCTAGCCTTATTATCATCCGATTAGGGTTTTTAACCATTCTTGTGCATCCAATAAGTATGTTTGTGTCATTGGTTGAACATTTAGGTCATTTTCGTCCTCCCTGGGTTTATTCTCATCCAATTAGGGTTTTTAACCATTCTTGTGCATCCAATAAGTGATATTGTGTCATTGGTTGAACAGTTCGGTCATTTTTTGTCCTCCCTAGGCTTATTCTCATCCAATTAGGGTTTTTAACCAATCTTGTACATCCAATAAATACGTTTGTGTCATTGGTTGAACATTTGGGTCATTTTCGTCCTCCCTATGCTTATTCTCATCCAATTAGGGTTTTTAACCAATCTTGTGCATCCAATAAGTGATTTTGTGTCATTGGTTGAACATTTAGGTCATTTTCGTCCTCCCTAGCCTTATTCTCATCCGATTAGGGTTTTTAACCATTCTTGTGCATCCAATAAGTATGTTTGTGTCATTGGTTGAACATTTAGGTCATTTTCGTCCTCCCTAGGTTTATTCTCATCCAATTAGGGTTTTTAACCAATCTTGTGCATCCAATAAGTACGTTTGTGTCATTGGTTGAACTTTTAGGTCATTTTCGTCCTCCCTAGGCTTATTCTCATCCAATTAGGGTTTTTAACCAATCTTGTGCATCCAATAAGTGATTTTGTGTCATTGGTTGAACATTTAGGTCATTTTCGTCCTCCCTAGGCTTATTCTCGTTCAATTAGGGTTTTTAACCAATCTTGTGCATCCAATAAGTGATTTGGTGTGATTGGTTGAACATTAAGGCCATTTTCGTCCTCCCTAGGCTTATTCTCGTCCAATTAGGGTTTTTAACCAATCTTGTGCATCCAATAAGTGATTTTGTGTCATTGGTTGAACATTTAGGTCATTTTCGTCCTCCCAAGGCTTATTCTCGTCCAATTAGGGTTTTTAACCAATCTTGTGCATTTAATAAGTACATTTGTGTCATTTTTTGAACATTTAGGTCATTTTCGTCCTCCCTAGCCTTATTCTCATCCAAATAGGGTTTTTAACCAATCTTGTGGATCCAAGAAGTGATTTTGTGTCATTGGTTGGACATTTAGGTCATTTTCGTCCTCCCTAGCCTTATTCTCATCCAAATAGGGTTTTTAACCAATCTTGTGCATCCAATAAGTGATTTTGTGTCATTGGTTGAACATTTAGGTCATTTTCGTCCTCCCTAGGTTTATTCTCGTCCAATAAGGGTTATAACCAATCTTGTGCATCCAATAAGTGATTTTGTGTCATTGGTTGAACATTTAGGTCATTTTCGTCATCCCTAGGCTTATTCTCGTCCAATTAGGGTTTTTAACCAATCTTGTGCATCCAATAAGTGCTTTTGTGTCATTGGTTGAACATTTAGGTCATTTTCGTCCTCCCTAGGCTTATTCTCGTCCAATTAGGGTTTTTAACCAATCTTGTGAATCCAATAAGTGATTTTGTGTCATTGGTTGAACATTTAGGTCATTTTCGTCCTCCCTAGGCTTATTCTCATCCAATTAGGGTTTTTAACCAATCTTGTGCATCCAATAAGTGATTTTGTGTCATTGGTTGAACATTTAGGTCATTTTCGTCATCCCTAGGCTTATTCTCATCCAATTAGGTTTTTTAACAAATCTTTTGCATCCAATAAGTGATTTTGTGTCATTGGTTGAACATTTAGGTCATTTTCGTCCTTCCTAGGCTTATTTTCATCCAATTAGGGTTTTTAACCAATCTTGTGCATCCAATAAGTGATTTTGTGTCATTGGTTGAACATTTAGGTCATTTTCGTCCTCCCTATGCTTATTCTCATCCAATTAGGGTTTTTAACCAATCTTGGACATCCAATACGTACGTTTGTGTCATTGGTTGAACATTTAGGTCATTTTCGTCCTCACTAGGCTTATTCTCATCCAATTAGGATTTTTAACCAATCTTGTGCATCCAATAAGTGATTTTGTGTCATTGGTTGAACATTTAGGTCATTTTCGTCCTCCCTACGGTTATTCTCATCCAATTAGGGTTTTTAACCAATCTTGTGCATCCAATAAGTACGTTTGTGTCATTGGTTGAACATTTAGGTCATTTTCGTCCTTCCTAGGCTTATTTTCATCCAATTAGGGTTTTTAACCAATCTTGTGCATCCAATAAGTGATTTTGTGTCATTGGTTGAACATTTAGGTCATTTTCGTCCTCCCTATGCTTATTCTCATCCAATTATGGTTTTTAACCAATCTTGGACATCCAATACGTACATTTGTGTCATTGGTTGAACATTTAGGTCATTTTCGTCCTCCCTAGGCTTATTCTTATCCAATTAGGATTTTTAACCAATCTTGTGCATCCAATAAGTGATTTTGTGTCATTGGTTGAACATTTAGGTCATTTTCGTCCTCCCTACGGTTATTCTCATCCAATTAGGGTTTTTAACCAATCTTGTGCATCCAATAAGTGATTTTGTGTCATTGGTTGAACAGTTCGGTCATTTTTTGTCCTCCCTAGGCTTATCCTCATCCAATTAGGGTTTTTAACCATTCTTGTGCATCCAATAAATACGTTTGTGTCATTGGTTGAACATTTGCGTCATTTTCGTCCTCCCTATGCTTATTCTCATCCAATTAGGGTTTTTAACCAATTTTCTTCATCCAATAAGTGATTTTGTGTCATTGGTTGAACATTTAGGTCATTTTCATCCTCCCAATGGTTATTCTCATGCAATTAGGGTTTTTAACCAATCTTGTGCATCCAATAAGTACGTTTGTGTCATTGGTTGAACATTTAGGTCATTTTCGTCCTTCCTAGGCTTATTTTCATCCAATTAGGGTTTTTAACCAATCTTGTGCATCCAATAAGTGATTTTGTGTCATTGGTTGAACATTTAGGTCATTTTCGTCCTCGTAAGGCTTATTCTCATCCAATTAGCGTTTTTAACCAATCTTGTACATCCAATACATACGTTTGTGTCATTGGTTGAACATTTAGGTCATTTTCGTCCTCCCTAGGCTTATTCTCATCCAATTAGGGTTTTTAACAAATGTTGTGCATCCAATAAGTGATTTTGTGTCATTGGTTGAACATTTACGTCATTTTCGTCCTCCCTAGCCTTATTATCATCCGATTAGGGTTTTTAACCATTCTTGTGCATCCAATAAGTATGTTTGTGTCATTGGTTGAACATTTAGGTCATTTTCGTCCTCCCTGGGTTTATTCTCATCCAATTAGGGTTTTTAACCATTCTTGTGCATCCAATAAGTGATATTGTGTCATTGGTTGAACAGTTCGGTCATTTTTTGTCCTCCCTAGGCTTATTCTCATCCAATTAGGGTTTTTAACCAATCTTGTACATCCAATAAATACGTTTGTGTCATTGGTTGAACATTTGGGTCATTTTCGTCCTCCCTATGCTTATTCTCATCCAATTAGGGTTTTTAACCAATCTTGTGCATCCAATAAGTGATTTTGTGTCACTGGTTGAACATTTAGGTCATTTTCGTCCTCCCAATGGTTATTCTCATCCAATTAGGGTTTTTAACCAATCTTGTGCATCCAATAAGTATGTTTGTGTCATTGGTTGAACATTTAGGTCATTTTCGTCCTCCCTAGGTTTATTCTCATCCAATTAGGGTTTTTAACCAATCTTGTGCATCCAATAAGTACGTTTGTGTCATTGGTTGAACTTTTAGGTCATTTTCGTCCTCCCTAGGCTTATTCTCATCCAATTAGGATTTTTAACCAATCTTGTGCATCCAATAAGTGATTTTGTGTCATTGGTTGAACATTTAGGTCATTTTCGTCCTCCCTAGGCTTATTCTCATCCAATTAGGGTTTTTAACCAATCTTGTGCATCCAATAAGTAATTTTGTGTCATTGGTTGAACATTTAAGTCATTTCCGTCTTTCTTAGGCTTATTCTCATCCAATTAGGGTTTTTAACCAATCTTGTGCATCCAATAAGTACGTTTGTGTCATTGGTTGAACATTTAGGTCATTTTTGTCCTTCCTAGGCTTATTTTCATCCAATTAGGGTTTTTAACCAATCTTGTGCATCCAATAAGTGATTTTGTGTCATTGGTTGAACATTTAGGTCATTTTCGTCCTCCCTATGCTTATTCTCATCCAATTAGGGTTTTTAACCAATCTTGGACATCCAATACGTACGTTTGTGTCATTGGTTGAACATTTAGGTCATTTTCGTCCTCACTAGGCTTATTCTCATCCAATTAGGATTTTTAACCAATCTTGTGCATCCAATAAGTGATTTTGTGTCATTGGTTGAACATTTAGGTCATTTTCGTCCTCCCTACGGTTATTCTCATCCAATTAGGGTTTTTAACCAATCTTGTGCATCCAATAAGTGATTTTGTGTCATTGGTTGAACAGTTCGGTCATTTTTTGTCCTCCCTAGGCTTATTCTCATCCAATTAGGGTTTTTAACCATTCTTGTGCATCCAATAAATACGTTTGTGTCATTGGTTGAACATTTGCGTCATTTTCGTCCTCCTTATGCTTTTTCTCATCCAATTAGGGTTTTTAACAATTCTTGTGCATCCAATAAGTGATTTTGTGTCATTGGTTGAACATTTAGGTCATTTTCATCCTCCCAATGGTTATTCTCATGCAATTAGGGTTTTTAACCAATCTTGTGCATCCAATAAGTACGTTTGTGTCGTTGGTTCAACATTTAGGTCATTTTCCTCCTTCCTAGGCTTATTTTCATCCAATTAGGGTTTTGAACCAATCTTGTGCATCCAATAAGTGATTTTGTGTCATTGGTTGAACATTTAGGTCATTTTCGTCCTCCTAAGGCTTATTCTCATTCAATTAGCGTTTTTAACCAATCTTGTACATCCAATACCTACGTTTGTGTCATTGGTTGAACATTTAGGTCATTTTCGTCCTCCCTAGGCTTATTCTCATCCAATTAGGGTTTTTAACAAATGTTGTGCATCCAATAAGTGATTTTGTCTCATTGGTTGAACATTTACGTCATTTTCGTCCTCCCTAGCCTTATTCTCATCCGATTAGGGTTTTTAACCATTCTTGTGCATCCAATAAGTATGTTTGTGTCATTGGTTGAACATTTAGGTCATTTTCGTCCTCCCTGGGTTTATTCTCATCCAATTAGGGTTTTTAACCATTCTTGTGCATCCAATAAGTGATATTGTGTCATTGGTTGAACAGTTCGGTCATTTTTTGTCCTCCCTAGACTTATTCTCATCCAATTAGGGTTTTTAACCAATCTTGTACATCCAATAAATACGTTTGTGTCATTGGTTGAACATTTGGGTCATTTTCGTCCTCCCTATGCTTATTCTCATCCAATTAGGGTTTTTAACCAATCTTGTGCATCCAATAAGTGATTTTGTGTCACTGGTTGAACATTTAGGTCATTTTCGTCCTCCCAATGGTTATTCTCATCCAATTAGGGTTTTTAACCAATCTTGTGCATCCAATAAGTATGTTTGTGTCATTGGTTGAACATTTAGGTCATTTTCGTCCTCCCTAGGTTTATTCTCATCCAATTAGGGTTTTTAACCAATCTTGTGCATCCAATAAGTACGTTTGTGTCATTGGTTGAACATTTAGGTCATTTTCGTCCTCCCTAGGCTTATTCTCATCCAATTAGGATTTTTAACCAATCTTGTGCATCCAATAAGTGATTTTGTGTCATTGGTTGAACATTTAGGTCATTTTCATCCTCCCAATGGTTATTCTCATGCAATTAGGGTTTTTAACCAATCTTGTGCATCCAATAAGTACGTTTGTGTCATTGGTTGAACATTTAGGTCATTTTCGTCCTTCCTAGGCTTATTTTCATCCAATTAGGGTTTTTAACCAATCTTGTGCATCCAATAAGTGATTTTGTGTCATTGGTTGAACATTTAGGTCATTTTCGTCCTCGTAAGGCTTATTCTCATCCAATTAGCGTTTTTAACCAATCTTGTACATCCAATACATACGTTTGTGTCATTGGTTGAATATTTAGGTCATTTTCGTCCTCCCTAGGCTTATTCTCATCCAATTAGGGTTTTTAACAAATGTTGTGCATCCAATAAGTGATTTTGTGTCATTGGTTGAACATTTACGTCATTTTCGTCCTCCCTAGCCTTATTATCATCCGATTAGGGTTTTTAACCATTCTTGTGCATCCAATAAGTAT
>JBBPBP010000169.1:438714-450593 GCA_037974735.1 Cicer chorassanicum
CCAATCTTGTACATCCAATAAGTACGTTTGTGTCATTGGTTGAACATTTGGGTCATTTTCGTCCTCCCTATGCTTATTCTCATCCAATTAGGGTTTTTAACCAATCTTGTGCATCCAATAAGTGATTTTGTGTCACTGGTTGAACATTTAGGTCATTTTCGTCCTCCCAATGGTTATTCTCATCCAATTAGGGTTTTTAACCAATCTTGTGCATCCAATAAGTATGTTTGTGTCATTGGTTGAACATTTAGGTCATTTTCGTCCTCCCTAGGTTTATTCTCATCCAATTAGGGTTTTTAACCATTCTTGTGCATCCAATAAGTGATATTGTGTCATTGGTTGAACAGTTCGGTCATTTTTTGTCCTCCCTAGGCTTATTCTCATCCAATTAGGGTTTTTAACCAATCTTGTACATCCAATAAATACGTTTGTGTCATTGGTTGAACATTTGGGTCATTTTCGTCCTCCCTATGCTTATTCTCATCCAATTAGGGTTTTTAACCAATCTTGTGCATCCAATAAGTGATTTTGTGTCACTGGTTGAACATTTAGGTCATTTTCGTCCTCCCAATGGTTATTCTCATCCAATTAGGGTTTTTAACCAATCTTGTGCATCCAATAAGTGATTTTGTGTCATTGGTTGAACATTAACGTCATTTTCGTCCTCCCTAGCCTTATTCTCATCCGATTAGGGTTTTTAACCATTCTTGTGCATCCAATAAGTATGTTTGTGTCATTGGTTGAACATTTAGGTCATTTTCGTCCTCCCTGGGTTTATTCTCATCCAATTAGGGTTTTTAACCATTCTTGTGCATCCAATAAGTGATATTGTGTCATTGGTTGAACAGTTCGGTCATTTTTTGTCCTCCCTAGGCTTATTCTCATCCAATTAGGGTTTTTAACCAATCTTGTACATCCAATAAATACGTTTATGTCATTGGTTGAACATTTGGGTCATTTTCGTCCTCCCTATGCTTATTCTCATCCAATTAGGGTTTTTAACCAATCTTGTGCATCCAATAAGTGATTTTGTGTCACTGGTTGAACATTTAGGTCATTTTCGTCCTCCCAATGGTTATTCTCATCCAATTAGGGTTTTTAACCAATCTTGTGCATCCAATAAGTGATTTTGTGTCATTGGTTGAACATTTAGGTCATTTTCGTCCTCCCTAGCCTTATTCTCATCCGATTAGGGTTTTTAACCATTCTTGTGCATCCAATAAGTATGTTTGTGTCATTGGTTGAACATTTAGGTCATTTTCGTCCTCCCTAGGTTTATTCTCATCCAATTAGGGTTTTTAACCAATCTTGTGCATCCAATAAGTACGTTTGTGTCATTGGTTGAACTTTTAGGTCATTTTCGTCCTCCCTAGGCTTATTCTCATCCAATTAGGGTTTTTAACCAATCTTGTGCATCCAATAAGTGATTTTGTGTCATTGGTTGAACATTTAGGTCATTTTCGTCCTCCCTAGGCTTATTCTCGTCCAATTAGGGTTATTAACCAATCTGGTGCATCCAATAAGTGATATTGTGTCATTGGTTGAACATTTAGGTCATTTTCGTCCTCCCAAGGCTTATTCTCGTCCAATTAGGGTTTTTAACCAATCTTGTGCATCCAATAAGTACATTTGTGTCATTGGTTGAACATTTAGGTCATTTTCGTCCTCCCAAGGCTTATTCTCGTCCAATTAGGGTTTTTAACCCATCTTGTGCATCCAATAAGTGATTTTGTGTCATTGGTTCAACATTTAGGTCATTTTCGTCCTCCCAAGGCTTATTCTCGTCCAATTAGGGTTTTTAACCAATCTTGTGCATCCAATAAGTGATTTTGTGTCATTGGTTGAACATTTAGGTCATTTTCGTCCTCCCAAGGATTTTTCTCGTCCATTTAGGGTTTTTAACCAATCTTGTGCATCCAATAAGTACATTTGTGTCATTGGTTGAACATTTAGGTCATTTTCGTCCTCCCAAGGCTTATTCTCGTCCAATTAGGGTTTTTAACCAATCTTGTGCATCCAATAAGTGATTTTGTGTCATTGGTTGAACATTTAGGTCATTTTCGTCCTCCCAAGGCTTATTTATTCTCGTCCAATTAAAGTTTTTAACCAATCTTGTGCATCCAATAAGTACATTTGTGTCATTGGTTGAACATTTAGGTCATTTTCGTCCTCCCAAGGCTTATTCTCGTCCAATTAGGGTTTTTAACCAATCTTGTGCATCCAATAAGTACATCAGTGTCGTTGGTTGAACATTTAGGTCATTTTCGTCCTCCCAAGGCTTATTCTCGTCCAGTTAGGGTTTTTAACCAATCTTGTGCATCCAATAAGTGCTTTTGTGTCGTTAGTTGAACATTTAGGTCATTTTCGTCCTCCCAAGGCTTATTCTCGTCCAATTAGGGTTTTTAACCAATCTTGTGCATCCAATAAGTACATTTGTGTCATTGGTTGAACATTTAGGTCATTTTCGTCCTCCCAAGGCTTATTCTCATCCAATTAGGGTTTTTATCCAATCTTGTGCATCCAATAACTACATTTGTGTCATTGGTTGAACATTTAGGTCATTTTCGTCCTCCCAAGGCTGATTCTCGTCCAAATTAGGGTTTCTAACCAATCTTGTGCATCCAATAAGTACATTTGTGTCATTGGTTGAACATTTAGGTCATTTTCGTCCTCCCAAGGCTTATTCTCGTCCAATTAGGGTTTTTAACCAATCTTGTGCATCCAATAAGTACATTTGTGTCATTGGTTGAACATTTAGGTCATTTTCGTCCTCCCAAGGCTTATTCTCGTCCAATTTGGGTTTTTAACCAATCTTGTGCATCCAATAAGTACATTTGTGTCGTTGGTTGAACATTTAGGTCATTTTCGTCCTCCCAAGGCTTATTCTCGTCCAATTAGGGTTTTTAACCAATCTTGTGCATCCAATAAGTACATTTGTGTCATTGGTTGAACATTTAGGTCATTTTCGTCCTCCCAAGGCTTATTCTCGTCCAATTAGGGTTTTTAACCAATCTTGTGCATCCAATAATTACATTTGTGTCATTGGTTGAACATTTAGGTCATTTTCGTCCTCCCAAGGCTTATTCTCGTCCAATTAGGGTTTTTAATCAATCTTGTGCATCCAATAAGTGATTTTGTGTCATTGGTTGAACATTTAGGTCATTTTCGTCCTCCCTAGGCTTATTCTCATCCAATTAGGGTTTTTAACCAATCTTGTGCATCCAATAAGTGATTTTGTGTCATTGGTTGAACATTTAGGTCATTTTCGTCATCCCTAGGCTTATTCTCATCCAATTAGGGTTTTTAACAAATCTTTTGCATCCAATAAGTGATTTTGTGTCATTGGTTGAACATTTAGGTCATTTTCGTCCTTCCTAGGCTTATTCTCATCCAATTAGGGTTTTTAACCAATCTTGTGCATCCAATAAGTGATTTTGTGTCATTGGTTGAACATTTAGGTCATTTTCGTCCTCCCTGGGCATATTCTCGTCAAATTAGGGTTTTTATCCAATTTTGTGCATCCAATAAGTACGTTTGTGTCATTGGTTGAACATTTATGTCATTTTCGTCCTCCCTAAGCTTATTCTTATCCAATTAGCGTTTTTAACCAATCTTGTGCATCCAATAAGTGATTTTATGTTATTGGTTGAACATTTAGGTTATTTTCGTCCTTCCAAGGCTTATTTTCATCCAATTAGGGCTTTTAACCAATCTTGTGCATCCAATAAGTGATTTTGTGTCATTGGTTAAACACTTTGGTCATTTTTGTCCTCCCTAGGCTTATTCTCATCCAATTAGGTTTTTTAACAAATCTTTTGCATCCAATAAGTGATTTTGTGTCATTGGTTGAACATTTAGGTCATTTTCGTCCGTCCTAGGCTTATTCTCATCCAATTAGGGTTTTTAACCAATCTTGTGCATCCAATAAGTGATTTTGTGTCATTGGTTGAACATTCAGGTCATTTTCGTCCTCCCTGGGCATATTCTCGTCAAATTAGGGTTTTTATCCAATTTTGTGCATCTAATAAGTATGTTTGTGTCATTGGTTCAACATTTATGTCATTTTCGTCCTCCCTAAGCTTATTCTTATCCAATTAGCGTTTTTAACCAATCTTGTGCATCCAATAAGTGATTTTGTGTTATTGGTTGAACATTTAGGTTATTTTCGTCCTTCCAAGGCTTATTTTCATCCAATTAGGGTTTTTAACCAATCTTGTGCATCCAATAAGTGATTTTGTGTCATTGGGTGAACATTTAGGTCATTTTCGTCCTCCCTAGGCTTATTCTCATCCAATTAGGGTTTTTAACCAATCTTGTGCATCCAATAAGTGATTTTGTGTCATTGGTTGAACATTTAGGTCATTTTCGTCATCCCTAGGCTTATTCTCATCCAATTAGGTTTTTTAACAAATCTTTTGCATCCAATAAGTGATTTTGTGTCATTGGTTGAACATTTAGGTCATTTTCGTCCTTCCTAGGCTTATTTTCATCCAATTAGGGTTTTTAACCAATCTTGTGCATCCAATAAGTGATTTTGTGTCATTGGTTGAACATTTAGGTCATTTTCGTCCTCCCTATGCTTATTCTCATCCAATTAGGGTTTTTAACCAATCTTGGACATCCAATACGTACGTTTGTGTCATTGGTTGAACATTTAGGTCATTTTCGTCCTCCCTAGGCTTATTCTCATCCAATTAGGATTTTTTACCAATCTTGTGCATCCAATAAGTGATTTTGTGTCACTGGTTGAACATTTAGGTCATTTTCGTCCTCCCTACGGTTATTCTCATCCAATTAGGGTTTTTAACCAATCTTGTGCATCCAATAAGTGATTTTGTGTCATTGGTTGAACAGTTCGGTCATTTTTTGTCCTCCCTAGGCTTATTCTCATCCAATTAGGGTTTTTAACCATTCTTGTGCATCCAATAAATACGTTTGTGTCATTGGTTGAACATTTGCGTCATTTTCGTCCTCCCTATGCTTATTCTCATCCAATTAGGGTTTTTAACCAATCTTGTGCATCCAATAAGTGATTTTTTGTCATTGGTTGAACATTTAGGTCATTTTCATCCTCCCAATGGTTATTCTCATGCAATTAGGGTTTTTAACCAATCTTGTGCATCCAATAAGTACGTTTGTGTCATTGGTTGAACATTTAGGTCATTTTCGTCCTTCCTAGGCTTATTTTCATCCAATTAGGGTTTTTAACCAATCTTGTGCATCCAATAAGTGATTTTGTGTCATTGGTTGAACATTTAGGTCATTTTCGTCCTCCCTATGCTTATTCTCATCCAATTATGGTTTTTAACCAATCTTGGACATCCAATACGTACATTTGTGTCATTGGTTGAACATTTAGGTCATTTTCGTCCTCCCTAGGCTTATTCTTATCCAATTAGGATTTTTAACCAATCTTGTGCATCCAATAAGTGATTTTGTGTCATTGGTTGAACATTTAGGTCATTTTCGTCCTCCCTACGGTTATTCTCATCCAATTAGGGTTTTTAACCAATCTTGTGCATCCAATAAGTGATTTTGTGTCATTGGTTGAACAGTTCGGTCATTTTTTGTCCTCCCTAGGCTTATCCTCATCCAATTAGGGTTTTTAACCATTCTTGTGCATCCAATAAATACGTTTGTGTCATTGGTTGAACATTTGCGTCATTTTCGTCCTCCATATGCTTATTCTCATCCAATTAGGGTTTTTAACCAATTTTCTTCATCCAATAAGTGATTTTGTGTCATTGGTTGAACATTTAGGTCATTTTCATCCTCCCAATGGTTATTCTCATGCAATTAGGGTTTTTAACCAATCTTGTGCATCCAATAAGTACGTTTGTGTCATTGGTTGAACATTTAGGTCATTTTCGTCCTTCCTAGGCTTATTTTCATCCAATTAGGGTTTTTAACCAATCTTGTGCATCCAATAAGTGATTTTGTGTCATTGGTTGAACATTTAGGTCATTTTCGTCCTCGTAAGGCTTATTCTCATCCAATTAGCGTTTTTAACCAATCTTGTACATCCAATACATACGTTTGTGTCATTGGTTGAACATTTAGGTCATTTTCGTCCTCCCTAGGCTTATTCTCATCCAATTAGGGTTTTTAACAAATGTTGTGCATCCAATAAGTGATTTTGTGTCATTGGTTGAACATTTACGTCATTTTCGTCCTCCCTAGCCTTATTATCATCCGATTAGGGTTTTTAACCATTCTTGTGCATCCAATAAGTATATTTGTGTCATTGGTTGAACATTTAGGTCATTTTCGTCCTCCCTGGGTTTATTCTCATCCAATTAGGGTTTTTAACCATTCTTGTGCATCCAATAAGTGATATTGTGTCATTGGTTGAACAGTTCGGTCATTTTTTGTCCTCCCTAGGCTTATTCTCATCCAATTAGGGTTTTTAACCAATCTTGTACATCCAATAAATGATATTGTGTCATTGGTTGAACAGTTCGGTCATTTTTTGTCCTCCCTAGGCTTATTCTCATCCAATTAGGGTTTTTAACCAATCTTGTACATCCAATAAATACGTTTGTGTCATTGGTTGAACATTTGGGTCATTTTCGTCCTCCCTATGCTTATTCTCATCCAATTAGGGTTTTTAACCAATCTTGTGCATCCAATAAGTGAATTTGTGTCACTGGTTGAACATTTAGGTCATTTTCGTCCTCCCAATGGTTATTCTCATCCAATTAGGGTTTTTAACCAATCTTGTGCATCCAATAAGTGATTTTGTGTCATTGGTTGAACATTTAGGTCATTTTCGTCCTCCCTAGCCTTATTCTCATCCGATTAGGGTTTTTAACCATTCTTGTGCATCCAATAAGTATGTTTGTGTCATTGGTTGAACATTTAGGTCATTTTCGTCCTCCCTAGGTTTATTCTCATCCAATTAGGGTTTTTAACCAATCTTGTGCATCCAATAAGTACGTTTGTGTCATTGGTTGAACTTTTAGGTCATTTTCGTCCTCCCTAGGCTTATTCTCATCCAATTAGGGTTTTTAACCAATCTTGTGCATCCAATAAGTGATTTTGTGTCATTGGTTGAACATTTAGGTCATTTTCGTCCTCCCTAGGCTTATTCTCGTCCAATTAGGGTTATTAACCAATCTGGTGCATCCAATAAGTGATATTGTGTCATTGGTTGAACATTTAGGTCATTTTCGTCCTCCCAAGGCTTATTCTCGTCCAATTAGGGTTTTTAACCAATCTTGTGCATCCAATAAGTACATTTGTGTCATTGGTTGAACATTTAGGTCATTTTCGTCCTCCCAAGGCTTATTCTCGTCCAATTAGGGTTTTTAACCCATCTTGTGCATCCAATAAGTGATTTTGTGTCATTGGTTCAACATTTAGGTCATTTTCGTCCTCCCAAGGCTTATTCTCGTCCAATTAGGGTTTTTAACCAATCTTGTGCATCCAATAAGTGATTTTGTGTCATTGGTTGAACATTTAGGTCATTTTCGTCCTCCCAAGGCTTATTCTCGACCAATTAGGGTTTTTAACCCATCTTGTGCATCCAATAAGTGATTTTGTGTCATTGGTTCAACATTTAGGTCATTTTCGTCCTCCCAAGGCTTATTCTCGTCCAATTAGGGTTTTTAACCAATCTTGTGCATCCAATAAGTGATTTTGTGTCATTGGTTGAACATTTAGGTCATTTTCGTCCTCCCAAGGCTTATTCTCGTCTTATTAGGGTTTTTAACCAATCTTGTGCATCCAATAAGTGATTTTGTGTCCTTGGTTGAACATTTAGGTCATTTTCGTCATCCCAAGGCTTATTCTCGTCCAATTACGGTTTTTAACCAATCTTGTGCATCCAATAAGTACATTTGTGTCGTTGGTTGAACATTTAGGTCATTTTCGTCCTCCCAAGGCTTATTCTCGTCCAATTAGGGTTTTTCACCAATCTTGTGCATCCAATAAGTACATTTGTGTCATTGGTTGAACATTTAGGTCATTTTCGTCCTCCCAAGGCTTATTCTCGTCAAATTAGGGTTTTTAACCAATCTTGTGCATCCAATAAGTACATTTGTGTCATTGGTTGAACATTTAGGTCATTTTCGTCCTCCGAAAGCTTATTCTCGTCCAATTAGCGTTTTTAACCAATCTTGTGCATCCAATAAGTACATTTGTGTCATTGGTTGAACATTTAGGTCATTTTCGTCCTCCCAAGGCTTATTCTCGTCCAATTAGGGTTTTTAACCAATCTTGTGCATCCAATAAGTACATCAGTGTCGTTGGTTGAACATTTAGGTCATTTTCGTCCTCCCAAGGCTTATTCTCGTCCAGTTAGGGTTTTTAACCAATCTTGTGCATCCAATAAGTGATTTTGTGTCGTTAGTTGAACATTTAGGTCATTTTCGTCCTCCCAAGGCTTATTCTCGTCCAATTAGGGTTTTTAACCAATCTTGTGCATCCAATAAGTGATTTTGTGTCATTGGTTGAACATTTAGGTCATTTTCGTCTTCCGAAGGCTTATTCTCGTCCAATTAGGGTTTTTAACCAATCTTGTGCATCCAATAAGTGATTTTGAGTCATTGGTTGAACATTTAGGTCATTTTCGTCCTCCCTAGGCTTATTCTCGTCCAATTAGGGTTTTTAACCAATCTTGTGCATCCAATAAGTACATTTGTGTCATTGGTTGAACATTTAGGTCATTTTCGTCCTCCCTAGGCTTATTCTCATCCAATTAGGATTTTTAACCAATCTTGTGCATCCAATAAGTGATTTTGTGTCATTGGTTGAACATTTAGGTCATTTTCGTCCTCCCTAGGCTTATTCTCATCCAATTAGGGTTTTTAACCAATCTTGTACATCCAATACGTACGTTTGTGTCATTGGTTGAACATTTAGGTCATTTTCGTCCTCCCTAGGCTTATTCTCATCCAATTAAGGTTTTTAACCAATCTTGTGCATCCAATACGTTCGTTTGTGTCATTGGTTGAACATTTAGGTCATTTTCGTCCTCCCTAGGCTTATTCTCATCCAGTTAGGATTTTTAACCAATCTTGTGCATCCAATAAGTACATTTGTGTCATTGGTTGAACATTTAGGTCATTTTCGTCCTCCCTAGGTTTACTCTCATCCAATTAGGGTTTTTAACCAATCTTGTGCATCCAATAAGTGATTTTGTGTCATTGGTTGAACAGTTCGGTCATTTTTTGTCCTCCCTAGGCTTATTCTCATCCAATTAGGGTTTTTAACCATTCTTGTGCATCCAATAAATACGTTTGTGTCATTGGTTGAACATTTGCGTCATTTTCGTCCTCCCTAGGCTTATTCTCATCCAATTAGGGTTTTTAACCAATCTTGTGCATCCAATAAGTGATTTTGTGTCATTGGTTGAATATTTAGGTCATTTTCATCCTCCCAATGGTTATTCTCATGCAATTAGGGTTTTTAACCAATCTTGTGCATCCAATAAGTACGTTTGTGTCATTGGTTGAACATTTAGGTCATTTTCGTCCTTCCTAGGCTTATTTTCATCCAATTAGGGTTTTTAACCAATCTTGTGCATCCAATAAGTGATTTTGTGTCATTGGTTGAACATTTAGGTCATTTTCGTCCTCCTTAGGCTTATTCTCGTCCAATTAGGGTTTTTAACCAATCTTGTGCATTCAATAAGTGATTTTGTGTCATTGGTTGAACATTTAGGTCATTTTCGTCCTCCCAAGGCTTATTCTCGTCCAATTAGGGTTTTTAACCAATCTTGTGCATCCAATAAGTGCATTTGTGTCATTGGTTGAACATTTAGGTCATTTTCGTCCTCACAAGGCTTATTCTCGTCCAATTAGGGTTTTTAACCAATCTTGTGCATCCAATAAGTACATTTGTGTCATTGGTTGAACATTTAGGTCATTTTCGTCCTCCCAAGGCTTATTCTCGTCCAATTAGGGTTTTTTAACCTATCTTGTGCATCCAATAAGTACATTTGTGTCATTGGTTGAACATTTAGGTCATTTTCGTCCTCCCAAGGCTTATTCTCGTCCAATTAGGGTTTTTAACCAATCTTGTGCATCCAATAAGTGATTTTGTGTCATTGGTTGAACATTTAGGTCATTTTCGTCCTACCAAGGCTTATTCTCGTCTAATTAGGGTTTTTAACCAATCTTGTGCATCCAATAAGTACATTTGTGTCATTGGTTGAACATTTAGGTCATTTTCGTCCTCCCTAGGCTTATTCTTATCCAATTAGGATTTTTAACCAATCTTGTGCATCCAATAAGTGATTTTGTGTCATTGGTTGAACATTTAGGTCATTTTCGTCCTCCCTACGGTTATTCTCATCCAATTAGGGTTTTTAACCAATCTTGTGCATCCAATAAGTGATTTTGTGTCATTGGTTGAACAGTTCGGTCATTTTTTGTCCTCCCTAGGCTTATTCTCATCCAATTAGGGTTTTTAACCATTCTTGTGCATCCAATAAATACGTTTGTGTCATTGGTTGAACATTTGCGTCATTTTCGTCCTCCCTATGCTTATTCTCATCCAATTAGGGTTTTTAACCAATCTTGTGCATCCAATAAGTGATTTTGTGTCATTGGTTGAACATTTAGGTCATTTTCATCCTCCCAATGGTTATTCTCATGCAATTAGGGTTTTTAACCAATCTTGTGCATCCAATAAGTACGTTTGTGTCATTGGTTGAACATTTAGGTCATTTTCGTTTTTCCTAGGCTTATTTTCATCCAATTAGGGTTTTTAACCAATCTTGTGCATCCAATAAGTGATTTTGTGTCATTGGTTGAACATTTAGGTCATTTTCGTCCTCCTTAGGCTTATTCTCATCCAATTAGGGTTTTTAACCAATCTTGTACATCCAATTCATACGTTTGTGTCATTGGTTGAACATTTAGGTCATTTTCGTCCTCCCTAGGCTTATTCTCATCCAATTAAGATTTTTAACCAATCTTGTGCATCTAATAAGTGATTTTGTGTCATTGGTTGAACATTTAGGTCATTTTCGTCCTCCCTACGGTTATTCTCATCCAATTAGGGTTTTTAACCAATCTTGTGCATCCAATAAGTGATTTTGTGTCATTGGTTGAACAGTTCGGTCTTTTTTTGGCCTCCCTAGGCTTATTCTCATCCAATTAGGGTTTTTAACCATTCTTGTGCATCCAATAAATACGTTTGTGTCATTGGTTGAACATTTGCGTGATTTTCGTCCTCCCTAGGCTTATTCTCATCCAATTAGGGTTTTTTAACCAATCTTGTGCATCCAATAAGTACGTTTGTGTCATTGGTTGAACTTTTAGGTCAATTTCGTCCTCCCTAGGCTTATTCTCAACCAATTAGGGTTTTTAACCAATCTTGTGCATCCAATAAGTGATTTTGTGTCATTGGTTGAACATTTAGGTCATTTTCGTCCTCGCAATGGTTATTCTCATGCAATTAGGGTTTTTAACCAATCTTGTGCATCCAATAAGTGATTTTGTGTCATTGGTTGAACATTTAGGTCATTTTCATCCTCCCAATGGTTATTCTCATGCAATTAGGGTTTTTAACCAATCTTGTGCATCCAATAAGTACGTTTGTGTCATTGGTTGAACATTTAGGTCATTTTCGTTTTTCCTAGGCTTATTTTCATCCAATTAGGGTTTTTAACCAATCTTGTGCATCCAATAAGTGATTTTGTGTCATTGGTTGAACATTTAGGTCATTTTCGTCCTCCTTAGGCTTATTCTCATCCAATTAGGGTTTTTAACCAATCTTGTACATCCAATACGTACGTTTGTGTCATTGGTTGAACATTTAGGTCATTTTCGTCCTCCCTAGGCTTATTCTCATCCAATTAGGGTTTTTAACCATTCTTGTGCATCCAATAAATACGTTTGTGTCATTGGTTGAACATTTGCGTCATTTTCGTC
>JBBPBP010000169.1:450718-478283 GCA_037974735.1 Cicer chorassanicum
TTTGTGTCATTGGTTGAACATTTAGGTCATTTTCGTCCTCCCTACGGTTATTCTCATCCAATTAGGGTTTTTAACCAATCTTGTGCATCCAATAAGTGATTTTGTGTCATTGGTTGAACAGTTCGGTCATTTTTTGTCCTCCCTAGGCTTATTCTCATCCAATTAGGGTTTTTAACCATTCTTGTGCATCCAATAAATACGTTTGTGTCATTGGTTGAACATTTTCGTCATTTTCGTCCTCCTTATGCTTTTTCTCATCCAATTAGGGTTTTTAACAATTCTTGTGCATCCAATAAGTGATTTTGTGTCATTGGTTGAACATTTAGGTCATTTTCATCCTCCCAATGGTTATTCTCATGCAATTAGGGTTTTTAACCAATCTTGTGCATCCAATAAGTACGTTTGTGTCGTTGGTTCAATATTTAGGTCATTTTCCTCCTTCCTAGGCTTATTTTCATCCAATTAGGGTTTTTAACCAATCTTGTGCATCCAATAAGTGATTTTGTGTCATTGGTTGAACATTTAGGTCATTTTCGTCCTCCCTATGCTTATTCTCATCCAATTAGGGTTTTTAACCAATCTTGGACATCCAATACGTACGTTTGTGTCATTGGTTGAACATTTAGGTCATTTTCGTCCTCACTAGGCTTATTCTCATCCAATTAGGATTTTTAACCAATCTTGTGCATCCAATAAGTGATTTTGTGTCATTGGTTGAACATTTAGGTCATTTTCGTCCTCCCTACGGTTATTCTCATCCCATTAGGGTTTTTAACCAATCTTGTGCATCCAATAAGTGATTTTGTGTCATTGGTTGAACAGTTCGGTCATTTTTTGTCCTCCCTAGGCTTATTCTCATCCAATTAGGGTTTTTAACCATTCTTGTGCATCCAATAAATACGTTTGTGTCATTGGTTGAACATTTGTGTCATTTTCGTCCTCCCTATGCTTTTTCTCATCCAATTAGGGTTTTTAACAATTCTTGTGCATCCAATAAGTGATTTTGTGTCATTGGTTGAACATTTAGGTCATTTTCATCCTCCCAATGGTTATTCTCATGCAATTAGGGTTTATAACCAATCTTGTGCATCCAATAAGTACGTTTGTGTCGTTGGTTCAACATTTAGGTCATTTTCCTCCTTCCTAGGCTTATTTTCATCCAATTAGGGTTTTTAACCAATCTTGTGCATCCAATAAGTGATTTTGTGTCATTGGTTGAACATTTAGGTCATTTTCGTCCTCCTTAGGCTTATTCTCATCCAATTAGGGTTTTTAACCAATCTTGTACATCCAATACGTACGTTTGTGTCATTGGTTGAACATTTAGGTCATTTTCGTCCTCCCTAGGCTTATTCTCATCCAATTAGGATTTTTAACCAATCTTGTGCATCCTATAAGTGATTTTGTGTCATTGGTTGAACATTTAGGTCATTTTCGTCCTCCCTACGGTTATTCTCATCCAATTAGGGTTTTTAACCAATCTTGTGCATCCAATAAGTGATTTTGTGTCATTGGTTGAACAGTTCGGTCATTTTTTGTCCTCCCTAGGCTTATCCTCATCCAATTAGGGTTTTTAACCATTCTTGTGCATCCAATAAATACGTTTGTGTCATTGGTTGAACATTTGCGTCATTTTCGTCCTCCCTATGCTTATTCTCATCCAATTAGGGTTTTTAACCAATTTTCTTCATCCAATAAGTGATTTTGTGTCATTGGTTGAACATTTAGGTCATTTTCATCCTCCCAATGGTTATTCTCATGCAATTAGGGTTTTTAACCAATCTTGTGCATCCAATAAGTACGTTTGTGTCATTGGTTGAACATTTAGGTCATTTTCGTCCTTCCTAGGCTTATTTTCATCCAATTAGGGTTTTTAACCAATCTTGTGCATCCAATAAGTGATTTTGTGTCATTGGTTGAACATTTAGGTCATTTTCGTCCTCGTAAGGCTTATTCTCATCCAATTAGCGTTTTTAACCAATCTTGTACATCCAATACATACGTTTGTGTCATTGGTTGAACATTTAGGTCATTTTCGTCCTCCCTAGGCTTATTCTCATCCAATTAGGGTTTTTAACAAATGTTGTGCATCCAATAAGTGATTTTGTGTCATTGGTTGAACATTTACGTCATTTTCGTCCTCCCTAGCCTTATTATCATCCGATTAGGGTTTTTAACCATTCTTGTGCATCCAATAAGTATGTTTGTGTCATTGGTTGAACATTTAGGTCATTTTCGTCCTCCCTGGGTTTATTCTCATCCAATTAGGGTTTTTAACCATTCTTGTGCATCCAATAAGTGATATTGTGTCATTGGTTGAACAGTTCGGTCATTTTTTGTCCTCCCTAGGCTTATTCTCATCCAATTAGGGTTTTTAACCAATCTTGTACATCCAATAAATACGTTTATGTCATTGGTTGAACATTTGGGTCATTTTCGTCCTCCCTATGCTTATTCTCATCCAATTAGGGTTTTTAACCAATCTTGTGCATCCAATAAGTGATTTTGTGTCACTGGTTGAACATTTAGGTCATTTTCGTCCTCCCAATGGTTATTCTCATCCAATTAGGGTTTTTAACCAATCTTGTGCATCCAATAAGTGATTTTGTGTCATTGGTTGAACATTTAGGTCATTTTCGTCCTCCCTAGCCTTATTCTCATCCGATTAGGGTTTTTAACCATTCTTGTGCATCCAATAAGTATGTTTGTGTCATTGTTTGAACATTTAGGTCATTATCGTCCTCCCTAGGTTTATTCTCATCCAATTAGGGTTTTTAAGCAATCTTGTGCATCCAATAAGTACGTTTGTGTCATTGGTTGAACTTTTAGGTCATTTTCGTCCTCCCTAGGCTTATTCTCAACCAATTAGGGTTTTTAACCAATCTTGTACATCCAATAAGTACGTTTGTGTCATTGGTTGAATATTTAGGTCGTTTTCGTCCTCCCTAGGCTTATTCTCTTCCAATTAGGATTTTTAACCAATCTTGTGCATCCAATAAGTGATTTTGTGTCATTGGTTGAACATTTAGGTCATTTAGGTTCTCCCTATGGTTATTCTCATCCAATTAGGGTTTTTAACCAATCTTGTGCATCCAATAAGTGATTTTGTGTCATTGGTTGAACAATTCGGTAATTTTTTGTCCTCCCTAGGCCTATTCTCATCCAATTAGGGTTTTTAACCATTCTTGTGCATCCAATAAATACGTTTGTGTCATTGGTTGAACATTTGCGTCATTTTCGTCCTCCCTAGGCTTATTCTCATCCAATTAGGGTTTTTAACCAATCTTGTGCATCCAATAAGTGATTTTGTGTCATTGGTTGAATATTTAGGTCATTTTCATCCTCCCAATGGTTATTCTCATGCAATTAGGGTTTTTAACCAATCTTGTGCATCCAATAAGTACGTTTGTGTCATTGGTTGAACATTTAGGTCATTTTCGTCCTTCCTAGGCTTATTTTCATCCAATTAGGGTTTTTAACCAATCTTGTGCATCCAATAAGTGATTTTGTGTCATTGGTTGAACATTTAGGTCATTTTCGTCCTCCTTAGGCTTATTCTCGTCCAATTAGGGTTTTTAACCAATCTTGTGCATTCAATAAGTGATTTTGTGTCATTGGTTGAACATTTAGGTCATTTTCGTCCTCCCAAGGCTTATTCTCGTCCAATTAGGGTTTTTAACCAATCTTGTGCATCCAATAAGTGCATTTGTGTCATTGGTTGAACATTTAGGTCATTTTCGTCCTCACAAGGCTTATTCTCGTCCAATTAGGGTTTTTAACCAATCTTGTGCATCCAATAAGTACATTTGTGTCATTGGTTGAACATTTAGGTCATTTTCGTCCTCCCAAGGCTTATTCTCGTCCAATTAGGGTTTTTTAACCTATCTTGTGCATCCAATAAGTACATTTGTGTCATTGGTTGAACATTTAGGTCATTTTCGTCCTCCCAAGGCTTATTCTCGTCCAATTAGGGTTTTTAACCAATCTTGTGCATCCAATAAGTGATTTTGTGTCATTGGTTGAACATTTAGGTCATTTTCGTCCTACCAAGGCTTATTCTCGTCTAATTAGGGTTTTTAACCAATCTTGTGCATCCAATAAGTACATTTGTGTCATTGGTTGAACATTTAGGTCATTTTCGTCCTCCCTAGGCTTATTCTTATCCAATTAGGATTTTTAACCAATCTTGTGCATCCAATAAGTGATTTTGTGTCATTGGTTGAACATTTAGGTCATTTTCGTCCTCCCTACGGTTATTCTCATCCAATTAGGGTTTTTAACCAATCTTGTGCATCCAATAAGTGATTTTGTGTCATTGGTTGAACAGTTCGGTCATTTTTTGTCCTCCCTAGGCTTATTCTCATCCAATTAGGGTTTTTAACCATTCTTGTGCATCCAATAAATACGTTTGTGTCATTGGTTGAACATTTGCGTCATTTTCGTCCTCCCTATGCTTATTCTCATCCAATTAGGGTTTTTAACCAATCTTGTGCATCCAATAAGTGATTTTTTGTCATTGGTTGAACATTTAGGTCATTTTCATCCTCCCAATGGTTATTCTCATGCAATTAGGGTTTTTAACCAATCTTGTGCATCCAATAAGTACGTTTGTGTCATTGGTTGAACATTTAGGTCATTTTCGTCCTTCCTAGGCTTATTTTCATCCAATTAGGGTTTTTAACCAATCTTGTGCATCCAATAAGTGATTTTGTGTCATTGGTTGAACATTTAGGTCATTTTCGTCCTCCCTATGCTTATTCTCATCCAATTAGGGTTTTTAACCAATCTTGGACATCCAATACGTACGTTTGTGTCATTGGTTGAACATTTAGGTCATTTTCGTCCTCACTAGGCTTATTCTCATCCAATTAGGATTTTTAACCAATCTTGTGCATCCAATAAGTGATTTTGTGTCATTGGTTGAACATTTAGGTCATTTTCGTCCTCCCTACGGTTATTCTCATCCAATTAGGGTTTTTAACCAATCTTGTGCATCCAATAAGTGATTTTGTGTCATTGGTTGAACAGTTCGGTCATTTTTTGTCCTCCCTAGGCTTATTCTCATCCAATTAGGGTTTTTAACCATTCTTGTGCATCCAATAAATACGTTTGTGTCATTGGTTGAACATTTGTGTCATTTTCGTCCTCCCTATGCTTTTTCTCATCCAATTAGGGTTTTTAACAATTCTTGTGCATCCAATAAGTGATTTTGTGTCATTGGTTGAACATTTAGGTCATTTTCATCCTCCCAATGGTTATTCTCATGCAATTAGGGTTTATAACCAATCTTGTGCATCCAATAAGTACGTTTGTGTCGTTGGTTCAACATTTAGGTCATTTTCCTCCTTCCTAGGCTTATTTTCATCCAATTAGGGTTTTTAACCAATCTTGTGCATCCAATAAGTGATTTTGTGTCATTGGTTGAACATTTAGGTCATTTTCATCCTCCTTAGGCTTATTCTCATCCAATTAGGGTTTTTAACCAATCTTGTACATCCAATACGTACGTTTGTGTCATTGGTTGAACATTTAGGTCATTTTCGTCCTCCCTAGGCTTATTCTCATCCAATTAGGGTTTTTAACCAATCTTGTGCATCCAATAAGTGATTTTGTGTCATTGGTTGAACATTTAGGTCATTTTCATCCTCCCAATGGTTATTCTCATGCAATTAGGGTTTTTAACAGATCTTGTGCATCCAATAAGTACGTTTGTGTCATTGGTTGAACATTTAGGTCATTTTCGTCATTCCTAGGCTTATTTTCATCCAATTAGGGTTTTTAACCAATCTTGTGCATCCAATAAGTGATTTTGTGTCATTGGTTGAACATTTAGGTCATTTTCGTCCTCCTTAGGCTTATTCTCATCCAATTAGGGTTTTTAACCAATCTTGTGCATCCAATAAGTACGTTTGTGTCATTGGTTGAACATTTAGGTCATTTTCGTCCTCCCTAGGCTTATTCTCATCCAATTAGGATTTTTAACCAATCTTGTGCATCCAATAAGTGATTTTGTGTCATTGGTTGAACATTTAGGTCATTTTCGTCCTCCCTACGGTTATTCTCATCCAATTAGGGTTTTTAACCAATCTTGTGCATCCAATAAGTGATTTTGTGTCATTGGTTGAACAGTTCGGTCATTTTTTTCCTCCCTAGGCTTATTCTCATCCAATTAGGGTTTTTAACCATTCTTGTGCATCCAATAAGTGATTTTGTGTCATTGGTTTAACATTTAGGTCATTTTCGTCCTCCCTAGGGTTATTCTCATCCAATTAGGGTTTTTAACCAATCTTGTGCATCCAATAAGTACGTTTGTGTCATTGGTTGAACATTTAGGTCATTTTCGTCCTCCCTAGGCTTATTCTCATCCAATTAGGATTTTTAACCAATCTTGTGCATCCAATAAGTGATTTTGTGTCATTGGTTTAACATTTAGGTCATTTTCGTCCTCCATACGGTTATTCTCATCCAATTAGGGTTTTTAACCAATCTTGTGCATCCAATAAGTGATTTTGTGTCATTGGTTGAACAGTTCGGTCATTTTTTGTCCTCCCTAGGCTTATTCTCATCCAATTAGGGTTTTTAACCATTCTTGTGCATCCAATAAATACGTTTGTGTCATTGGTTGAACATTTGCGTCATTTTCGTCCTCCCTAGGCTTATTCTCATCCAATTAGGGTTTTTAACCAATCTTGTGCATCCAATAAGTGATTTTGTGTCATTGGTTGAATATTTAGGTCATTTTCATCCTCCCAATGGTTATTCTCATGCAATTAGGGTTTTTAACCAATCTTGTGCATCCAATAAGTACGTTTGTGTCATTGGTTGAACATTTAGGTCATTTTCGTCCTTCCTAGGCTTATTTTCATCCAATTAGGGTTTTTAACCAATCTTGTGCATCCAATAAGTGATTTTGTGTCATTGGTTGAACATTTAGGTCATTTTCGTCCTCCTTAGGCTTATTCTCGTCCAATTAGGGTTTTTAACCAATCTTGTGCATTCAATAAGTGATTTTGTGTCATTGGTTGAACATTTAGGTCATTTTCGTCCTCCCAAGGCTTATTCTCGTCCAATTAGGGTTTTTAACCAATCTTGTGCATCCAATAAGTGCATTTGTGTCATTGGTTGAACATTTAGGTCATTTTCGTCCTCACAAGGCTTATTCTCGTCCAATTAGGGTTTTTAACCAATCTTGTGCATCCAATAAGTACATTTGTGTCATTGGTTGAACATTTAGGTCATTTTCGTCCTCCCAAGGCTTATTCTCGTCCAATTAGGGTTTTTTAACCTATCTTGTGCATCCAATAAGTACATTTGTGTCATTGGTTGAACATTTAGGTCATTTTCGTCCTCCCAAGGCTTATTCTCGTCCAATTAGGGTTTTTAACCAATCTTGTGCATCCAATAAGTGATTTTGTGTCATTGGTTGAACATTTAGGTCATTTTCGTCCTACCAAGGCTTATTCTCGTCTAATTAGGGTTTTTAACCAATCTTGTGCATCCAATAAGTACATTTGTGTCATTGGTTGAACATTTAGGTCATTTTCGTCCTCCCTAGGCTTATTCTTATCCAATTAGGATTTTTAACCAATCTTGTGCATCCAATAAGTGATTTTGTGTCATTGGTTGAACATTTAGGTCATTTTCGTCCTCCCTACGGTTATTCTCATCCAATTAGGGTTTTTAACCAATCTTGTGCATCCAATAAGTGATTTTGTGTCATTGGTTGAACAGTTCGGTCATTTTTTGTCCTCCCTAGGCTTATTCTCATCCAATTAGGGTTTTTAACCATTCTTGTGCATCCAATAAATACGTTTGTGTCATTGGTTGAACATTTGCGTCATTTTCGTCCTCCCTATGCTTATTCTCATCCAATTAGGGTTTTTAACCAATCTTGTGCATCCAATAAGTGATTTTGTGTCATTGGTTGAACATTTAGGTCATTTTCATCCTCCCAATGGTTATTCTCATGCAATTAGGGTTTTTAACCAATCTTGTGCATCCAATAAGTACGTTTGTGTCATTGGTTGAACATTTAGGTCATTTTCGTTTTTCCTAGGCTTATTTTCATCCAATTAGGGTTTTTAACCAATCTTGTGCATCCAATAAGTGATTTTGTGTCATTGGTTGAACATTTAGGTCATTTTCGTCCTCCTTAGGCTTATTCTCATCCAATTAGGGTTTTTAACCAATCTTGTACATCCAATTCATACGTTTGTGTCATTGGTTGAACATTTAGGTCATTTTCGTCCTCCCTAGGCTTATTCTCATCCAATTAAGATTTTTAACCAATCTTGTGCATCTAATAAGTGATTTTGTGTCATTGGTTGAACATTTAGGTCATTTTCGTCCTCCCTACGGTTATTCTCATCCAATTAGGGTTTTTAACCAATCTTGTGCATCCAATAAGTGATTTTGTGTCATTGGTTGAACAGTTCGGTCTTTTTTTGGCCTCCCTAGGCTTATTCTCATCCAATTAGGGTTTTTAACCATTCTTGTGCATCCAATAAATACGTTTGTGTCATTGGTTGAACATTTGCGTGATTTTCGTCCTCCCTAGGCTTATTCTCATCCAATTAGGGTTTTTTAACCAATCTTGTGCATCCAATAAGTACGTTTGTGTCATTGGTTGAACTTTTAGGTCAATTTCGTCCTCCCTAGGCTTATTCTCAACCAATTAGGGTTTTTAACCAATCTTGTGCATCCAATAAGTGATTTTGTGTCATTGGTTGAACATTTAGGTCATTTTCGTCCTCGCAATGGTTATTCTCATGCAATTAGGGTTTTTAACCAATCTTGTGCATCCAATAAGTGATTTTGTGTCATTGGTTGAACATTTAGGTCATTTTCATCCTCCCAATGGTTATTCTCATGCAATTAGGGTTTTTAACCAATCTTGTGCATCCAATAAGTACGTTTGTGTCATTGGTTGAACATTTAGGTCATTTTCGTTTTTCCTAGGCTTATTTTCATCCAATTAGGGTTTTTAACCAATCTTGTGCATCCAATAAGTGATTTTGTGTCATTGGTTGAACATTTAGGTCATTTTCGTCCTCCTTAGGCTTATTCTCATCCAATTAGGGTTTTTAACCAATCTTGTACATCCAATACGTACGTTTGTGTCATTGGTTGAACATTTAGGTCATTTTCGTCCTCCCTAGGCTTATTCTCATCCAATTAGGGTTTTTAACCATTCTTGTGCATCCAATAAATACGTTTGTGTCATTGGTTGAACATTTGCGTCATTTTCGTCCTCCCTAGGCTTATTCTCATCCAATTAGTGTTTTTAACCAATCTTGTGCATCCAATAAGTGATTTTGTGTCATTGGTTGAAAATTTAGGTCATTTTCATCCTCCCAATGGTTATTCTCATGCAATTAGGGTTTTTAACCAATCTTGTGCATCCAATAAGTATTTTTGTGTCATTGGTTGAACATTTAGGTCATTTTCGTCCTTCGTAGGCTTATTTTCATCCAATTAGGGTTTTTAACCAATCTTGTGCATCCAATAAGTGATTTTGTGTCATTGGTTCAACATTTAGGTCATTTTCGTCCTCCTTAGGCTTATTCTCATCCAATTAGGGTTTTTAACCAATCTTGTACATCCAATACGTACGTTTGTGTCATTGGTTGAACATTTAGGTCATTTTCGTCCTCCCTACGGTTATTCTCATCCAATTAGGGTTTTTAACCAATCTTGTGCATCCAATAAGTGATTTTGTGTCATTGGTTGAACAGTTCGGTCATTTTTTGTCCTCCCTAGGCTTATCCTCATCCAATTAGGGTTTTTAACCATTCTTGTGCATCCAATAAATACGTTTGTGTCATTGGTTGAACATTTGCGTCATTTTCGTCCTCCCTATGCTTATTCTCATCCAATTAGGGTTTTTAACCAATTTTCTTCATCCAATAAGTGATTTTGTGTCATTGGTTGAACATTTAGGTCATTTTCATCCTCCCAATGGTTATTCTCATGCAATTAGGGTTTTTAACCAATCTTGTGCATCCAATAAGTACGTTTGTGTCATTGGTTGAACATTTAGGTCATTTTCGTCCTTCCTAGGCTTATTTTCATCCAATTAGGGTTTTTAACCAATCTTGTGCATCCAATAAGTGATTTTGTGTCATTGGTTGAACATTTAGGTCATTTTCGTCCTCGTAAGGCTTATTCTCATCCAATTAGCGTTTTTAACCAATCTTGTACATCCAATACATACGTTTGTGTCATTGGTTGAACATTTAGGTCATTTTCGTCCTCCCTAGGCTTATTCTCATCCAATTAGGGTTTTTAACAAATGTTGTGCATCCAATAAGTGATTTTGTGTCATTGGTTGAACATTTACGTCATTTTCGTCCTCCCTAGCCTTATTATCATCCGATTAGGGTTTTTAACCATTCTTGTGCATCCAATAAGTATGTTTGTGTCATTGGTTGAACATTTAGGTCATTTTCGTCCTCCCTGGGTTTATTCTCATCCAATTAGGGTTTTTAACCATTCTTGTGCATCCAATAAGTGATATTGTGTCATTGGTTGAACAGTTCGGTCATTTTTTGTCCTCCCTAGGCTTATTCTCATCCAATTAGGGTTTTTAACCAATCTTGTACATCCAATAAATACGTTTATGTCATTGGTTGAACATTTGGGTCATTTTCGTCCTCCCTATGCTTATTCTCATCCAATTAGGGTTTTTAACCAATCTTGTGCATCCAATAAGTGATTTTGTGTCACTGGTTGAACATTTAGGTCATTTTCGTCCTCCCAATGGTTATTCTCATCCAATTAGGGTTTTTAACCAATCTTGTGCATCCAATAAGTGATTTTGTGTCATTGGTTGAACATTTAGGTCATTTTCGTCCTCCCTAGCCTTATTCTCATCCGATTAGGGTTTTTAACCATTCTTGTGCATCCAATAAGTATGTTTGTGTCATTGGTTGAACATTTAGGTCATTTTCGTCCTCCCTAGGTTTATTCTCATCCAATTAGGGTTTTTTACCATTCTTGTGCATCCAATAAGTGATTTTGTGTCATTGGTTGAACATTTAGGTCATTTTCGTCCTCCCTAGGCTTATTCTCATCCAATTAGGGTTTTTAACCAATCTTGTACATCCAATACGTACGTTTGTGTCATTGGTTGAACATTTAGGTCATTTTCGTCCTCCCTAGGCTTATTCTCATCCAATTAAGGTTTTTAACCAATCTTGTGCATCCAATACGTTCGTTTGTGTCATTGGTTGAACATTTAGGTCATTTTCGTCCTCCCTAGGCTTATTCTCATCCAGTTAGGATTTTTAACCAATCTTGTGCATCCAATAAGTACATTTGTGTCATTGGTTGAACATTTAGGTCATTTTCGTCCTCCCTAGGTTTACTCTCATCCAATTAGGGTTTTTAACCAATCTTGTGCATCCAATAAGTGATTTTGTGTCATTGGTTGAACAGTTCGGTCATTTTTTGTCCTCCCTAGGCTTATTCTCATCCAATTAGGGTTTTTAACCATTCTTGTGCATCCAATAAATACGTTTGTGTCATTGGTTGAACATTTGGGTCATTTTCGTCCTCCCTAGGCTTATTCTCATCCAATTAGGGTTTTTAACCAATCTTGTGCATCCAATAAGTGATTTTGTGTCATTGGTTGAACATTTAGGTCATTTTCGTCCTCCCTAGGCTTATTCTCATCCAATTAGGGTTTTTAACCATTTTTGTGCATCCAATAAGTACGTTTGTGTCATTGATTGAACATTTAGGTCATTTTCGTCTTCCCTAGGCTTATTCTCATCCAATTAGGGTTTTTAACCAATCTTGTACATCCAATAAATACGTTTGTGTCATTGGTTGAACATTTAGGTCATTTTCGTCCTCCCTATGCTTATTCTCATCCAATTACGGTTTTTAACCAATCTTGTGCATCCAATAAGTGATTTTGTGTCATTGGTTGAACATTTAGGTCATTTTCGTCCTCCCGAGGGTTATTCTCATCCAATTAGGGTTTTTAACCAATCTTATGCATCCAATAAGTGAATTTGTGTCACTGGTTGAACATTTAGGTCATTTTCGTCCTCCCTAGGGTTATTCTCATCCAATTAGGGTTTTTAACCAATCTTGTGCATCCAATAAGTACGTTTGTGTCATTGGTTGAACATTTAGGTCATTTTCGTCCTCCTTAGGCTTATTCTCATCCAATTAGGGTTTTTAACCAATCTTGTGCATCCAATAAGTGATTTTGTGTCATTGGTTGAACATTTAGGTCATTTTCGTCCTCCTTAGGCTTATTCTCATCCAATTAGGGTTTTTAACCAATCTTGTACATCCAATACGTACGTTTGTGTCATTGGTTGAACATTTAGGTCATTTTCGTCCTCCCTAGGCTTATTCTCATCCAATTAGGATTTTTAACCAATCTTGTGCATCCAATAAGTGATTTTGTGTCATTGGTTGAACATTTAGGTCATTTTCGTCCTCCCTACGGTTATTCTCATCCAATTAGGGTTTTTAACCAATCTTGTGCATCCAATAAGTACGTTTGTGTCATTGGTTGAACATTTAGGTCATTTTCGTCCTTCCTAGGCTTATTTTCATCCAATTAGGGTTTTTAACCAATCTTGTGCATCCAATAAGTGATTTTGTGTCATTGGTTGAACATTTAGGTCATTTTCGTCCTCCCTATGCTTATTCTCATCCAATTAGGGTTTTTAACCAATCTTGGACATCCAATACGTACGTTTGTGTCATTGGTTGAACATTTAGGTCATTTTCGTCCTCACTAGGCTTATTCTCATCCAATTAGGATTTTTAACCAATCTTGTGCATCCAATAAGTGATTTTGTGTCATTGGTTGAACATTTAGGTCATTTTCGTCCTCCCTACGATTATTCTCATCCCATTAGGGTATTTAACCAATCTTGTGCATCCAATAAGTGATTTTGTGTCATTGGTTGAACAGTTCGGTCATTTTTTGTCCTCCCTAGGCTTATTCTCATCCAATTAGGGTTTTTAACCATTCTTGTGCATCCAATAAATACGTTTGTGTCATTGGTTGAACATTTGCGTCATTTTCGTCCTCCCTAGGCTTATTCTCATCCAATTAGGGTTTTTAACCAATCTTGTGCATCCAATAAGTGATTTTGTGTCATTGGTTGAACATTTAGGTCATTTTCATCCTCCCAATGGTTATTCTCATGCAATTAGGGTTTTTAACCAATCTTGTGCATCCAATAAGTACGTTTTTGTCATTGGTTGAACATTTAGGTCATTTTCGTCCTTCCTAGGCTTATTTTCATCCAATTAGGGTTTTTAACCAATCTTGTGCATCCAATATGTGATTTTGTGTCATTGGTTGAACATTTAGGTCATTTTCGTCCTCCTTAGGCTTATTCTCATCCAATTAGGGTTTTTAACCAATCTTGTACATCCAATACGTACGTTTGTGTCATTGGTTGAAAATTTAGGTCATTTTCGTCCTCCCTAGGCTTATTCTCATCCAATTAGGATTTTTAACCAATCTTGTGCATCCAATAAGTGATTTTGTGTCATTGGTTGAACAATTAGGTCATTTTCGTCCTCCCTACGGTTATTCTCATCCAATTAGGGTTTTTAACCAATCTTGTGCATCCAATAAGTGATTTTGTGTCATTGGTTGAACAGTTCGGTCTTTTTTTGGCCTCCCAATGCTTATTCTCATCCAATTAGGGTTTTTAACCATTCTTGTGCATCCAATAAATACGTTTGTGTCATTGGTTGAACATTTGCGTGATTTTTGTCCTCCCTAGGCTTATTCTCATCCAATTAGGGTTTTTAACCAATCTTGTGCATCCAATAAGTACGTTTGTGTCATTGGTTGAACTTTTAGGTCATTTTCGTCCTCCCTAGGCTTATTCTCAACCAATTAGGGTTTTTAACCAATCTTGTACATCCAATAAGTGATTTTATGTCATTGGTTGAACATTTAGGTCATTTTCGTCCTCCCTAGCCTTAATCTCATCCGATTAGGGTTTTTAACCATTCTTGTGCATCCAATAAGTATGTTTGTGTCATTGTTTGAACATTTAGGTCATTATCATCCTCCCTAGGTTTATTCTCATCCAATTAGGGTTTTTAACCAATCTTGTGCATCCAATAAGTACGTTTGTGTCATTGGTTGAACTTTTAGGTCATTTTCGTCCTCCCTAGGCTTATTCTCAACCAATTAGGGTTTTTAACCAATCTTGTACATCCAATAAGTACGTTTGTGTCATTGGTTGAATATTTAGGTCATTTTCGTCCTCCCTAGGCTTATTCTCTTCCAATTAGGATTTTTAACCAATCTTGTGCATCCAATAAGTGATTTTGTGTCATTGGTTGAACATTTAGGTCATTTTGGTTCTCCCTATGGTTATTCTCATCCAATTAGGGTTTTTAACCAATCTTGTGCATCCAATAAGTGATTTTGTGTCATTGGTTGAACAGTTCGGTAATTTTTTGTCCTCCCTAGGCTTATTCTCATCCAATTAGGGTTTTTAACCATTCTTGTGCATCCAATAAATACGTTTGTGTCATTTCTTGAACATTTGCGTCATTTTCGTCCTCCCTAGGCTTATTCTCATCCAATTAGGGTTTTTAACCAATCTTGTGCATCCAATAAGTGATTTTGTGTCATTGGTTGAACATTTAGGTCATTTTCATCCTTTCAATGGTTATTCTCATGCAATTAGGGTTTATAACCAATCTTGTGCATCCAATAAGTACGTTTGTGTCATTGGTTGAACATTTAGGTCATTTTCGTCCTTCCTAGGCTTATTTTCATCCAATTAGGGTTTTTAACCAATCTTGTGCATCCAATAAGTGATTTTGTGTCATTGGTTGAACAGTTCGGTCATTTTTTGTCCTCCTTAGGCTTATCCTCATCCAATTAGGGTTTTTAACCATTCTTGTGCATCCAATAAATACGTTTGTGTCATTGGTTGAACATTTGCGTCATTTTCGTCCTCCCTATGCTTATTCTCATCCAATTAGGGTTTTTAACCAATTTTCTTCATCCAATAAGTGATTTTGTGTCATTGGTTGAACATTTAGGTCATTTTCATCCTCCCAATGGTTATTCTCATGCAATTAGGGTTTTTAACCAATCTTGTGCATCCAATAAGTACGTTTGTGTCATTGGTTGAACATTTAGGTCATTTTCGTCCTTCCTAGGCTTATTTTCATCCAATTAGGGTTTTTAACCAATCTTGTGCATCCAATAAGTGATTTTGTGTCATTGGTTGAACATTTAGGTCATTTTCGTCCTCGTAAGGCTTATTCTCATCCAATTAGCGTTTTTAACCAATCTTGTACATCCAATACATACGTTTGTGTCATTGGTTGAACATTTAGGTCATTTTCGTCCTCCCTAGGCTTATTCTCATCCAATTAGGGTTTTTAACAAATGTTGTGCATCCAATAAGTGATTTTGTGTCATTGGTTGAACATTTACGTCATTTTCGTCCTCCCTAGCCTTATTATCATCCGATTAGGGTTTTTAACCATTCTTGTGCATCCAATAAGTATGTTTGTGTCATTGGTTGAACATTTAGGTCATTTTCGTCCTCCCTGGGTTTATTCTCATCCAATTAGGGTTTTTAACCATTCTTGTGCATCCAATAAGTGATATTGTGTCATTGGTTGAACAGTTCGGTCATTTTTTGTCCTCCCTAGGCTTATTCTCATCCAATTAGGGTTTTTAACCAATCTTGTACATCCAATAAATACGTTTATGTCATTGGTTGAACATTTGGGTCATTTTCGTCCTCCCTATGCTTATTCTCATCCAATTAGGGTTTTTAACCAATCTTGTGCATCCAATAAGTGATTTTGTGTCACTGGTTGAACATTTAGGTCATTTTCGTCCTCCCAATGGTTATTCTCATCCAATTAGGGTTTTTAACCAATCTTGTGCATCCAATAAGTGATTTTGTGTCATTGGTTGAACATTTAGGTCATTTTCGTCCTCCCTAGCCTTATTCTCATCCGATTAGGGTTTTTAACCATTCTTGTGCATCCAATAAGTATGTTTGTGTCATTGTTTGAACATTTAGGTCATTATCGTCCTCCCTAGGTTTATTCTCATCCAATTAGGGTTTTTAAGCAATCTTGTGCATCCAATAAGTACGTTTGTGTCATTGGTTGAACTTTTAGGTCATTTTCGTCCTCCCTAGGCTTATTCTCAACCAATTAGGGTTTTTAACCAATCTTGTACATCCAATAAGTACGTTTGTGTCATTGGTTGAATATTTAGGTCGTTTTCGTCCTCCCTAGGCTTATTCTCTTCCAATTAGGATTTTTAACCAATCTTGTGCATCCAATAAGTGATTTTGTGTCATTGGTTGAACATTTAGGTCATTTAGGTTCTCCCTATGGTTATTCTCATCCAATTAGGGTTTTTAACCAATCTTGTGCATCCAATAAGTGATTTTGTGTCATTGGTTGAACAATTCGGTAATTTTTTGTCCTCCCTAGGCCTATTCTCATCCAATTAGGGTTTTTAACCATTCTTGTGCATCCAATAAATACGTTTGTGTCATTGGTTGAACATTTGCGTCATTTTCGTCCTCCCTAGGCTTATTCTCATCCAATTAGGGTTTTTAACCAATCTTGTGCATCCAATAAGTGATTTTGTGTCATTGGTTGAACATTTAGGTCATTTTCATCCTCCCAATGGTTATTCTCATGCAATTAGGGTTTTTAACCAATCTTGTGCATCCAATAAGTACGTTTGTGTCATTGGTTGAACATTTAGGTCATTTTCGTCCTTCCTAGGCTTATTTTCATCCAATTAGGGTTTTTAACCAATCTTGTGCATCCAATAAGTGATTTTGTGTCATTGGTTGAACATTTAGGTCATTTTCGTCCTCCTTAGGCTTATTCTCGTCCAATTAGGGTTTTTAACCAATCTTGTACATCCAATACGTACGTTTGTGTCATTGGTTGAACATTTAGGTCATTTTCGTCCTCCCTAGGCTTATTCTCATCCAATTAGGATTTTTAACCAATCTTGTGCATCCAATAAGTGATTTTGTGTCATTGGTTGAACATTTAGGTCATTTTCGTCCTCCCTAGGCTTATTCTCGTCCAATTAGGGTTTTTAACCAATCTTGTGCATCCAATAAGTACATTTGTGTCATTGGTTGAACATTTAGGTC
The DNA here is from genome assembly GCA_037974735.1 of Cicer chorassanicum. Lineage (NCBI taxonomy): Eukaryota > Viridiplantae > Streptophyta > Magnoliopsida > Fabales > Fabaceae > Cicer > Cicer chorassanicum. The sequence goes on from JBBPBP010000169.1 coordinate 467,869, forward strand.
ATTTTTGTCCTCCCTAGGCTTATTCTCGTCCAATTACAGTTTTTCACCAATCTTGTGCATCCAATAAGTGATTTTGTGTCATTGGTTGAACATTTAGGTCATTTTCGTCCTCCCTAGGCTTATTCCCGTCCAATTAGGGTTTTTAACCAATCTTGTGCATCCAATAAGTACATTTGTGTCATTGGTTGAACATTTAGGTCATTTTCGTCCTCCCAAGGCTTATTCTCGTCCAATTAGGGTTTTTAACCAATCTTGTGCATCCGATAAGTACATTTGTGTCCTTGGTTGAACATTTAGGTCATTGTCGTCCTCCCAAGGCTTATTCTCGTCCAATTAAGATTTTTAACCAATCTTGTGCATCCAATAAGTACATTTGTGTCATTGGTTGAACATTTAGGTCATTTTCGTCCTCCCAAGGCTTATTCTCGTCCAATTAGGGTTTTTAACCAATCTTGTGCATCCAATAAGTACATTTGTGTCATTGGTTGAACATTTAGGTCTTTTTCGTCCTCCCAAGGCTTTTTCTCGTACAATTAGGGGTTTTAACCAATCTTGTGCATCCAATAAGTGATTTTGTGTCATTGGTTGAACATTTAGGTCATTTTCGTCCTCCCTAGGCTTATTCTCATCCAATTAGGGTTTTTAACCAATCTTGTGCATCCAATAAGTAATTTTGTGTCATTGGTTGAACATTTAGGTCATTTCCGTCTTTCTTAGGCTTATTCTCATCTAATTATGGTTTTTAACCAATCTTGTGCATCCAATAAGTACGTTTGATTCATTGGTTGAACATTTAGGTCATTTTCGTCCTTCCTAGGCTTATTTTCATCCAATTAGGGTTTTTAACCAATCTTGTGCATCCAATAAGTGATTTTGTGTCATTGGTTGAACATTTAGGTCATTTTCGTCCTCCCTATGCTTATTCTCATCCAATTAGGGTTTTTAACCAATCTTGGACATCCAATACGTACGTTTGTGTCATTGGTTGAACATTTAGGTCATTTTCGTCCTCACTAGGCTTATTCTCATCCAATTAGGATTTTTAACCAATCTTGTGCATCCAATAAGTGATTTTGTGTCATTGGTTGAACATTTAGGTCATTTTCGTCCTCCCTACGGTTATTCTCATCCAATTAGGGTTTTTAACCAATCTTGTGCATCCAATAAGTGATTTTGTGTCATTGGTTGAACAGTTCGGTCTTTTTTTGGCCACCCTAGGCTTATTCTCATCCAATTAGGGTTTTTAACCATTCTTGTGCATTCAATAAATACGTTTGTGTCATTGGTTGAACATTTAGGTCAAGTTCGTCCTCCCTAGGCTTATTCTCATCCAATTAGGGTTGTTAACCAATCTTGTGCATCCAATAAGTACATTTGTGTCATTGGTTGAACATTTAGGTCATTTTCGTCCTCCCTAGGGTTATTCTCATCCAATTAGGGTTTTTAACCAATCTTGTGCATCCAATAAGTGATTTTGTGTCATTGGTTGAACATTTAGGTCATTTTCGTCCTCGCAATGGTTATTCTCATGCAATTAGGGTTTTTAACCAATCTTGTGCATCCAATAAGTGATTTTGTGTCATTGGTTGAACATTTAGGTCATTTTCGTCCTCCCTAGCCTTATTCTCATCCAATTAGGGTTTTTAACCATTCTTGTGCATCCAATAAGTATGTTTGTGTCATTGTTTGAACGTTTAGGTCATTTTCGTCCTCCCTAGGTTTATTCTCATTCAATTAGGGTTTTTAACCAATCTTGTGCATCCAATAAGTACGTTTGTGTCATTGGTTGAACTTTTAGGTCATTTTCGTCCTCCCTAGGCTTATTCTCAACCAATTAGGGTTTTTAACTAATCTTGTACATCCAATAAGTACGTTTGTGTCATTGGTTGAATATTTTGGTCATTTTCGTCCTCCCTAGGCTTATTCTCATCCAATTAGGGTTTTTAACCATTCTTGTGCATCCAATAAATACGTTTGTGTCATTGCTTGAACATTTGCGTCATTTTCGTCATCCCTAGGCTTATTCTCATCCAATTAGGGTTTTTAACCAATCTTGTGCATCCAATAAGTGATTTTGTGTCATTGGTTGAACATTTAGGTCATTTTCATCCTCCCAATGGTTATTCTCATGCAATTAGTGTTTTTAACCAATCTTGTGCATCCAATAAGTACGTTTGTGTCATTGGTTGAACATTTAGGTCATTTTCGTCCTTCCTAGGCTTATTTTCATCCAATTAGGGTTTTTAACCAATCTTGTGCATCCAATAAGTGATTTTGTGTCATTGGTTGAACATTTAGGTCATTTTCGTCCTCCTTAGGCTTATTCTCATCCAATTAGGGTTTTAACCAATCTTGTACATCCAATACGTACGTTTGTGTCATTGGTTGAACATTTAGGTCATTTTCGTCCTCCCTAGGCTTATTCTCATCCAATTAGGATTTTTAACCAATCTTGTGCATCCAATAAGTGATTTTGTGTCATTGGTTGAACATTTAGGTCATTTTCGTCCTCCCTACGGTTATTCTCATCCAATTAGGGTTTTTAACCAATCTTGTGCATCCAATAAGTGATTTTGTGTCATTGGTTGAACATTTAGGTCATTTTTTTCCTCGCAATGGTTATTCTCATGCAATTAGGGTTTTTAACAAATCTTGTGCATCCAATAAGTGATTTTGTGTCATTGGTTGAACATTTAGGTCATTTTTGTCCTCCCTAGCCTAAATCTCATCCGATTAGGGTTTTTAACCATTCTTGTGCATCCAATAAGTATGTTTGTGTCATTGGTTGAACATTTAGGTCATTAAGGTCCTCCTTAGGCTTATTCTCATCCAATTAGGGTTTTTAACCAATCTTGTGCATCCAATAAGTACGTTTCTGTCATTGGTTGAACTTTTAGGTCATTTTCGTCCTCCCTAGGCTTATTCTCAACCAATTAGGGTTTTTAACCAATCTTGTACATCCAATAAGTACGTTTGTGTCATTGGTTGAATATTTAGGTCATTTTCGTCCTCCCTAGGCTTATTCTCTTCCAATTAGGATTTTTAACCAATCTTGTGCATCCAATAAGTGATTTTGTGTCATTGGTTGAACAGTTAGGTCATTTTCGTCCTCCCTAGGCTTATTCTCATCCAATTAGGGTTTTTAACCATTCTTGTGCATCCAATAAGTACGTTTGTGTCATTGGTTGAACATTTAGGTCATTTTCGTCGTCCCTAGGCTTATTCTCATCCAATTAGGGTTTTTAACCAATCTTGTACATCCAATAAATACGTTTGTGTCATTGGTTGAACATTTAGGTCATTTTCGTCCTCCCTATGTTTATTCTCATCCAATTACGGTTTTTAACCAATCTTGTGCATCCAATAAGTGATTTTGTGTCATTGGTTGAACATTTAGGTCATTTTTGTCCTCCCTAGGGTTATTCTCATCCAATTAGGGTTTTTAACAAATCTTGTGCATCCAATAAGTACGTTTGTGTCATTGGTTAAACATTTAGGTCACTTTCGTCCATCCTAGGCTTATTCTCTTCTAATTAGGGTTTTTAGCCAATCTTGTGCATCCAATAAGTGAATTTGTGTCACTAGTTGAACATTTAGGTCATTTTCGTCCTCCCTAGGGTTATTCTCATCCAATTAGGGTTTTTAACCAATCTTGTGCATCCAATAAGTACGTTTGTGTCATTGGTTGAACATTTAGGTCATTTTCGTCCTCCCTAGCCTTATTCTCATCCAATTAGGGTTTTTAACCATTCTTGTGCATCCAATAAGTACGTTTGTGTCATTGGTTGAACATTTAGGTCATTTTCGTCCTCCGTAGGTTTATTCTCATCCAATTAGGGTTTTTAATCAATCTTGTGCATCCAATAAGTACGTTTTTGTTGTTGGTTGAACTTTTAGGTCATTTTCGTCCTCCCTACGGTTATTCTGATCCAATTAGGGTTTTTAACCAATCTTGTACATCCAATACGTACGTTTGTGTCATTGGTTGAACATTTAGGTCATTTTCGTCTTCCCTAGGCTTATTCTCATCCAATTAGGGTTTTTAACCAATCTTGTACATCCAATAAATACGTTTGTGTCATTGGTTGAACATTTAGGTCATTTTCGTCCTCCCTATGCTTATTCTCATCCAATTACGGTTTTTAACCAATCTTGTGCATCCAATAAGTGATTTTGTGTCATTGGTTGAACATTTAGGTCATTTTCATCCTCCCTAGGGTTATTCTCATCCAATTAGGGTTTTTAACCAATCTTGTGCATCCAATAAGTACGTTTGTGTCATTGGTTGAACATTTAGGTCATTTTCGTCCTCCCTAGGCTTATTCACATCCAATTAGGGTTTTTAACCAATCTTGTACATCCCATAAGTACGTTTGTGTCATTGGTTGAACATTTAGGTGATTTTCGTCCTCCCTAGGTTGATTCTCATCCAATTAGGGTTTTTAACCAATCTTGTGCATCCAATAAGTGATTTTGTGTCATTGGTTGAACATTTAGGTCATTTTCGTCCTCCCTAGGCTTATTCTCATCCAATTAGGGTTTTTAACCATTTTTGTGCATCCAATAAGTACGTTTGTGTCATTGGTTGAACATTTAGGTCATTTTCGTCTTCCCTAGGCTTATTCTCATCCAACTAGGGTTTTTAACCAATCTTGCACATCCAATAAATACGTTTGTGTCATTGGTTGAACATTTAGGTCATTTTCGTCCTCCCTATGCTTATTCTCATCCAATTACGGTTTTTGACCAATCTTGTGCATCCAATAAGTGATTTTGTGTCATTGGTTGAATATTTAGGTCATTTTCGTCCTCCCTAGGGTTATTCTCATCCAATTAGGGTTTTTAACCAATCTTGTGCATCCAATAAGTACGTTTGTGTCATTGGTTAAACATTTAGGTCACTTTCATCCATCCTAGGCTTATTCTCTTCTAATTAGGGTTTTTAGCCAATCTTGTGCATCCAATAAGTGAATTTGTGTCACTGGTTGAACATTTAAGTCATTTTCGTCCTCCCTAGGGTAATTCTCATCCAATTAGGATTTTTAACCAATCTTGTGCATCCAATAGGTACGTTTGTGTCATTGGTTGAACATTTAGGTCATTTTCGTCCTCCCTAGGCTTATTCTCATCCAATTAGGGTTTTTAACCAATCTTGTGCATCCAATAAGTGATTTTGTGTCATTGGTTGAACATTTAGGTCATTTTCGTCCTCCCTAGGGTTATTCTCATCCAATTAGGGTTTTTAACCAATCTTGTGCATCCAATAAGTACGTTTGTGTCATTGGTTAAACATTTAGGTCACTTTCATCCATCCTAGGCTTATTCTCTTCTAATTAGGGTTTTTAGCCAATCTTGTGCATCCAATAAGTGAATTTGTGTCACTGGTTGAACATTTAAGTCATTTTCGTCCTCCCTAGGGTAATTCTCATCCAATTAGGATTTTTAACCAATCTTGTGCATCCAATAAGTACGTTTGTGTCATTGGTTGAACATTTAGGTCATTTTCGTCCTCCCTAGGCTTATTCTCATCCAATTAGGGTTTTTAACCAATCTTGTGCATCCAATAAGTGATTTTGTGTCATTGGTTGAACATTTAGGTCATTTTCGTCCTCCCTAGGGTTATTCTCATCCAATTAGGGTTTTTAACCAATCATGTGCATCAAATAAGTGATTTTGTGTCATTGGTTGAACATTTAGGTCATTTTCGTCCTCCCTAGCCTTATTCTCATCCAATTAGGGTTTTTAACCATTCTTGTGCATCCAATAAGTACGTTTGTGTCATTGGTTGAACATTTAGGTCATTTTCGTCCTCCCTAGGCTTATTCTCATCCAATTAGGGTTTTTAACCAATCTTGTACATCCAATAAATACGTTTGTGTCATTGGTTGAACATTTAGGTCATTTTCGTCCTCCCTATGCTTATTCTCATCCAATTACGGTTTTTAACCAATCTTGTGCATCCAATAAGTGATTTTGTGTCATTGGTTGAACATTTAGGTCATTTTCATCCTCCCTAGGGTTATTCTCATCCAATTAGGGTTTTTAACCAATCTTGTGCATCCAATAAGTACGTTTGTGTCATTGGTTGAACATTTAGGTCATTTTCGTCCTCCCTAGGCTTATTCACATCCAATTAGGGTTTTTAACCAATCTTGTACATCCCATAAGTACGTTTGTGTCATTGGTTGAACATTTAGGTGATTTTCGTCCTCCCTAGGTTGATTCTCATCCAATTAGGGTTTTTAACCAATCTTGTGCATCCAATAAGTGATTTTGTGTCATTGGTTGAACATTTAGGTCATTTTCGTCCTCCCTAGGCTTATTCTCATCCAATTAGGGTTTTTAACCATTCTTGTGCATCCAATAAGTACGTTTGTGTCATTGGTTGAACATTTAGGTCATTTTCGTCTTCCCTAGGCTTATTCTCATCCAATTAGGGTTTTTAACCAATCTTGTACATCCAATAAATACGTTTGTGTCATTGGTTGAACATTTAGGTCATTTTCGTCCTCCCTATGCTTATTCTCATCCAATTACAGTTTTTAACCAATCTTGTGCATACAATAAGTGATTTTGTGTCATTGGTTGAACATTTAGGTCATTTTCATCCTCCCTAGGGTTATTCTCATCCAATTAGGGTTTTTAACCAATCTTGTGCATCCAATAAGTACGTTTGTGTCATTGGTTAAACATTTAGGTCACTTTCGTCCATCCTAGGCTTATTCTCTTCTAATTAGGGTTTTTAGCCAATCTTGTGCATCCAATAAGTGAATTTGTGTCACTGGTTGAACATTTAAGTCATTTTCGTCCTCCCTAGGGTTATTCTCATCCAATTAGGGTTTTTAACCAATCTTGTGCATCCAATAAGTACGTTTGTGTCATTGGTTGAACATTTAGGTCATTTTCGTCCTCCCTAGGCTTATTCTCATCCAATTAGGGTTTTTAACCAATCTTGTGCATCCAATAAGTGAGTTTGTGTCATTGGTTGAACATTTAGGTCATTTTCGTCCTCCCTAGGGTTATTCTCATCCAATTAGGGTTTTTAACCAATCTTGTGCATCCAATAAGTGATTTTGTGTCATTGGTTGAACATTTAGGTCATTTTCGTCCTCCCTAGCCTTATTCTCAACCAATTAGGGTTTTTAACCATTCTTGTGCATTCAATAAATACGTTTGTGTTATTGGTTGAACATTTAGGTCAAGTTTGTCCTCCCTAGGCTTATTCTCATCCAATTAGGGTTTTTAACCAATCTTGTGCATCCAATAAGTACATTTGTGTCATTGGTTGAACATTTAGGTCATTTTCGTCCTCCCTAGGGTTATTCTCATCCAATTAGGGTTTTTAACCAATCTTGTGCATCCAATAAGTGATTTTGTGTCATTGGTTGAACATTTAGGTCATTTTCGTCCTCGCAATGGTTATTCTCATGCAATTAGGGTTTTTAACCAATCTTGTGCATCCAATAAGTGATTTTGTGTCATTGGTTGAACAGTTCGGTCTTTTTTTGGCCTCCCTAGGCTTATTCTCATCCAATTAGGGTTTTTAACCATTCTTGTGCATTCAATAAATACGTTTGTGTCATTGGTTGAACATTTAGGTCAAGTTCGTCCTCCCTAGGCTTATTCTCATCCAATTAGGGTTGTTAACCAATCTTGTGCATCCAATAAGTACATTTGTGTCATTGGTTGAACATTTAGGTCATTTTCGTCCTCCCTAGGGTTATTCTCATCCAATTAGGGTTTTTAACCAATCTTGTGCATCCAATAAGTGATTTTGTGTCATTGGTTGAACATTTAGGTCATTTTCGTCCTCCCTACGGTTATTCTCATCCAATTAGGGTTTTTAACCAATCTTGTACATCCCATAAGTACGTTTGTGTCATTGGTTGAACATTTAGGTCATTTTCGTCCTCCCTAGGTTTATTCTCATCCAATTAGGGTTTTTAACCAATCTTGTGCATCCAATAAGTGATTTTGTGTCATTGGTTGAACATTTAGGTCATTTTCGTCCTCCCTAGGGTTATTCTCATCCAATTAGGGTTTTTAACCAATCTTGTGCATCCAGTAAGTGATTTTGTGTCATTGGTTGAACATTTAGGTCATTTTCGTCCTCCCTAGCCTTATTCTCATCCAATTAGGGTTTTTAACCATTCTTGTGCATCCAATAAGTACGTTTGTGTCATTGGTTGAACATTTAGGTCATTTTCGTCCTCCCTAGGTTTATTCTCATCCAATTAGGGTTTTTAACCAATCTTGTGCATCCAATTAGTACGTTTGTGTCATTGGTTGAAGTTTTAGGTCATTTTCGTCTTCCGTAGGCTTATTCTCATCCAATTAGGGTTTTTAACCAATCTTGTACATCCAATAAGTATGTTTGTGTCTGTGGGTTAACATTTAGGTCATTTTCGTCCTCCCTAGGTTTATTCTCATCCAATTAGGGTTTTTAACTAATCTTGTGCATCCTATAAGTGATTTTGTGTCATTGGTTGAACAGTTAGGTCATTTTCGTCCTCCCTAGGCTTATTCTCATCCAATTTGGGTTTTTAACCATTCTTGTGCATCCAATAAGTACGTTTGTGTCATTGGTTAAACATTTAGGTCACTTTCGTTCATCCTAGGCTTATTCTCTTCTAATTAGGGTTTTTAGCCAATCTTGTGCATCCAATAAGTGAATTTGTGTCACTGGTTGAACATTTAGGTCATTTTCGTCCTCCCTAGGGTTATTCTCATCCAATTAGGGTTTTTAACCAATCTTGTGCATCCAATAAGTACGTTTGTGTCATTGATTGAACATTTAGGTCATTTTCGTCCTCCCTAGGCTTATTCTCATCCAATTAGGGTTTTTAACCAATCTTGTGCATCCAATAAGTGATTTTGTGTCATTGGTTGAACATTTAGGTCATTTTCGTCCTCCCTAGGGTTATTCTCATCCAATTAGTGTTTTTAACCAATCTTGTGCATCCAATAAATACGTTTGTCTCATTGGTTGAACATTTAAGTCATTTTCGTCCTTCCAAGGCTTATTCTCATCCAATTAGGGTTTTTAACCAATCTTGTACATTCAATAATTGATTTGGTGTCATTGGTTGAACATTTAGGTCATTTTCGTCCTCCCTAGCCTTATTCTCATCCAATTAGGGTTTTTAACCAATCTTGTGCATCCAATAAGTACGTTTGTGTCATTGGTTGAACATTTAGGTCATTTTCCTCCTCCCTAGGCTTATTCTCATCCATTTAGGGTTTTTAACCAATCTTGTGCATCCAATAAGTGATTTTGTGTCATTGGTTGAACATTTAGGTCATTTTCGTCCTCCCTAGGCTTATTCTCATCCAATTAGGGTTTTTAACCAATCTTGTGCATCCAATAAGTGATTTTGTGTCACTGGTTGAACATTTAGGTCATTTTCGTCCTCCCAATGGTTATTCTCATCCAATTAGGGTTTTTAACCAATCTTGTGCATCCAATAAGTATGTTTGTGTCATTGGTTGAACATTTAGGTCATTTTCGTCCTCCCTAGGTTTATTCTCATCCAATTAGGGTTTTTAACCAATCTTGTGCATCCAATAAGTACGTTTGTGTCATTGGTTGAACATTTAGGTCATTTTCGTCCTCCCTAGGCTTATTCTCATCCAATTAGGATTTTTAACCAATCTTGTGCATCCAATAAGTACGTTTGTGTCATTGGTTGAACATTTAGGTCATTTTCGTCCTCCCTAGGCTTATTCTCATCCAATTAGGGTTTTTAACCAATCTTGTGCATCCAATGAGTGATTTTGTGTCATTGGTTGAACATTTAGGTCATTTTCGTCCTCCCTAGGCTTATTCTCATCCAATTAGGGTTTTTAACCATTTTTGTGCATCCAATAAGTACGTTTGTGTCATTGGTTGAACATTAAGGTCATTTTCGTCTTCCCTAGGCTTATTCTCATCCAATTAGGGTTTTTAACCAATCTTGCACATCCAATAAATACGTTTGTGTCATTGGTTGAACATTTAGGTCATTTTCGTCCTCCCTATGCTTATTCTCATCCAATTACGGTTTTTGACCAATCTTGTGCATCCAATAAGTGATTTTGTGTCATTGGTTGAATATTTAGGTCATTTTCGTCCTCCCTAGGGTTATTCTCATCCAATTAGGGTTTTTAACCAATTTTGTGCATCCAATAAGTACGTTTGTGTCATTGGTTAAACATTTAGGTCACTTTCATCCATCCTAGGCTTATTCTCTTCTAATTAGGGTTTTTAGCCAATCTTGTGCATCCAATAAGTGAATTTGTGTCACTGGTTGAACATTTAAGTCATTTTCGTCCTCCCTAGGGTTATTCTCATCCAATTAGGATTTTTAACCAATCTTGTGCATCCAATAAGTACGTTTGTGTCATTGGTTGAACATTTAGGTCATTTTCGTCCTCCC
>JBBPBP010000169.1:480856-493136 GCA_037974735.1 Cicer chorassanicum
GGTTATTCTCATCCAATTAGGGTTTTTAACCAATCTTGTACATCCCATAAGTACGTTTGTGTCATTGGTTGAACATTTAGGTCATTTTCGTCCTCCCTAGGTTTATTCTCATCCAATTAGGGTTTTTAACCAATCTTGTGCATCCAATAAGTGATTTTGTGTCATTGGTTGAACAGTTAGGTCATTTTCGTCCTCCCTAGGTTTATTCTCATCCAATTAGGGTTTTTAACCAGGCTTTTGCATCCAATTAGTACGTTTGTGTCATTGGTTGAAGTTTTAGGTCATTTTCGTCTTCCCTAGGCTTATTCTCATCCAATTAGGGTTTTTAACCAATCTTGTACATCCAATAAGTATGTTTGTGTCTGTGGGTTAACATTTAGGTCATTTTCGTCCTCCCTAGGTTTATTCTCATCCAATTAGGGTTTTTAACCAATCTTTTGCATCCAATAAGTGATTTTGTGTCATTGGTTGAACATTTAGGTCATTTTCGTCCTCCCTACGGTTATTCTCATCCAATTAGGGTTTTTAACCAATGTTGTGCATCCAATAAGTGATTTTGTGTCATTGGTTGAACATTTAGGTCATTTTCGTCCTCCCTAGGGTTATTCTCATCCAATTAGGGTTTTTAACCAATGTTGTGCATCCAATAAGTGATTTTGTGTCATTGGTTGAACAGTTCGGTAATTTTTTGTCCTCCCTAGGCTTATTCTCATCCAATTAGGGTTTTTAACAGTTCTTGTGCATCCAATAAGTATGTTTGTGTCATTGTTTGAACATTTAGGTCATTATCGTCCTCCCTAGGTTTATTCTCATCCAATTAGGGTTTTTAAGCAATCTTGTGCATCCAATAAGTACGTTTGTGTCATTGGTTGAACTTTTAGGTCGTTTTCGTCCTCCCTAGGCTTATTCTCAACCAATTAGGGTTTTTAACCAATCTTGTACATCCAATAAGTACGTTTGTGTCACTGGTTGAATATTTAGGTCGTTTTCGTCCTCCCTAGGCTTATTCTCTTCCAATTAGGATTTTTAACCAATCTTGTGCATCCAATAAGTGATTTTGTGTCATTGTTTGAACATTTAGGTCATTTTGGTTCTCCCTATGGTTATTCTCATCCAATTAGGGTTTTTAACCAATCTTGTGCATCCAATAAGTGATTTTGTGTCATTGGTTGAACAGTTCGGTAATTTTTTGTCCTCCCTAGGCTTATTCTCATCCAATTAGGGTTTTTAACCATTCTTGTGCATCCAATAAATACGTTTGTGTCATTTCTTGAACATTTGCGTCATTTTCGTCCTCCCTAGGTTTATTCTCATTCAATTAGGGTTTTTAATCAATCTTGTGCATCCAATAAGTACGTTTTTGTCGTTGGTTGAACTTTTAGGTCATTTTCGTCCTCCCTACGGTTATTCTGATCCAATTAGGGTTTTTAACCAATCTTGTACATCCAATACGTACGTTTGTGTCATTGGTTGAACATTTAGGCCATTTTCGTCCTCCCTAGGCTTATTCTAATCCAATTAGGATTTTTAACCAATCTTGTGCATCCAATAAGTACGTTTGTGTCATTGGTTGAACATTTAGGTCATTTTCGTCCTCACTAGGCTTATTCTCATCCAATTAGGGTTTTTAACCAATCTTGTGCATCCAATAAGTGATTTTGTGTCATTGGTTGAACATTTAGGTCATTTTCGTCCTCCCTATGCTTATTCTCATCCAATTACGGTTTTTGACCAATCTTGTGCATCCAATAAGTGATTTTGTGTCATTGGTTGAACATTTAGGTCATTTTCGTCCTCCCTAGGGTTATTCTCATCGAATTAGGGTTTTTAACCAATCTTGTGCATCCAATAAGTACGTTTGTGTCATTGGTTAAACATTTAGGTCACTTTCATCCATCCTAGGCTTATTCTCTTCTAATTAGGGTTTTTAGCCAATCTTGTGCATCCAATAAGTGAATTTGTGTCACTGGTTGAACATTTAAGTCATTTTCGTCCTCCCTAGGGTTATTCTCATCCAATTAGGATTTTTAACCAATCTTGTGCATCCAATAAGTACGTTTGTGTCATTGGTTGAACATTTAGGTCATTTTCGTCCTCCCTAGGCTTATTCTCATCCAATTAGGGTTTTTAACCAATCTTGTGCATCCAATAAGTGATTTTGTGTCATTGGTTGAACATTTAGGTCATTTTGGTCCTCCCTAGGGTTATTCTCATCCAATTAGGGTTTTTAACCAATCTTGTGCATCCAATAAGTGATTTTGTGTCATTGGTTGAACATTTAGGTCATTTTCGTCCTCCCTAGCCTTATTCTCATCCAATTAGGGTTTTTAACCATTCTTGTGCATCCAATAAGTACGTTTGTGTCATTGGTTGAACTTTTAGGTCATTTTCGTCCTCCCTAGGCTTATTCTCATCCAATTAGGGTTTTTAACTAATCTTGTACATCCAATACGTACGTTTGTGTCATTGGTTGAACATTTAGGTCATTTTCGTCCTCCCTAGGCTTATTCTCATCCAATAAGTGATTGTGTGTCATTGGTTGAACATTTAGGTCATTTTCGTCCTCCCTACGGTTATTCTCATCCAATTAGGGTTTTTAACCAATCTTGTGCATCCAATAAGTGATTTTGTGTCATTGGTTGAACAGTTAGGTCATTTTCGTCCTCCCTAGGCTTATTCTCATCCAATTAAGGTTTTTAACCATTCTTGTGCATCCAATAAGTACGTTTGTGTCATTGGTTGAACATTTAGGTCATTTTGGTCCTCCCTAGGTTTATTCTCATCCAATTAGGGTTTTTAACCAATCTTGTGCATCCAATTAGTACGTTTGTGTCATTGGTTGAAGTTTTAGGTCATTTTCTTCTTCCCTAGGCTTATTCTCATCCAATTAGGGTTTTTAACCAATCTTGTACATCCAATAAGTACGTTTGTGTCATTGGTTGAACATTTAGGTCATTTACGTCCTCTATAGGATTATTCTCATCCAATTAGGGTTTTTAACCAATCTTGTGCATCCAATAAGTGATTTTGTGTCATTGGTTGAACATTTAGGTCATTTTCGTCCTCCCTACGGTTATTCTCATCCAATTAGGGTTTTTAACCAATCTTGTACATCCCATAAGTACGTTTGTGTCATTGGTTGAACATTTAGGTCATTTTCGTCCTCCATAGGTTTATTCTCATCCAATTAGGGTTTTTAACCAATCTTGTGCATCCAATAAGTGATTTTGTGTCATTGGTTGAACATTTAGGTCATTTTCGTCCTCCCTACGGTTATTCTCATCCAATTAGGGTTTTTAACCAATCTTGTACATCCCATAAGTACGTTTGTGTCATTGGTTGAACATTTAGGTCATTTTCGTCCTCCCTAGGTTTATTTTTATCCAATTAGGGTTTTTAACCAATCTTGTGCATCCAATAAGTGATTTTGTGTCATTGGTTGAACATTTAGGTCATTTTCGTCCTCCCTACGGTTATTCTCATCCAATTAGGGTTTTTAACCAATCTTGTGCATCCAATAAGTACGTTTGTGTCATTGGTTAAACATTTAGGTCACTTTCGTCCATCCTAGGCTTATTCTCTTCTAATTAGGGTTTTTAGCCAATCTTGTGCATCCAATAAGTGAATTTGTGTCACTGGTTGAACATTTAAGTCATTTTCGTCCTCCCTAGGGTTATTCTCATCCAATTAGGGTTTTTAACCAATCTTGTGCATCCAATAAGTACGTTTGTGTCATTGGTTGAACATTTAGGTCATTTTCGTCTTCCCTAGGCTTATTCTCATCCAATTAGGATTTTTAACCAATCTTGTGCATCCAATAAGTACGTTTCTGTCATTGGTTGAACATTTAGGTCATTTTCGTCCTCCCAAGGCTTATTCTCATCCAATTAGGGTTTTTAACCAATCTTGTACATCCCATAAGTACGTTTGTGTCATTGGTTGAACATTTAGGTCATTTTCGTCCTCCCTAGCCTTATTCTCATCCAATTAGGGTTTTTAACCAATCTTGTGCATCCAATAAGTACGATTTTGTCGTTGGTTGAACTTTTAGGTCATTTTCGTCCTCCCTAGGCTTATTCTCATCCAATTAGGGTTTTTAACCAATCTTGTACATCCAATACGTACGTTTGTGTCACTGGTTGAACATTTAGGTCATTTTCGTCCTCCCTAGGCTTATTCTCATCCAATTAGGGTTTTTAACCATTCTTGTGCATCCAATAAGTACGTTTGTGTCATTGGTTGAACATTTAGGTCATTTTCGTCCTCCCTAGGCTTATTCTCATCCAATTAGGGTTTTTAACCAATCTTGTACATCCAATAAATACGTTTGTGTCATTGGTTGAACATTTAGGTCATTTTCGTCCTCCCTATGCTTATTCTCATCCAATTACGGTTTTTAACCAATCTTGTGCATCCAATAAGTGATTTTGTGTCATTGGTTGAACATTTAGGTCATTTTCGTCCTCCCTAGGGTTATTCTCATCCAATTAGGGTTTTTAACCAATCTTGTGCATCCAATAAGTGATTTTGTGTCATTGGTTGAACATTTAGGTCATTTTCGTCCTCGCAATGGTTATTCTCATGCAATTAGGGTTTTTAACCAATCTTGTGCATCCAATAAGTGATTTTGTGTCATTGGTTGAACATTTAGGTCATTTTCGTCCTCCCTAGCCTTATTCTCATCCAATTAGGGTTTTTAACCATTCTTGTGCATCCAATAAGTATGTTTGTGTCATTGTTTGAACGTTTAGGTCATTTTCGTCCTCCCTAGGTTTATTCTCATTCAATTAGGGTTTTTAACCAATCTTGTGCATCCAATAAGTACGTTTGTGTCATTGGTTGAACTTTTAGGTCATTTTCGTCCTCCCTAGGCTTATTCTCAACCAATTAGGGTTTTTAACTAATCTTGTACATCCAATAAGTACGTTTGTGTCATTGGTTGAATATTTTGGTCATTTTCGTCCTCCCTAGGCTTATTCTCATCCAATTAGGATTTTTAACCAATCTTGTGCATCCAATAAGTGATTTTGTGTCATTGGTTGAACATTTAGGTCATTTTCGTTCTCCCTATGGTTATTCTCATCCAATTAGGGTTTTTAACCAATCTTGTGCATCCAATAAGTACGTTTGTGTCATTGGTTGAATTTTTAGGTCATTTTTGTCTTCCCTAGGCTTATTCTCATCCAATTAGGGTTTTTAACCAATCTTGTGCATCCAATAAGTGATTTTGTGTCATTGGTTGAACATTTAGGCATTTTCATCCTCCCTAGGCTTATTCTCATCCAAATAGGTTTTTTAACCAATCTTGTGCATCCAATAAGTGATTTTGTGTCATTGGTTGAACATTTAGGTCATTTTCGTCCTCCCTATGGTTATTCTCATCCAATTAGGGTTTTTAACCAATCTTGTGCATCCAATAAGTGATTTTGTGTCATTGGTTGAACATTTAGGTCATTTTCGTCCTCCCTAGGCTTATTCTCATCCAATTAGGGTTTTTAACCATTCTTGTGCATCCAATAAGTACGTTTGTGTCATTGGTTGAACATTTAGGTCATTTTCGTCTTCCCTAGGCTTATTCTCATCCAATTAGGGTTTTTAACCAATCTTGTACATCCAATAAATACGTTTGTGTCATTGGTTGAACATTTAGGTCATTTTCGTCCTCCCTATGCTTATTCTCATCCAATTACAGTTTTTAACCAAATCTTGTGCATCCAATAAGTGATTTTGTGTCATTGGTTGAACATTTAGGTCATTTTCGTCCTCCCTAGGGTTATTCTCATCCAATTAGGGTTTTTAACCAATCTTGTGCATCCAATAAGTACGTTTGTGTCATTGGTTAAACATTTAGGTCACTTTCATCCATCCTAGGCTTATTCTCTTCTAATTAGGGTTTTTAGCCAATCTTGTGCATCCAATAAGTGAATTTGTGTCACTGGTTGAACATTTAAGTCATTTTCGTCCTCCCTAGGGTAATTCTCATCCAATTAGGATTTTTAACCAATCTTGTGCATCCAATAAGTACGTTTGTGTCATTGGTTGAACATTTAGGTCATTTTCGTCCTCCCTAGGCTTATTCTCATCCAATTAGGGTTTTTAACCAATCTTGTGCATCCAATAAGTGATTTTGTGTCATTGGTTGAACATTTAGGTCATTTTCGTCCTCCCTAGGGTTATTCTCATCCAATTAGGGTTTTTAACCAATCATGTGCATCAAATAAGTGATTTTGTGTCATTGGTTGAACATTTAGGTCATTTTCGTCCTCCCTAGCCTTATTCTCATCCAATTAGGGTTTTTAACCATTCTTGTGCATCCAATAAGTACGTTTGTGTCATTGGTTGAACATTTAGGTCATTTTCGTCCTCCCTAGGTTTATTCTCATCCAATTAGGGTTTTTAATCAATCTTGTGCATCCAATAAGTACGTTTTTGTCGTTGGTTGAACTTTTAGGTCATTTTCGTCCTCCCTACGGTTATTCTGATCCAATTAGGGTTTTTAACCAATCTTGTACATCCAATACGTACGTTTGTGTCATTGGTTGAACATTTAGGTCATTTTCGTCCTCCCTAGGCTTATTCTCATCCAATTAGGGTTTTTAACCAATCTTGTGCATCCAATAAGTGATTTTGTGTCATTGGTTCAACAGTTAGGTCATTTTCATTCTCCCTAGGCTTATTCTCATCCAATTAGGGTTGTTAACCATTCTTGTGCATCCAATAAGTACGTTTGTGTCATTGGTTGAACATTTAGGTTATTTTGGTCCTCCCTAGGTTTATTCTCATCCAATTAGGGTTTTTAACCAATCTTGTGCATCCAATTAGTACGTTTGTGTCATTGGTTGAAGTTTTAGGTCATTTTCTTCTTCCCTAGGCTTATTCTCATCCAATTAGGGTTTTTAACCAATCTTGTACATCCAATAAGTACGTTTGTGTCATTGGTTGAATAGTTAGGTCATTTTCGTCCTCCCTAGGCTTATTCTCATCCAATTAGGATATTTAACCAATGTTGTGCATTCAATAAGTGATTTTGTGTCATTGGTTGAACATTTAGGTCATTTTCGTCCTCCCTACGGTTATTCTCATCCAATTAGGGTTTTTAACCAATCTTGTGCATCCAATAACTGATTTTGTGTCATTGGTTGAACAGTTCGGTCATTTTTTGTCCTCCCCAGGCTTATTCTCATCCAATTAGGGTTTTTAACCATTCTTGTGCATCCAATAAATACGTTTGTGTCATTGGTTGAACATTTGCGTCATTTTCGTCCTCCCTAGGCTTATTCTCATCCAATTAGGGTTTTTAACCAATCTTGTGCATCCAATAAGTGATTTTGTGTCATTGGTTGAACATTTAGGTCATTTTCATCCTCCCAATGGTTATTCTCATGCAATTAGGGTTTTTAACCAATCTTGTGCATCCAATAAGTACGTTTGTGTCATTGGTTGAACATTTAGGTCATTTTCGTCCTTCCTAGGCTTATTTTCATCCAATTAGGGTTTTTAACCAATCTTGTGCATCCAATAAGTGATTTTGTGTCATTGGTTGAACATTTAGGTCATTTTCGTCCTCCTTAGGCTTATTCTCATCCAATTAGGGTTTTAACCAATCTTGTACATCCAATACGTACGTTTGTGTCATTGGTTGAACATTTAGGTCATTTTCGTCCTCCCTAGGCTTATTCTCATCCAATTAGGATTTTTAACCAATCTTGTGCATCCAATAAGTGATTTTGTGTCATTGGTTGAACATTTAGGTCATTTTCGTCCTCCCTACGGTTATTCTCATCCAATTAGGGTTTTTAACCAATCTTGTGCATCCAATAAGTGATTTTGTGTCATTGGTTGAACAGTTCGGTCTTTTTTTGGCCACCCTAGGCTTATTCTCATCCAATTAGGGTTTTTAACCATTCTTGTGCATTCAATAAATACGTTTGTGTCATTGGTTGAACATTTAGGTCAAGTTCGTCCTCCCTAGGCTTATTCTCATCCAATTAGGGTTGTTAACCAATCTTGTGCATCCAATAAGTACATTTGTGTCATTGGTTGAACATTTAGGTCATTTTCGTCCTCCCTAGGGTTATTCTCATCCAATTAGGGTTTTTAACCAATCTTGTGCATCCAATAAGTGATTTTGTGTCATTGGTTGAACATTTAGGTCATTTTCGTCCTCCCTACGGTTATTCTCATCCAATTAGGGTTTTTAACCAATCTTGTGCATCCAATAAGTGATTTTGTGTCATTGGTTGAACATTTAGGTCATTTTCGTCCTCCCTACGGTTATTCTCATCCAATTAGGGTTTTTAACTAATCTTGTGCATCCAATAAGTGATTTTGTGTCATTGGTTGAACATTTGGGTCATTTTCGTCCTTCTTAGGCTTATTCTCACCCAATTAGGGTTTTTAACTAATCTTGTGCATCCAATAAGTGATTTTGTGTCATTGGTTGAACATTTAGGTCATTTTTCGTCCTCCCTACGGTTATTCTCATCCAATTAAGGTTTTTAACAATTCTTGTGCATCCAATAAGTGATTTTGTGTCATTCATTGAACATTTAGGTCATTTTCGTTCTCCCTAAGGTTATTCTCATCCAATTAGGGTTTTTAACCAATCTTGTGCATCCAATAAGTGATTTTGTGTCATTGGTTGAACATTTAGGTCATTTTCGTCCTCCCTACGGTTATGCTCATCCAATTAGGGTTTTTAACCAATGTTGTGCATCCAATAAGTGATTTTGTGTCATTGGTTGAACATTTAGGTCATTTTCGTCATCCCTAGGCTTATTCTCATCCAATTAGGGTTTTTAACCAATCTTGTGCATCCAATAAGTGATTTTGTGTCATTGGTTGAACATTTAGGTCATTTTCGTCCTCCCAAGGCTTATTCTCGTCCAATTAGGGTTTTTAACCAATCTTGTGCATCCAATAAGTGATTTTCTGTCCTTGGTTGAACATTTAGGTCATTTTCGTCCTCCCAAGGCTTATTCTCGTCCAATTAGGGTTTTTAACCAATCTTGTGCATCCAATAAGTACATTTGTGTCATTGGTTGAACATTTAGGTCATTTTCGTCCTCCCAAGGCTTATTCTCGTCCAATTAGGGTTTTGAACCATACTTGTGCATCCAATAAGTACTTTTGTGTCATTGGTTGAACATTTAGGTCATTTTCGTCCTCCCAAGGCTTATTCTCGTCCAATTAGGGTTTGTAACCAATCTTGTGGATCCAATAAGTACATTTGTGTCATTGGTTGAACATATAGGTCATTTTCGTCCTCCCAAGGCTTATTCTCGTCCAATTAGGGTTTTTAACCAATCTTGTGCATCCAATAAGTGATTTTGTGTCATTGGTTGAACATTTAGGTCATTTTCGTCCTCCCAAGGCTTATTGTCGTCCAATTACGGTTTTTATCCAATCTTGTGCATCCAATAAGTTATTTTGTGTCATTGGTTGAACATTTAGGTCATTTTCGTCCTCCCAAGGCTTATTCTCGTCCAATTAGGGTTTTTAACCAATCTTGTGCATCCAATAAGTGATTTTGTGTCATTGGTTGAACATTTAGGTCATTTTCGTCCTACCAAGGCTTATTCTCGTCTAATTAGGGTTTTTAACCAATCTTGTGCATCCAATAAGTACATTTGTGTCATTGGTTGAACATTTAGGTCATTTTCGTCCTCCCTAGGCTTATTCTTATCCAATTAGGATTTTTAACCAATCTTGTGCATCCAATAAGTGATTTTGTGTCATTGGTTGAACATTTAGGTCATTTTCGTCCTCCCTACGGTTATTCTCATCCAATTAGGGTTTTTAACCAATCTTGTGCATCCAATAAGTGATTTTGTGTCATTGGTTGAACAGTTCGGTCATTTTTTGTCCTCCCTAGGCTTATTCTCATCCAATTAGGGTTTTTAACCATTCTTGTGCATCCAATAAATACGTTTGTGTCATTGGTTGAACATTTGCGTCATTTTCGTCCTCCCTAGGCTTATTCTCATCCAATTAGGGTTTTTAACCAATCTTGTGCATCCAATAAGTGATTTTGTGTCATTGGTTGAACATTTAGGTCATTTTCGTCCTCCCTACGGTTATTCTCATCCAATTAGGGTTTTTAACCAATCTTGTGCATCCAATAAGTGATTTTGTGTCATTGGTTGAACATTTAGGTCATTTTCGTCCTCCATACGGTTATTCTCATCCAATTAGGGTTTTTAACCAATCTTGTACATCCCATAAGTACGTTTGTGTCATTGGTTGAATATTTAGCTCATTTTCGTCCTCCCTAGGTTTATTCTCATCCAATTAGGGTTTTTAACCAATCTTGTGCATCCAATAAGTGATTTTCTGTCATTGGTTGAACATTTAGGTCATTTTCGTCCTCCCTACGGTTATTCTCATCCAATTAGGGGTTTTAACCAATCTTGTGCATCCAATAAGTGATTTTGTGTCATTGGTTGAACAGTTAGGTCATTTTCATCCTCCCTAGGCTTATTCTCATCCAATAAGGTTTTTAACCATTCTTGTGCATCCAATTAGTACGTTTGTGTCATTGGTTGAACATTTAGGTCATTTTCGTCCTCCCTAGGTTTATTCTCATCCAATTAGGGTTTTTAACCAGGCTTTTGCATCCAATTAGTACGTTTGTGTCATTGGTTGAAGTTTTAGGTCATTTTCGTCTTCCCTAGGCTTATTCTCATCCAATTAGGGTTTTTAACCAATCTTGTACATCCAATAAGTATGTTTGTGTCTGTGGGTTAACATTTAGGTCATTTTCGTCCTCCCTAGGTTAATTCTCATCCAATTAGGGTTTTTAACCAATCTTGTGCATCCAATAAGTGATTTTGTGTCATTGGTTGAACATTTAGGTCATTTTCGTCCTCCCTACGGTTATTCTCATCCAATTAGGGTTTTTAACCAATGTTGTGCATTCAATAAGTGATTTTGTGTCATTGGTTGAACATTTAGGTCATTTTCGTCATCCCTAGGCTAATTCTCATCCAATTAGGGTTTTTAACCATTCTTGTGCATCCAATAAGTACGTTTGTGTCATTGGTTAAACATTTAGGTCACTTTCGTCCATCCTAGGCTTATTCTCTTCTAATTAGGGTTTTTAACCAGTCTTGTGCATCCAATAAGTGATTTTGTGTCATTGGTTGAATATTTAGGTCATTTTTGTCCTCCCTAGGGTTATTCTCATCCGATTAGGGTTTTTAACCAATCTTGTGCATCTAATAAGTGATTTGTGTCATTGGTTGAACATTAGGTCATTTTCGTCCTCCCTATGGTTATTCTCATCCAATTAGGGTTTTTAACCAATCTTGTGCATCCAATAAGTGATTTTGTGTCATTGGTTGAACAGTTAGGTCATTTTCATCCTCCCTAGGCTTATTCTCATCCAATTAGGGTTTTAAACCAATCTTGTGCATCTAATAAGTACGTTTGTGTCATTGGTTAAACATTTAGGTCATTTTCGTCATTCCTAGGCTTATTCTCTTCTAATTAGGGTTTTTAACCAATCTTGAGCATCCAATTAGTACGTTTGTGTCATTGGTTGAAGTTTTAGGTCATTTTCGTCTTCCCTAGGCTTATTCTCATCCAATTAGGGTTTTTAACCAATCTTGTACATCCAATAAGTACGTTTGTTTCATTGGTTGAACATTTAGGTCATTTTCGTCCTCCTTACGGTTATTCTCATCCAATTAGGGTTTTTAACCAATCTTGTGCATCCAATAAGTGATTTTGTGTCATTGGTTGAACATTTAGGTCATTTTCGTCCTCCCTAGCCTTATTCTCATCCAATTAGGGTTTTTGACCATTCTTGTGCATCCAATAAGTACGTTTGTCTCATTGGTTGAACTTTTAGGTCATTTTCGTCATCCCTTGGTTTATTCTCATCCAATTAGGGTTTTTAACCAATCTTTTGCATCCAATAAGTACGTTTGTGTCATTGGTTGAACTTTTAGGTCATTTTCGTCCTCCCTTGGCCTATTCTAATCCAATTAGGGTTTTTAACCAATCTTGTACATCCAATATGTACGTTTGTGTCATTGGTTGAATATTTAGGTCATTTTCGTCCTCCCTAGGCTTATTCTCATCCAATTACGATTTTTAACCAATCTTGTGCATCCAATAAGTGATTTTATGTCATTGGTTGAACATTTAGGTCATTTTCGTCCTCCCTACGGTTATTCTCATC
This sequence comes from Cicer chorassanicum, assembly GCA_037974735.1. Classification (NCBI taxonomy): domain Eukaryota; kingdom Viridiplantae; phylum Streptophyta; class Magnoliopsida; order Fabales; family Fabaceae; genus Cicer; species Cicer chorassanicum. The sequence goes on from JBBPBP010000169.1 coordinate 493,041, forward strand.
CAATTAGGGTTTTTAACCAATCTTGTGCATCCAATAAGTGATTTTGTGTCATTGGTTGAACATTTAGGTCATTTTCGTCCTCCCTAGGGTTATTCT
>JBBPBP010000169.1:493146-555889 GCA_037974735.1 Cicer chorassanicum
TTCTCATCCAATTAGGGTTTTAAACCAATCTTGTGCATCTAATAAGTACGTTTGTGTCATTGGTTAAACATTTAGGTCATTTTCGTCATTCCTAGGCTTATTCTCTTCTAATTAGGGTTTTTAACCAATCTTGAGCATCCAATTAGTACGTTTGTGTCATTGGTTGAAGTTTTAGGTCATTTTCGTCTTCCCTAGGCTTATTCTCATCCAATTAGGGTTTTTAACCAATCTTGTACATCCAATAAGTACGTTTGTTTCATTGGTTGAACATTTAGGTCATTTTCGTCCTCCCTATGCTTATTCTCATCCAATTACGGTTTTTAACCAATCTTGATCATCCAATATGTGATTTTGTGTCATTGGTTGAACATTTAGGTCATTTTCGTCCTCCCTAGGGTTATTCTCATCCAATTAGGGTTTTAAACCAATCTTGTGCATCTAATAAGTACGTTTGTGTCATTGGTCATTTTCGTCCTTCCTAGGCTTATTCTCATCCAATTAGGGTTTTTAACCAATCTTGTCATCCAATTAGTACGTTTGTGTCATTGGTTGAAGTTTTAGGTCATTTTCGTCTTCCCTAGCCTTATTCTCATCTAATTAGGGTTTTTAACCAATCTTGTACATCCAATAAGTACGTTTGTTTCATTGGTTGAACATTTAGGTCATTTTCGTCCTCCCTATGCTTATTTTCATCCAATTAGGGTTTTTAACCAATCTTGTGCATCCAATAAGTGATTTTGTGTCATTGGTTGAACATTTAGGTCATTTTCGTCCTCCCTATGCTTATTCTCATCCAATTAGGGTTTTTAACCAATCTTGGACATCCAATACGTACGTTTGTGTCATTGGTTGAACATTTAGGTCATTTTCGTCCTCACTAGGCTTATTCTCATCCAATTAGGATTTTTAACCAATCTTGTGCATCCAATAAGTGATTTTGTGTCATTGGTTGAACATTTAGGTCATTTTCGTCCTCCCTACGGTTATTCTCATCCAATTAGGGTTTTTAACCAATCTTGTGCATCCAATAAGTGATTTTGTGTCATTGGTTGAACATTTAGGTCATTTTCGTCCTCCCTAGGGTTATTCTTATCCAATTAGGGTTTTTAACCATTCTTGTGCATCCAATAAGTACGTTTGTGTCATTGGTTGAACATTTAGGTCATTTTCGTCCTCCCTAGGTTTATTCTCATCCAATTAGGGTTTTTAACCAATCTTGTACATCCAATTAGTACGTTTGTGTCAACGGTTGAAGTTTTAGGTCATTTTCGTCTTCCCTAGGCTTATTCTCATCCAATTAGGGTTTTTAACCAATCTTGTACATCCAATAAGTACGTTTGTGTTATTGGTTGAACATTTAGGTCATTTTCGTCCTCCCTATGCTTATTCTCATCCAATTACTGTTTTAACCAATCTTGTGCATCCAATAAGTGATTTTGTGTCATTGGTTGAACATTTAGGTCATTTTAATCCTCCCTAGGGTTATTCTCATCCAATTAGGGTTTTTAACCAATCTTGTGCATCCAATAAGTACGTTTGTGTCATTGGTTAAACATTTAGGTCTTTTTCGTCCATCCTAGGCTAATTCTCTTCTAATTAGGGTTATTAACCAATCTTGTGCATCGAATAAGTGATTTTGTGTCATTGGTTGAATATTTAGGTCATTTTCGTCCTCCCTAGGGTTATTCTCATCCAATTAGGGTTTTTAACCAATCTTGTGCATCCAATAAGTGATTTTGTGTCATTTGTTGAATATTTAGGTCATTTTCGTCCTCCCTAGGGTTATTCTCATCCAATTAGGGTTTTTAACCAATCTTGTGCATCCAATAAGTGATTTTGTGTCATTGGTTAAACATTTAGGTCATTTTCGTCCTTCCTAGGCTTATTCTCATCCAATTAGGATTTTTAACCAATCTTGTGCATCCAATAAGTGATTTTGTGTCATTGGTTGAACATTTAGGTCATTTTCGTTCTCCCTATGGTTATTCTCATCCAATTAGGGTTTTTAACCAATCTTGTGCATCCAATAAGTACGTTTGTGTCATTGGTTGAATTTTTAGGTCATTTTTGTCTTCCCTAGGCTTATTCTCATCCAATTAGGGTTTTTAACCAATCTTGTGCATCCAATAAGTGATTTTGTGTCATTGGTTGAACATTTAGGCATTTTCATCCTCCCTAGGCTTATTCTCATCCAAATAGGTTTTTTAACCAATCTTGTGCATCCAATAAGTGATTTTGTGTCATTGGTTGAACATTTAGGTCATTTTCGTCCTCCCTATGGTTATTCTCATCCAATTAGGGTTTTTAACAAATCTTGTGCATCCAATAAGTGATTTTGTGTCATTGGTTGATTAGTTAGGTCATTTTCGTCCTCCCTAGGCTTATTCTCATCCAATTAGGGTTTTTAACCATTCTTGTGCATCCAATAAGTACGTTTGTGCCATTGGTTGAACATTTAGGTCATTTTCGTCCTCCCTAGGTTTATTCTCATTCAATTAGGGTTTTTAACCAATCTTGTGCATCCAATTAGTACGTTTTTGTCATTGGTTGAAGTTTTAGGTCATTTTCGTCTTCCCTAGCCTTATTCTCATCTAATTAGGGTTTTTAACCAATCTTGTACATCCAATAAGTACGTTTGTTTCATTGGTTGAACATTTAGGTCATTTTCGTCCTCCCTATGCTTATTTTCATCCAATTAGGGTTTTTAACCAATCTTGTGCATCCAATAAGTGATTTTGTGTCATTGGTTGAACATTAAGGTCATTTTCGTCCTCCCTAGGGTTATTCTCATCCAATTAGGGTTTTTAACCAATCTTGTGCATCCAATAAGTGATTTTGTGTCATTGGTTGAACATTTAGGTCATTTTCGTCCTCCCTAGGTTTATTCTCATCCAATTAGGGTTTTTAACCAATCTTGTGCATCCAATAAGTACGTTTGTGTCATTGGTTAAACATTTAGGTCACTTTCGTCCATCCTAGGCTTATTCTCTTCTAATTAGGGTTTTTAGCCAATCTTGTGCATCCAATAAGTGAATTTGTGTCACTGGTTGAACATTTAGGTCATTTTCGTCCTCCCTAGGGTTATTCTCATCCAATTAGGGTTTTTAACCAATCTTTTGCATCCAATAAGTACGTTTGTGTCATTGGTTGAACATTTAGGTCATTTTCGTCCTCCCTAGGCTTATTCTCATCCAATTAGGGTTTTTAACCAATCTTGTGCATCCAATAAGTGATTTTGTGTCATTGGTTGAACATTTAGGTCATTTTCGTCCTCCCTAGGGTTATTCTCATCCAATTAGGGTTTTTAACCAATCATGTGCATCAAATAAGTGATTTTGTGTCATTGGTTGAACATTTAGGTCATTTTCGTCCTCCCTAGCCTTATTCTCATCCAATTAGGGTTTTTAACCATTCTTGTGCATCCAATAAGTACGTTTGTGTCATTGGTTGAACATTTAGGTCATTTTCGTCCTCCCTAGGCTTATTCTCATCCAATTAGGGTTTTTAACCAATCTTGTGCATCCAATAAGTGATTTTGTGTCATTGGTTGAACATTTAGGTCATTTTTCGTCCTCCCTAGGCTTATTCTCTTCCAATTAGGGTTTTTAACCAATCTTGTGCATCCAATAAGTGATTTTGTGTCATTGGTTGAACATTTAGGTCATTTTCGTCCTCCCTAGGCTTATTCTCGTCCAATTAGGGTTTTTAACCAATCTTGTGCATCCAATAAGTACATTTGTGTCATTGGTTAAACATTTAGGTCATTTTCGTCATCCCTAGGCTTATTCTCGTCCAATTAGGGTTTTTAACCAATCTTGTGCATCCAATAAGTGATTTTGTGTCATTGGTTGAACATTTAGGTCATTTTTCGTCCTCCCTAGGCTTATTCTCTTCCAATTAGGGTTTTTAACCAATCTTGTGCATCCAATAAGTGATTTTGTTTCATTGGTTGAACATTTTGGTCATTTTCGTCCTCCCAAAGCTTATTCTCGTCCAATTAGGGTTTTTAACCAATCTTGTGCATCCAATAAGTGATTTTGTGTCATTGGTTGATCATTTTGGTCATTTTCGTCCTCCCAAGGCTTATTCTCGTCCATTTAGGGTTTTTAACCAATCTTGTGCATCCAATAAGTGATTTTGTGTCATTGGTTGAACATTTAGGTCATTTTTGTCCTCCCAAGGCTTATTCTCGTCCAATTAGGGTGTTTAACCAATCTTGTGCATCCAATAAGTGATTTTGTGTCATTGGTTGAACATTTAGGTCATTTTCGTCCTCCCAAGGCTTATTCTCGTCCAATTAGGGTTTTTAACCAATCTTGTGCATCCAATAAGTGATTTTGTGTCATTGGTTGAACATTTAGGTCATTTTCGTCCTCCTAAGGATTATTCTCGTCGAATTAGGGTTTCTAACCAATCTTGTGCATCCAATAAGTGATTTTGTGTCATTGGTTGAACATTTAGGTCATTTTCGTCCTCCCAAGGCTTATTCTCGTCCAATTAGGGTTTTTAACCAATCTTGTGCATCCAATAAGTGATTTTGTGTCATTGGTTGAACATTTAGGTCAGTTTCGTTCTCCCAAGGCTTATTCTTGTCCAATTAGGGTTTTTAACCAATCTTGTGCATCCAATAAGTGATTTTGTGTCATTGGTTGAACATTTAGGTCATTTTCGTCCTCCCAAGGCTTATTCTCGTCCAATTAGGGTTTTTAACCAATCTTGTGCATCCAATAAGTGATTTTGTGTCATTGGTTAAACATTTAGGTCATTTTCGTCCTCCCAAGGCTTATTCTCGTCCAATTAGGGTTTTTAACCAATCTTGTCCATCCAATAAGTACATTTTTGTCATTTGTTGAACATTTAGGACATTTTCGTCCTCCCAAGGCTTATTCTAGTCCAATTAGGGTTTTTAACCAATCTTGTGCATCCAATAAGTGATTTTGTGTCATTGGTTGAACATTTAGGTCATTTTCGTCCTCCCTAGGCTTATTCTCGTCCAATTAGGGTTTTTAACCAATCTTGTGCATCCAATAAGTACATTTGTGTCATTGGTTGAACATCTAGGCCATTTTCGTCCTCCCAAGGCTAATTCTCGTCCAATTATGGTTTTTAACCAATCTTGTGCATCCAATAAGTGATTTTGTGTCATTGGTTGAACATTTAGGTCATTTTCGTCCTCCCAAGGCTTATTCTCGTCCAATTAGGGTTTTTAACCAATCTTGTGCATCCAATAAGTGATTTTGTGTCATTGGTTGAACATTTAGGTCATTTTCGTCCTCGCAAGGCTTATTCTTGTCCAATTAGGGCTTTTAACCAATCTTGTGCATCCAATAAGTACATTTGTGTCATTGGTTGAAAATTTAGGTCATTTTCGTCCTCCATAGGCTTATTCTCGTCCAATTAGGGTTTTTAACCAATCTTGTGCATCCAATAAGTGATTTTGTGTCATTGGTTGAACATTTAGGTCATTTTCGTCCTCCCTAGGCTTATTCTCATCCAATTAGGGTTTTTAACCAATCTTGTACATCCAATACGTACGTTTGTGTCATTGGTTGAACATTTAGGTCATTTTCGTCCTCCCTAGGCTTATTCTCATCCAATTAGGGTTTTTAACCAATCTTGTGCATCCAATTAGTACGTTTGTGTCATTGGTTGAAGTTTTAGGTCATTTTCGTCTTCCCTAGCCTTATTCTCATCTAATTAGGGTTTTTAACCAATCTTGTACATCCAATAAGTACGTTTGTTTCATTGGTTGAACATTTAGGTCATTTTCGTCCTCCCTATGCTTATTTTCATCCAATTAGGGTTTTTAACCAATCTTCTGCATCCAATAAGTGATTTTGTGTCATTGGTTGAACAGTTAGGTCATTTTCGTCCTCCCTAGGCTTATTCTCATCCAATTAGGGTTTTTAACCATTCTTGTGCATCCAATAAGTACGTTTGTGCCATTGGTTGAACATTTAGGTCATTTTCGTCCTCCCTAGGCTTATTCTCATCCAATTAGGGTTTTTAACCAATCTTGTGCATCCAATTAGTACGTTTGTGTCATTGGTTGAAGTTTTAGGTCATTTTCGTCTTCCCTAGCCTTATTCTCATCTAATTAGGGTTTTTAACCAATCTTGTACATCCAATAAGTACGTTTGTTTCATTGGTTGAACATTTAGGTCATTTTCGTCCTCCCTATGCTTATTTTCATCCAATTAGGGTTTTTAACCAATCTTCTGCATCCAATAAGTGATTTTGTGTCATTGGTTGAACATTTAGGTCATTTTCGTCCTCCCTAGGCTTATTCTCATCCAATTAGGGTTTTTAACCAATCTTGTACATCCAATACGTTCGTTTGTGTCATTGGTTGAACATTTAGGTCATTTTCGTCCTCCCTAGGCTTATTCTCATCCAATTAGGATTTTTAACCAATCTTGTGCATCCAATAAGTGATTTTGTGTCATTGGTTGAACATTTAGGTCATTTTTGTTCTCCCCATGGTTATTCTTATCCAATTAGGGTTTTTAACCAATCTTGTGCATCCAATAAGTACGTTTCTGTCATTGGTTGAACATTTTGGTCATTTTCGTCCTCCCTAGGCTTATTCTCATCCAATTAGGGTTTTTAACCAATCTTGTGCATCCAATAAGTGATTTTGTGTCATTGGTTGAACAATTAGGCATTTTCGTCCTCCCTAGGCTTATTCTCATCCAAATAGGATTTTTAACCAATCTTGTGCATCCAATAAGTGATTTTGTGTCATTGGTTGAACATTTAGCTCATTTTCGTCCTCCCTATGGTTATTCTCATCCAATTAGGGTTTTTAACCAATCTTGTGCATCCAATAAGTGATTTTGTGTCATTGGTTGAACAGTTAGGTCATTTTCGTCCTCCCTAGGCTTATTCTCATCCAATTAGGGTTTTCAACCATTCTTGTGCATCCAATAAGTACGTTTGTGCAATTGGTTGAACATTTAGGTCATTTTCGTCCTCCCTAGGCTTATTCTCATCCAATTAGGGTTTTTAACCAATCTTGTACATCCAATACGTTCGTTTGTGTCATTGGTTAAACATTGAGGTCATTTTCGTCCTCCCTAGGCTTATTCTCATCCAAATAGGATTTTTAACCAATCTTGTGCATCCAATAAGTGATTTTGTGTCATTGGTTGAACATTTAGCTCATTTCCGTCCTCCCTATGGTTATTCTCATCCAATTAGGGTTTTTAACCAATCTTGTGCATCCAATAAGTGATTTTGTGTCATTGGTTGAACAGTTAGGTCATTTTCGTCCTCCCTAGGCTTATTCTCATCCAATTAGGGTTTTCAACCATTCTTGTGCATCCAATAAGTACGTTTGTGCAATTGGTTGAACATTTAGGTCATTTTCGTCCTCCCTAGGCTTATTCTCATCCAATTAGGGTTTTTAACCAATCTTGTACATCCAATACGTTCGTTTGTGTCATTGGTTCAACATTGAGGTCATTTTCGTCCTCCCTAGGCTTATTCTCATCCAATTAGGATTTTTAACCAATCTTGTGCATCCAATAAGTGATTTTGTCATTGGTTGAACATTTAGGTCATATTCGTCCTCCCTACGGTTATTCTCATCCAATTAGGGTTTTTAACCAATCTTGTGCATCCAATAAGTGATTTTGTGTCATTGGTTGAACAGTTCGGTCATTTTTTGTCCTCCCTAGGCTTATTCTCATCCAATTCGGGTTTTTAACCATTCTTCTGCATCCAATAAATACGTTTGTGTCATTGGTTGAACATTTGGGTCATTTTCGTCCTCCCTAGGCTTATTCTCATCCAATTAGGATTTTTAACCAATCTTGTGCATCCAATAAGTATGTTTGTGTCATTGGTTGAACATTTAGGTCATTTTCGTCCTCCCTGGGTTTATTCTCATCCAATTAGGGTTTTTAACCATTCTTGTGCATCCAATAAGTGATATTGTGTCATTGGTTGAACAGTTCGATCATTTTTCGTCCTCCCTAGCCTTATTCTCATCCGATTAGGGTTTTTAACCATTCTTGTGCATCCAATAAGTATGTTTGTGTCATTGGTTGAACATTTAGGTCATTTTCGTCCTCCCTAGGTTTATTCTCATCCAATTAGGGTTTTTAACCAATCGTGTGCATCCAATAAGTACGTTTGTGTCATTGGTTGAACTTTTAGGTGATTTTCGTCCTCCGTAGGCTTATTCTCATCCAATTAGGATTTTTAACAAATCTTGTGCATCCAATAAGTGATTTTGTGTCATTGGTTGAACATTTAGGTCATTTTCGTCCTCCCTAGGCTTATTCTCATCCAATTAGGGTTTTCAACCAATCTTGTGCATCTAATAAGTGATTTTGTGTCATTGGTTGAACATTTAGGTCATTTTCGTCTTTCTTAGGCTTATTCTCATCCAATTAGGGTTTTTAACCAATCTTGTGCATCCAATAAGTACGTTTGTGTCATTGGTTGAACATTTAGGTCATTTTCGTCCTTCCTAGGCTTATTTTCATCCAATTAGGGTTTTTAACTAATCTTGTGCATCCAATAAGTGATTTTGTGTCATTGGTTGAACATTTAGGTCATTTTCGTCTTTCTTAGGCTTATTCTCATCCAACTAGGGTTTTTAACCAATCTTGTGCATCCAATAAGTACGTTTGTGTCATTGGTTGAACATTTAGGTCATTTTCGTCCTTCCTAGGCTTATTTTCATCCAATTAGGGTTTTTAACCAATCTTGTGCATCCAATAAGTGATTTTGTGTCATTGGTTTAACATTTAGGTCATTTTCGTCCTCCCTAGGGTTATTCTCATCCAATTAGGGTTTTAACCAATCTTGTGCATCCAATAAGTACGTTTGTGTCATTGGTTGAACATTTAGGTCATTTTCGTCCTCCCTAGCCTTATTCTCATCCGATTAGGGTTTTTAACCATTCTTGTGCATCCAATAAGTATGTTTGTGTCATTGGTTGAACATTTAGGTCATTTTCGTCCTCCCTAGGTTTATTCTCATCCAATTAGGGTTTTTAACCAATCTTGTGCATCCAATAAGTACGTTTGTGTCATTGGTTGAACTTTTAGGTCATTTTCGTCCTCCCTAGGCTTATTCTCATCCAATTAGGGTTTTTAACTAATCTTGTACATCCAATAAGTACGTTTGTGTCATTGGTTGAATATTTTGGTCATTTTCGTCCTCCCTAGGCTTATTCTCATCCAATTAGGGTTTTTAACCATTCTTGTGCATCCAATAAATACGTTTGTGTCATTGCTTGATCATTTGCGTCATTTTCGTCATCCCTAGGCTTATTCTCATCCAATTAGGGTTTTTAACCAATCTTGTGCATCCAATAAGTGATTTTGTGTCATTGGTTGAACATTTAGGTCATTTTCATCCTCCCAATGGTTATTCTCATGCAATTAGGGTTTTTAACCAATCTTGTGCATCCAATAAGTACGTTTGTGTCATTGGTTGAACATTTAGGTCATTTTCGTCCTTCCTAGGCTTATTTTCATCCAATTAGGGTTTTTAACCAATCTTGTGCATCCAATAAGTGATTTTGTGTCATTGGTTGAACATTTAGGTCATTTTCGTCCTCCTTAGGCTTATTCTCGTCCAATTAGGGTTTTTAACCAATCTTGTGCATCCAATAAGGACATTTGTGTCATTGGTTGAACATTTAGGTCATTTTCGTCCTCCCTAGGCTTATTCTCGTCCAATTAGGGTTTTTAACCAATCTTGTGCATCCAATAAGTGATTTTGTGTCATTGGTTGAACATTTAGGTCATTTTCGTCCTCCCTAGGCTTATTCTCGTCCAATTAGGGTTTTTAACCAATCTTGTGCATCCAATAAGTACATTGATGTCATTGGTTGAACATTTAGGTCATTTTCGTCCTCCCAAGGCTTATTCTCTTCCAATTAGGGGTTTTAACCAATCTTGTGCATCCAATAAGTGATTTTGTGTCATTGGTTGAACATTTAGGTCATTTTCGTCTTCCCAATGCATATTCTCATCCAATTAGGGTTTTTAACCAATCTTGTGCATCCAATAAGTGATTTTGTGTCATTGGTTGAACATTTAGGTCATTTTCGTCCTCCCTAGGCTTATTCTCGTCCAATTAGGGTTTTTAACCAATCTTGTGCATCCAATAAGTACATTTTTGTCATTGGTTGAACATTTAGGTCATTTTCATCCTCCCTAGGCTTATTATCGTCCAATTTTGGTTTTGAACCAATCTTGTGCATCCAATAAGTGATTTTGTGTCATTGGTTGAACATTTAGGTCATTTTCGTCCTCCCTAGGCTTATTCTCGTCCAATTAGGGTTTTTAACCAATCTTGTGCATCCAATAAGTACATTTGTGTCATTGGTTGAACCTTTAGGTTATTTTTGTCCTCCCAAGGCTTATTCTCGTCCAATTAGGGTTTTTAACCAATCTTGTGCATCCAATAAGTGATTTTGTGTCATTGGTTGAACATTTAGGTCATTTTCGTCCTCCCTAGGCTTATTCTCGTCCAATTAGGGTTTTTAACCAATCTTGTGCATCCAATAAGTACATTTGTGACATTGGGTTAACATTTAGGTCATTTTCGTCCTCCCAAGGCTTATTCTCGTCCAATTAGGGTTTTTAACCAATCTTGTGCATCCAATAAGTGATTTTGTGTCATTGGTTGAACATTTAGGTCATTTTCGTCCTCCCTAGGCTTATTCTCGTCCAATTAGGGTTTTTAACCAATCTTGTGCATCCAATAAGTACATTTGCGTCATTGGTTGAACATTTAGGTAATTTTCGTCCTCCCAAGGCTTATTCTCGTCCAATTAGAATTTTTAACCAATCTTGTGCATTCAATAAGTACATTTGTGTCATTGGTTGAACATGTAGGTCATTTTCGTCCTCCTTAGGCTTATTCTCGTCCAATTAGGGGTTTTAACCAATCTTGTGCATCCAATAAGTGATTTTGTGTCATTGGTTTAACATTTATGTTATTTTCGTTCTCCCAAGGCTTATTCTCGTCCAATTAGGGTTTTTAACCAATCTTGTGCATCCAATAAGTGATTTTGTGTCATTGGTTGAACATTTAGGTCATTTTCGTCCTCCCAAGGCTTATTCTCGTCCAATTAGGGTTTTTAACCAATCTTGTGCATCCAATAAGTGATTTTGTGTCATTGGTTGAACATTTAGGTCATTTTCATCCTCTTAAGGCTTATTCTCGTCCAATTAAGGTTTTTAACCAATCTTGTGAATCCAATAAGTACATTTGTGTCATTGGTTGAACATTTAGGTGATTTTCGTCCTCCCTAGGCTTATTGTCGTCCAATTAGGGTTTTTAACCAATCTTGTGCATCCAATAAGTGATTTTGTGTCATTGGTTGAAAATTTAGGTGATTTCTCCCAAGGCTTATTCTCGTCCAATTAGGGTTTTTAACCAATCTTGTGCATCCAATAAGTGATTTTGTGTCATTGGTTGAACATTTAGGTCATTTTCGTCCTCCCAAGGCTTATTCTCGTCCAATTAGGGTTTTTAACCAATCTTGTGCATCCAATAAGTGATTTTGTGTCATTGGTTGAACATTTAGGTCATTTTTGTCCTCCCTAGGCTTATTCTCTTCCAATTAGGGTTTTTAACCAATCATATGCATCCAATAAGTGATTTTGTGTCATTGGTTGAACATTTAGGTCATTTTCGTCCTCCCAAGGCTTATTCTCGTCCAATTAGGGTTTTTAACCAATCTTGTGCATCCAATAAGTGATTTTGTGTCATTGGTTGAACATTTAGGTCATTTTCGTCCTCCCAAGGCTTATTCTCGTCCAATTAGGGTTTTTAACCAATCTTGTGCATCCAATAAGTGATTTTGTGTCATTGGTTGAACATTTAGATCATTTTCGTCCTCCCAAGGCTTATTCTCGTCCAATTAGGGTTTTTAACCAATCTTCTGCATCCAATAAGTGATTTTGTGTCATTGGTTGAACATTTAGGTCATTTTCATCCTCCCAAGGCTTATTCTCGTCCAATTAGGGTTTTTAACCAATCTTGTGCATCCAATAAGTGATTTTGTGTCATTGGTTGAACATTTAGGTCATTTTCGTCCTCCCAAGGCTTATTCTCGTCCAATTAGGGTTTTTAACCAATCTTGTGCATCCAATAAGTACATTTGTGTCATTGGTTGAACATTTAGGTCATTTTCTTCCTCCCAATGCTTATTCTCGTCCAATTAGGGGTTTTAACCAATCTTTTGCCTCCAATAAGTGATTTTGTGTCATTGGTTGAACATTTAGGTCATTTTCGTCCTCCCAAGGCTTATTCTCGTCCAATTAGGGTTTTTAACCAATCTTGTGCATCCAATAAGTGATTTTGTGTCATTGGTTGAACATTTAGGTCGTTTTCGTCCTCCCAAGGCTTATTCTCGTCCAATTAGGGTTTTTAACCAATCTTGTGCCTCCAATAAGTGATTTTGTGGCATTTGTTGAAAATTTAGGTTATTTTCGTCCTCCCAAGGCTCATTCTTGTCCAATTAGGGTTTTTAACCAATCTTGTGATTCCAATAAGTGATTTTGTGTCATTGGTTGAACATTTAGGTCATTTTCGTCCTCCCAAGGCTTATTCTCGTCCAATTAGGGTTTTTAACCAATCTTGTGCATCCAATAAGTGATTTTGTGTCATTGGTTGAACATTTAGGTCATTTTCGTCCTCCCATGGCTTATTCTCGTCCAATTAGGGTTTTTCACCAATCTTGTGCATCCAATAAGTGATTTTGTGTCATTGGTTGAACATTTAGGTCATTTTCGTCCTCCCAAGGCTTATTCTCGTCCAATTAGGGTTTTTAACCAATCTTGTGCATCCAATAAGTGATTTTGTGTCATTGGTTGAACATTATGTCATTTTCGTCCTCTGAATGCTTATTCTCGTCCAATTAGGGTTTTTAACCAATCTTGTGCATCCAATAAGTGATTTTGTGTCATTGGTTGAACATTTAAGTCATTTTCGTCCTTCGAATGCTTATTCTCGTCCAATTAGGGTTTTAAACCAATCTAGTGCATCCAATAAGTGATTTTATGTCATTGGTTGAACATTTAGGTCATTTTCGTCCTCCCTAGGCTTATTCTCGTCCAGTTAGGGTTTTTAACCAATCTTGTGCATCCAATAAGTGATTTTGTGTCATTGGTTGAACATTTAGGTCATTTTCGTCCTCCCAAGGCTTATTCTCGTCCAATTAGGGTTTTTAACCAATCTTGTGCATCCAATAAGTGATTTTGTGTCATTGGTTGAACATTTAGGTCATTTTCGTCCTCCTAAGGATTATTCTCGTCGAATTAGGGTTTCTAACCAATCTTGTGCATCCAATAAGTGATTTTGTGTCATTGGTTGAACATTTAGGTCATTTTCGTCCTCCCAAGGCTTATTCTCGTCCAATTAGGGTTTTTAACCAATCTTGTGCATCCAATAAGTGATTTTGTGTCATTGGTTGAATATTTAGGTCATTTTCGTCCTCCCTAGACTTATTCTCGTCCAATCAGGGTATTTAACCAATCTTGTGCTACCAATAAGTACATTTGTGTCATTGGTGAAACATTTAGGTCAGTTTCGTCCTCCCTAAGCTTATTCTCGTCCAATTAGGGTTTTTAACCAATCTTGTGCATCCAATAAGTACATTTGTGTCATTGGTTGAACATTTAGGTCATTTTCGTCCTCCCTAGGCTTATTCTCGTCCAATTAGGGTTTTTAACCAATCTTGTGCATCCAATAAGTGATTTTGTGTCATTGGTTGAACATTGAGGTCATTTTCTTCCTCCCTAGGCTTATTCTCGTCCAATTAGGGTTTTTAACCAATCTTGTGCATCCAATAAGTGATTTTGTGTCATTGGTTGAACATTCAGGTCATTTTCGTCCTCCCTAGGCTTATTCTCGTCCAATTAGGGTTTTAACCAATCTTGTGCATCCAATAAGTGATTTTGTGTCATTGGTTGAACATTTAGGTGATTTTCGTCCTTCTAGGCTTATTCTCTTCCAATTAGGGTTTTTAACCAATCTTGTGCATCCAATAAGTGATTTTGTGTCATTGGTTGAACATTTAGGTCATTTTCGTCCTCCCTAGGCTTATTCTCGTCCAATTAGGGTTTTTAACCAATCTTGTGCATCCAATAAGTACATTTGTGTCATTGGTTGAACATTTAGGTCATTTTCGTCCTCCCTAGGCTTATTCTCGTCCGATTAGGGTTTTTAACCAATCTTGTGCATCCAATAAGTGATTTTGTGTCATTGGTAGAACATTTAGGTCATTTTCGTCCTCCCTAGGCTTATTCTCGTCCAATTAGGGTTTTTAACCAATCTTGTGCATCCAATAAGTACATTTGTGTCATTGGTTGAACATTTATGTCATTTTCGTCCTCCTTAGGCTTATTCTCGTCCAATTAGGGTTTTTAACCAATCTTGTGCATCTAATAAGTGATTTTGTGTCCTTGGTTGAACATTTAGGTCATTTTCGTCCTCCCTGTCCAATTAGGGTTTTTAACCAATCTTGTGCATCCAATAAGTGATTTTGTGTCATTGGTTGAACATTTAGGTCATTTTCGTCCTCCCAAGGCTTATTCTCGTCCAATTAGGGTTTTTAACCAATCTTGTGCATCCAATAAGTGATTTTGTGTCATTGGTTGAACATTTTGGTCATTTTCGTCCTCCCTAGGCTTATTCTCGTCCAATTAGGGTTTTTAACCAATCTTGTGCATCCAATAAGTACACTTGTGTCATTGGTTGAACATTTAGGTCATTTTCGTCCTCCCTAGGCTTATTCTCGTCCAATTAGGGTTTTTAACCAATCTTGTGCATCCAATAAGTGATTTTGTGTCATTGGTTAAACATTTAGGTCATTTTCGTCCTCCCTAGGCTTATTCTCATCCAATTAGGGTTTTTAACCAATCTTGTGCATCCAATAAGTAATTTTGTGTCATTGGTTGAACATTTAGGTCATTTCCGTCTTTCTTAGGCTTATTCTCATCTAATTAGGTTTTTTAACCAATCTTGTGCATCCAATAAGTACGTTTGATTCATTGGTTGAACATTTAGGTCATTTTCGTCCTTCCTAGGCTTATTTTCATCCAATTAGGGTTTTTAACCAATCTTGTGCATCCAATAAGTGATTTTGTGTCATTGGTTGAACATTTAGGTCATTTTCGTCCTCCCTATGCTTATTCTCATCCAATTAGGGTTTTTAACCAATCTTGGACATCCAATACGTACGTTTGTGTCATTGGTTGAACATTTAGGTCATTTTCGTCCTCCCTAGGCTTATTCTCATCCAATTAGGATTTTTTACCAATCTTGTGCATCCAATAAGTGATTTTGTGTCACTGGTTGAACATTTAGGTCATTTTCGTCCTCCCTACGGTTATTCTCATCCAATTAGGGTTTTTAACCAATCTTGTGCATCCAATAAGTGATTTTGTGTCATTGGTTGAACAGTTCGGTCATTTTTTGTCCTCCCTAGGCTTATTCTCATCCAATTAGGGTTTTTAACCATTCTTGTGCATCCAATAAATACGTTTGTGTCATTGGTTGAACATTTGCGTCATTTTCGTCCTCCCTATGCTTATTCTCATCCAATTAGGGTTTTTAACCAATCTTGTGCATCCAATAAGTAATTTTGTGTCATTGGTTGAACATTTAGGTCATTTTCATCCTCCCAATGGTTATTCTCATGCAATTAGGGTTTTTAACCAATCTTGTGCATCCAATAAGTACGTTTGTGTCGTTGGTTCAACATTTAGGTCATTTTCGTCCTTCCTAGGCTTATTTTCATCCAATTAGGGTTTTTAACCAATCTTGTGCATCCAATAAGTGATTTTGTGTCATTGGTTGAACATTCAGGTCATTTTCGTCCTCCTAAGGCTTATTCTCATTCAATTAATGTTTTTAACCAATCTTGTACATCCAATACGTACGTTTGTGTCATTGGTTGAACATTTAGGTCATTTTCGTCCTCCCTGGGTTTATTCTCATCCAATTAGGGTTTTTAACCATTCTTGTGCATCCAATAAGTGATATTTTGTCAATGGTTGAACAGTTCGGTCATTTTTTGTCCTCCCTAGGCTTATTCTAATCCAATTAGGGTTTTTAACCAATCTTGTACATCCAATAAATACGTTTGTGTCATTGGTTGAACATTTGGGTCATTTTCGTCCTCCCTATGCTTATTCTCATCCAATTAGGGTTTTTAACCAATCTTGTGCATCCAATAAGTGATTTTGTGTCACTGGTTGAACATTTAGGTCATTTTCTTCCTCCCAATGGTTATTCTCATCCAATTAGGGTTTTTAACCAATCTTGTGCATCCAATAATTGATTTTGTGTCATTGGTTGAACATTTAGGTCATTTTCGTCCTCCCTAGCCTTATTCTCATCCGATTAGGGTTTTTAACCATTCTTGTGCATCCAATAAGTATGTTTGTGTCATTGGTTGAACATTTAGGTCATTTTCGTCCTCCCTAGGTTTATTCTCATCCAATTAGGGTTTTTAAAAAATCTTGTGCATCCAATAAGTACGTTTGTGTCATTGGTTGAACTTTTAGGTCATTTTCGTCCTCCCTAGGCTTATTCTCATCCAATTAGGATTTTTAACCAATCTTGTGCATCCAATAAGTGATTTTGTGTCATTGGTTAAACATTTAGGTCATTTTCGTCCTCCCTAGGCTTATTCTCATCCAATTAGGGTTTTTAACCAATCTTGTGCATCCAATAAGTAATTTTGTGTCATTGGTTGAACATTTAGGTCATTTCCGTCTTTCTTAGGCTTATTCTCATCTAATTAAGGTTTTTAACCAATCTTGTGCATCCAATAAGTACGTTTGATTCATTGGTTGAACATTTAGGTCATTTTCGTCCTTCCTAGGCTTATTTTCATCCAATTAGGGTTTTTAACCAATCTTGTGCATCCAATAAGTGATTTTGTGTCATTGGTTGAACATTTAGGTCATTTTCGTCCTTCCTATGCTTATTCTCATCCAATTAGGGTTTTTAACCAATCTTGGACATCCAATACGTACGTTTGTGTCATTGGTTGAACATTTAGGTCATTTTCGTCCTCCCTAGGCTTATTCTCGTCCAATTAGGATTTTTAACCAATCTTGTGCATCCAATAAGTGATTTTGTGTCATTGGTTGAACATTTAGGTCATTTTCGTCCTCCCAACGGTTATTCTCATCCAATTAGGGTTTTTAACCAATCTTGTGCATCCAATAAGTGATTTTGTGTCATTGGTTGAACAGTTCGGTCATTTTTTGTCCTCCCTAGGCTTATTCTCATCCAATTAGGGTTTTTAACCATTCTTGTGCATCCAATAAATACGTTTGTGTCATTGGTTGAACATTTGCGTCATTTTCGTCCTCCCTAGGCTTATTCTCATCCAATTAGGGTTTTTAACCAATCTTGTGCATCCAATAAGTGATTTTGTGTCATTGGTTGAACATTTAGGTCATTTTCGTCCTCCCTACGGTTATTCTCATCCAATTAGGGTTTTTAACCAATCTTGTGCATCCAATAAGTGATTTTGTGTCATTGGTTGAACATTTAGGTCATTTTCGTCCTCCCTACGGTTATTCTCATCCAATTAGGGTTTTTAACAAATCTTGTGCATCCAATAAATGATTTTGTGTCATTGGTTGAACAGTTAGGTCATTTTCATCCTCGCTAGGCTAATTCTCATCCAATTAGGGTTTTTAACCATTCTTGTGCATCCAATAAGTATGTTTGTGTCATTGGTTGAACAGTTAGGTCATTTTCGTCCTCCCTAGGCTTATTCTCATCCAATTAGGGTTTTTAACCATTCTTGTGCATCCAATAAGTATGTTTGTGTCATTAGCTGAACATTTAGGTCATTTTCGTCCTCCCTAGGTTTGTTCGCATCCAATTAGGGTTTTTAACCAATCTTGTGCATCCAATTAGTACGTTTGTGTCATTGGTTGAAGTTTTAGGTCATTTTCGTCTTCCCTAGGCTTATTCTCATCCAATTAGGGTTTTTAACCAATCTTGTACATCCAATAAGTACGTTTGTTTCATTGGTTGAACATTTAGGTCATTTTCGTCCTCCCTATGCTTATTCTCATCCAATTACGGTTTTTAACCAATCTTGGTCATCCAATATGTGATTTTGTGTCATTGGTTGAACATTTAGGTCATTTTCGTCCTCCCTAGGGTTATTCTCATCCAATTAGGGTTTTAAACCAATCTTGTGCATCTAATAAGTACGTTTGTGTCATTGGTTAAACATTTAGGTCATTTTCGTCCTTCCTAGGCTTATTCTCTTCTAATTAGGGTTTTTAACCAATCTTGTGCATCAAATAAGTGATTTTTTGTCATTGGTTGAATATTTAGGTCATTTTCGTCCTACCTAGGGTTATTCTCATCCAATTAGGGTTTTTAACCAATCTTGTGCATCCAATAAGTACGTTTTGTCATTGATTGAACATTAAGGTCATTTTCGTCCTTCCTAGGCTTATTCTCATCCAATTAGGGTTTTTAACCAATCTTGTCATCCAATAAGTGATTTTGTGTCATTGGTTGAACATTTAGGTCATTTTCGTCCTCCTTACGGTTATTCTCATCCAATTAGGGTTTTTAACCAATCTAGTACATCCAATAAGTACGTTTGTGTCATTGGTTGAACATTTAGGTCATTTACGTCCTCCCTAGGCTTATTCTCATCCAATTAGGATTTTTAACCAATCTTGTGCATCCAATAAGTGATTTTGTGTCATTGGTTGAACATTTAGGTCATTTTCGTCCTCCCTATGGTTATTCTCATCCAATTAGGGTTTTTAACCAATCTTGTGCATCCAATAAGTGATTTTGTGTCATTGGTTGAACATTTAGGTCATTTTCGTCCTCCCTAGCCTTATTCTCATCCGATTAGGGTTTTTAACCATTCTTGTGCATCCAATAAGTATGTTTGTGTCATTGGTTGAACATTTAGGTCATTTTCGTCCTCCCTAGGTTTATTCTCATCCAATTAGGGTTTTTAACCAATCTTGTGCATCCAATAAGTACGTTTGTGTCATTGGTTGAACTTTTAGGTCATTTTCGTCCTCCCTAGGCTTATTCTCATCCAATTAGGGTTTTTAACTAATCTTGTACATCCAATAAGTACGTTTGTGTCATTGGTTGAATATTTTGGTCATTTTCGTCCTCCCTAGGCTTATTCTCATCCAATTAGGGTTTTTAACCATTCTTGTGCATCCAATAAATACGTTTGTGTCATTGCTTGAACATTTGCGTCATTTTCGTCATCCCTAGGCTTATTCTCATCCAATTAGGGTTTTTAACCAATCTTGTGCATCCAATAAGTGATTTTGTGTCATTGGTTGAACATTTAGGTCATTTTCATCCTCCCAATGGTTATTCTCATGCAATTAGTGTTTTTAACCAATCTTGTGCATCCAATAAGTACGTTTGTGTCATTGGTTGAACATTTAGGTCATTTTCGTCCTTCCTAGGCTTATTTTCATCCAATTAGGGTTTTTAACCAATCTTGTGCATCCAATAAGTGATTTTGTGTCATTGGTTGAACATTTAGGTCATTTTCGTCCTCCCTATGCTTATTCTCATCCAATTAGGGTTTTTAACCAATCTTGGACATCCAATACGTACGTTTGTGTCATTGGTTGAACATTTAGGTCATTTTCGTCCTCCCTAGGCTTATTCTCATCCAATTAGGATTTTTTACCAATCTTGTGCATCCAATAAGTGATTTTGTGTCACTGGTTGAACATTTAGGTCATTTTCGTCCTCCCTACGGTTATTCTCATCCAATTAGGGTTTTTAACCAATCTTGTGCATCCAATAAGTGATTTTGTGTCATTGGTTGAACAGTTCGGTCATTTTTTGTCCTCCCTAGGCTTATTCTCATCCAATTAGGGTTTTTAACCATTCTTGTGCATCCAATAAATACGTTTGTGTCATTGGTTGAACATTTGCGTCATTTTCGTCCTCCCTATGCTTATTCTCATCCAATTAGGGTTTTTAACCAATCTTGTGCATCCAATAAGTGATTTTTTGTCATTGGTTGAACATTTAGGTCATTTTCATCCTCCCAATGGTTATTCTCATGCAATTAGGGTTTTTAACCAATCTTGTGCATCCAATAAGTACGTTTGTGTCATTGGTTGAACATTTAGGTCATTTTCGTCCTCCCTATGCTTATTCTCATCCAATTAGGGTTTTTAACCAATCTTGTGCATCCAATAAGTAATTTTGTGTCATTGGTTGAACATTTAGGTCATTTTCATCCTCCCAATGGTTATTCTCATGCAATTAGGGTTTTTAACCAATCTTGTGCATCCAATAAGTACGTTTGTGTCGTTGGTTCAACATTTAGGTCATTTTCGTCCTTCCTAGGCTTATTTTCATCCAATTAGGGTTTTTAACCAATCTTGTGCATCCAATAAGTGATTTTTTGTCATTGGTTGAACATTCAGGTCATTTTCGTCCTCCTAAGGCTTATTCTCATTCAATTAACGTTTTTAACCAATCTTGTACATCCAATACGTACGTTTGTGTCATTGGTTGAACATTTAGGTCATTTTCGTCCTCCCTGGGTTTATTCTCATCCAATTAGGGTTTTTAACCATTCTTGTGCATCCAATAAGTGATATTTTGTCAATGGTTGAACAGTTCGGTCATTTTTTGTCCTCCCTAGGCTTATTCTAATCCAATTAGGGTTTTTAACCAATCTTGTACATCCAATAAATACGTTTGTGTCATTGGTTGAACATTTGGGTCATTTTCGTCCTCCCTATGCTTATTCTCATCCAATTAGGGTTTTTAACCAATCTTGTGCATCCAATAAGTGATTTTGTGTCACTGGTTGAACATTTAGGTCATTTTCTTCCTCCCAATGGTTATTCTCATCCAATTAGGGTTTTTAACCAATCTTGTGCATCCAATAATTGATTTTGTGTCATTGGTTGAACATTTAGGTCATTTTCGTCCTCCCTAGCCTTATTCTCATCCGATTAGGGTTTTTAACCATTCTTGTGCATCCAATAAGTATGTTTGTGTCATTGGTTGAACATTTAGGTCATTTTCGTCCTCCCTAGGTTTATTCTCATCCAATTAGGGTTTTTAAAAAATCTTGTGCATCCAATAAGTACGTTTGTGTCATTGGTTGAACTTTTAGGTCATTTTCGTCCTCCCTAGGCTTATTCTCATCCAATTAGGATTTTTAACCAATCTTGTGCATCCAATAAGTGATTTTGTGTCATTGGTTAAACATTTAGGTCATTTTCGTCCTCCCTAGGCTTATTCTCATCCAATTAGGGTTTTTAACCAATCTTGTGCATCCAATAAGTAATTTTGTGTCATTGGTTGAACATTTAGGTCATTTCCGTCTTTCTTAGGCTTATTCTCATCTAATTAAGGTTTTTAACCAATCTTGTGCATCCAATAAGTACGTTTGATTCATTGGTTGAACATTTAGGTCATTTTCGTCCTTCCTAGGCTTATTTTCATCCAATTAGGGTTTTTAACCAATCTTGTGCATCCAATAAGTGATTTTGTGTCATTGGTTGAACATTTAGGTCATTTTCGTCCTCCTTAGGCTTATTCTCATCCAATTAGGGTTTTTAACCAATCTTGTACATCCAATACGTACGTTTGTGTCATTGGTTGAACATTTAGGTCATTTTCGTCCTCCCTAGGCTTATTCTCATCCAATTAGGATTTTTAACCAATCTTGTGCATCCAATAAGTGATTTTGTGTCATTGGTTTAACATTTAGGTCATTTTCGTCCTCCATACGGTTATTCTCATCCAATTAGGGTTTTTAACCAATCTTGTGCATCCAATAAGTGATTTTGTGTCATTGGTTGAACAGTTCGGTCATTTTTTGTCCTCCCTAGGCTTATTCTCATCCAATTAGGGTTTTTAACCATTCTTGTGCATCCAATAAATACGTTTGTGTCATTGGTTGAACATTTAGGTCATTTTCGTCCTCCCTAGGTTTATTCTCATCCAATTAGGGTTTTTAACCAATCGTGTGCATCCAATAAGTACGTTTGTATCATTGGTTGAACTTTTAGGTGATTTTCGTCCTCCCTAGGCTTATTCTCATCCAATTAGGGTTTTTAACCAATCTTGTGCATCCAATAAGTGATTTTGTGTCATTGGTTGAACATTTAGGCATTTACGTCCTCCCTAGGCTTATTCTCATCCAAATAGGATTTTTAACCAATCTTGTGCATCCAATAAGTGATTTTGTGTCATTGGTTGAACATTTAGCTCATTTTCGTCCTCCCTACGGTTATTCTCATCCAATTAGGGTTTTTAACCAATCTTGTGCATCCAATAAGTGATTTTGTGTCATTGGTTGAACAGTTCGGTCATTTTTTGTCCTCCCTAGGCTTATTCTCATCCAATTAGGGTTTTTAACCATTCTTGTGCATCCAATAAATACGTTTGTGTCATTGGTTGAACATTTGCGTCATTTTCGTCCTCCCTATGCTTATTCTCATCCAATTAGGGTTTTTAACCAATCTTGTGCATCCAATAAGTGATTTTGTGTCATTGGTTGAACATTTAGGTCATTTTCATCCTCCCAATGGTTATTCTCATGCAATTAGGGTTTTTAACCAATCTTGTGCATCCAATAAGTACGTTTGTGTCATTGGTTGAACATTTAGGTCATTTTCGTCCTCCCTAGGCTTATTCTCATCCAATTAGGGTTTTTAACCAATCTTGTGCATCCAATAAGTGATTTTGTGTCATTGGTTGAACATTTAGGTCATTTTCGTCCTCCCTAGGTTTATTCTCATCCAATTAGGGTTTTTAACCAATCTTGTGCATCCAATTAGTACGTTTGTGTCATTGGTTGAAGTTTTAGGTCATTTTCGTCTTCCCTAGCCTTATTCTCATCTAATTAGGGTTTTTAACCAATCTTGTACATCCAATAAGTACGTTTGTTTCATTGGTTGAACATTTAGGTCATTTTCGTCCTCCCTATGCTTATTTTCATCCAATTAGGGTTTTTAACCAATCTTCTGCATCCAATAAGTGATTTTGTGTCAATTGTTGAACATTTAGGTCATTTGCGTCCTCCCTATGGTTATTCTCATCCAATTAGGGTTTTTAACCAATCTTGTACATCCAATAAGTACGTTCGTGTCATTGGTTGAACATTTAGGTCATTTTCGTCCTCCCTAGGTTTATTCTCATCCAATTAGGGTTTTTAACCAATCTTGTGCATCCAATAAGTGATTTTGTGTCATTGTTGAACATTTAGGTCATTTTCGTCCTCCCTACGGTTATTCTCATCCAATTAGGGTTTTTAACAAATCTTGTGCATCCAATAAGTGATTTTGTGTCATTGGTTGAACAGTTAGGTCATTTTCATCCTCGCTAGGCTAATTCTCATCCAATTAGGGTTTTTAACCATTCTTGTGCATCCAATAAGTATGTTTGTGTCATTGGTTGAACAGTTAGGTCATTTTCGTCCTCCCTAGGCTTATTCTCATCCAATTAGGGTTTTTAACCATTCTTGTGCATCCAATAAGTATGTTTGTGTCATTAGCTGAACATTTAGGTCATTTTCGTCCTCCCTAGGTTTGTTCGCATCCAATTAGGGTTTTTAACCAATCTTGTGCATCCAATTAGTACGTTTGTGTCATTTGTTGAAGTTTTAGGTCATTTTCGTCTTCCCTAGGCTTATTCTCATCCAATTAGGGTTTTTAACCAATCTTGTACATCCAATAAGTACGTTTGTTTCATTGGTTGAACATTTAGGTCATTTTCGTCCTCCCTATGCTTATTCTCATCCAATTACGGTTTTTAACCAATCTTGATCATCCAATATGTGATTTTGTGTCATTGGTTGAACATTTAGGTCATTTTCGTCCTCCCTAGGGTTATTCTCATCCAATTAGGGTTTTAAACCAATCTTGTGCATCTAATAAGTACGTTTGTGTCATTGGTCATTTTCGTCCTTCCTAGGCTTATTCTCATCCAATTAGGGTTTTTAACCAATCTTGTCATCCAATTAGTACGTTTGTGTCATTGGTTGAAGTTTTAGGTCATTTTCGTCTTCCCTAGCCTTATTCTCATCTAATTAGGGTTTTTAACCAATCTTGTACATCCAATAAGTACGTTTGTTTCATTGGTTGAACATTTAGGTCATTTTCGTCCTCCCTATGCTTATTTTCATCCAATTAGGGTTTTTAACCAATCTTGTGCATCCAATAAGTGATTTTGTGTCATTGGTTGAACATTTAGGTCATTTTCGTCCTCCCTATGCTTATTCTCATCCAATTAGGGTTTTTAACCAATCTTGTGCATCCAATAAGTACGTTTGTGTCATTGGTTGAACATTTAGGTCATTTTCGTCCTCCCTAGGCTTATTCTCATCCAATTAGGGTTTTTAACCAATCTTGTGCATCCAATAAGTACGTTTGTGTCATTGGTTGAACTTTTAGGTCATTTTCGTCCTCCCTAGGCTTATTCTCAACCAATTAGGGTTTTTAACTAATCTTGTACATCCAATAAGTACGTTTGTGTCATTGGTTGAATATTTTGGTCATTTTCGTCCTCCCTAGGCTTATTCTCATCCAATTAGGATTTTTAACCAATCTTGTGCATCCAATAAGTGATTTTGTGTCATTGGTTGAACATTTAGGTCATTTTCGTTCTCCCTATGGTTATTCTCATCCAATTAGGGTTTTTAACCAATCTTGTGCATCCAATAAGTACGTTTGTGTCATTGGTTGAATTTTTAGGTCATTTTTGTCTTCCCTAGGCTTATTCTCATCCAATTAGGGTTTTTAACCAATCTTGTGCATCCAATAAGTGATTTTGTGTCATTGGTTGAACATTTAGGCATTTTCATCCTCCCTAGGCTTATTCTCATCCAAATAGGTTTTTTAACCAATCTTGTGCATCCAATAAGTGATTTTGTGTCATTGGTTGAACATTTAGGTCATTTTCGTCCTCCCTATGGTTATTCTCATCCAATTAGGGTTTTTAACCAATCTTGTGCATCCAATAAGTGATTTTGTGTCATTGGTTGATTAGTTAGGTCATTTTCGTCCTCCCTAGGCTTATTCTAATCCAATTAGGGTTTTTAACCATTCTTGTGCATCCAATAAGTACGTTTGTGCCATTGGTTGAACATTTAGGTCATTTTCGTCCTCCCTAGGTTTATTCTCATCCAATTAGGGTTTTTAACCAATCTTGTGCATCCAATTAGTACGTTTTTGTCATTGGTTGAAGTTTTAGGTCATTTTCGTCTTCCCTAGCCTTATTCTCATCTAATTAGGGTTTTTAACCAATCTTGTACATCCAATAAGTACGTTTGTTTCATTGGTTGAACATTTAGGTCATTTTCGTCCTCCCTATGCTTATTTTCATCCAATTAGGGTTTTTAACCAATCTTGTGCATCCAATAAGTGATTTTGTGTCATTGGTTGAACATTTAGGTCATTTTCGTCCTCCCTATGCTTATTCTCATCCAATTAGGGTTTTTAACCAATCTTGTACATCCAATACGTTCGTTTGTGTCATTGGTTGAACATTTAGGTCATTTTCGTCCTCCCTAGGCTTATTCTCATCCAGTTAGGATTTTTAACCAATCTTGTGCATCCGATAAGTGATTTTGTCATTGGTTGAACATTTAGGTCATTTTCATCCTCCCTACGGTTATTCTCACCCAATTAGGGTTTTTAACCAATCTTGTGCATCCAATAAGTGATTTTGTGTCATTGGTTGAACAGTTCGGTCATTTTTTGTCCTCCCTAGGCTTATTCTCATCCAATTAGGGTTTTTAACCATTCTTGTGCATCCAATAAATACGTTTGTGTCATTGGTTGAACATTTGGGTCATTTTCGTCCTCCCTAGGCTTATTCTCATTCAATTAGGATTTTTAACCAATCTTGTGCATCCAATAATTGATTTTGTGTCATTGGTTGAACAGTTAGGTCATTTTCATCCTCCCTATGCTTATTCTCATCCAATTAGGGTTTTTAACCAATCTTGTACATCCAATACGTTCGTTTGTGTCATTGGTTGAACATTTAGGTCATTTTGGTCCTCCCTAGGCTTATTCTCATCCAATTAGGATTTTTAACCAATCTTGTGCATCCAATAAGTGATTTTGTGTCATTGGTTGAACAGTTCGGTCGTTTTTTGTCCTTCCTAGGCTTATTCTCATCCAATTAGGGTTTTTAACCATTCTTGTGCATCCAATAAATACGTTTGTGTCATTGGTTGAACATTTGGGTCATTTTCGTCCACCCTAGGCTTATTCTCATCCAATTAGGGTTTATAACCAATCTTGTGCATCCAATAAGTGATTTTGTGTCATTGGTTGAACATTTAGGTCATTTTCGTCCTCCCTAGCCTTATTCTCATCCGATTAGGGTTTTTAACCATTCTTGTGCATCCAATAAGTGAATTTGTGTCATTGGTTGAACATTTAGGTCATTTTCGTCCTCCCTAGGCTTATTCTCATCCAATTAGGGTTTTTAACCAATCTTGTACATCCAATACGTACGTTTGTGTCATTGGTTGAACATTTAGGTCATTTTCGTCCTCCCTAGGCTTATTCTCATCCAATTAGGGTTTTTAACCAATCTTGTACATCCAATACGTTCGTTTGTGTCATTGGTTGAACATTTAGGTCATTTTCGTCCTCCCTAGGGTTATTCTCATCCAATTAGGGTTTTTAACCAATCTTGTGCATCCAATAAGTACGTTTCTGTCATTGGTTAAACATTTAGGTCTTTTTCGTCCATCCTAGGCTAATTCTCTTCTAATTAGGGTTTTTAACCAATCTTGTGCATCCAATAAGTGATTTTGTGTCATTGGTTGAATATTTAGGTCATTTTCGTCCTCCCTAGGCTTATTCTCATCCAATTAGGGTTTTTAACCAATCTTGTACATCCAATACGTTCGTTTGTGTCATTGGTTGAACATTTAGGTCATTTTCGTCCTCCCTAGGCTTATTCTCATCCAATTAGGATTTTTAACCAATCTTGTGCATCCAATAAGTGATTTTGTCATTGGTTGAACATTTAGGTCATTTTCGTCCTCCCTACGGTTATTCTCATCCAATTAGGGTTTTTAACCAATCTTGTGCATCCAATAAGTGATTTTGTGTCATTGGTTGAACAGTTCGGTCATTTTTTGTCCTCCCTAGGCTTATTCTCATCCAATTAGGGTTTTTAACCATTCTTGTGCATCCAATAAATACGTTTGTGTCATTGGTTGAACATTTGCGTCATTTTCGTCCTCCCTAGGCTTATTCTCATCCAATTAGGGTTTTTAACCAATCTTGTGCATCCAATAAGTGATTTTGTGTCATTGGTTGAACATTTAGGTCATTTTCGTCCTCCCTACGGTTATTCTCATCCAATTAGGGTTTTTAACCAATCTTGTGCATCCAATAAGTGATTTTGTGTCATTGGTTGAACATTTAGGTCATTTTCGTCCTCCCTAGCCTTATTCTCATCCAATTAGGGTTTTTAACCATTCTTGTGCATCCAATAAGTGATTTTGTGTCATTGGTTGAACATTTAGGTCATTTTCGTCCTCCCTAAGGGTATTCTCATCCAATTAGGGTTTTTAACCAATCTTGTGCATCCAATAAGTACGTTTGTGTCATTGGTTGAATATTTAGGTCATTTTCGTCCTCCCTAGGCTTATTCTCATCCAATTAGGATTTTTAACCAATCTTGTGCATCCAATAAGTGATTTTGTGTCATTGGTTGAACATTTAGGTCATTTTCGTTCTCCCTATGGTTATTCTCATCCAATTAGGGTTTTTAACCAATCTTGTGCATCCAATAAGTACGTTTGTGTCATTGGTTGAATTTTTAGGTCATTTTTGTCTTCCCTAGGCTTATTCTCATCCAATTAGGGTTTTTAACCAATCTTGTGCATCCAATAAGTGATTTTGTGTCATTGGTTGAACATTTAGGCATTTTCATCCTCCCTAGGCTTATTCTCATCCAAATAGGTTTTTTAACCAATCTTGTGCATCCAATAAGTGATTTTGTGTCATTGGTTGAACATTTAGGTCATTTTCGTCCTCCCTATGGTTATTCTCATCCAATTAGGGTTTTTAACCAATCTTGTGCATCCAATAAGTGATTTTGTGTCATTGGTTGAACATTTAGGTCGTTTTCGTCCTCCCTAGGCGTATTCTCATCCAATTAGGGTTTTTAACCATTCTTTTGCATCCAATAAGTACTTTTGTGCCATTGGTTGAACATTTAGGTCATTTTCGTCCTCCCTAGGTTTATTCTCATCCAATTAGGGTTTTTAACCAATCTTGTGCATCCAATTAGTACGTTTGTGTCATTGGTTGAAGTTTTAGGTCATTTTCGTCTTCCCTAGCCTTATTCTCATCTAATTAGGGTTTTTAACCAATCTTGTACATCCAATAAGTACGTTTGTTTCATTGGTTGAACATTTAGGTCATTTTCGTCCTCCCTATGCTTATTTTCATCCAATTAGGGTTTTTAACCAATCTTGTGCATCCAATAAGTGATTTTGTGTCATTGGTTGAACATTAAGGTCATTTTCGTCCTCCCTAGGGTTATTCTCATCCAATTAGGGTTTTTAACCAATCTTGTGCATCCAATAAGTGATTTTGTGTCATTGGTTGAACATTTAGGTCATTTTCGTCCTCCCTAGGTTTATTCTCATCAAATTAGGGTTTTTAACCAATCTTGTACATCCAATTAGTACGTTTGTGTCAACGGTTGAAGTTTTAGGTCATTTTCGTCTTCCCTAGGCTTATTCTCATCCAATTAGGGTTTTTAACCAATCTTGTACATCCAATAAGTACGTTTGTGTTATTGGTTGAACATTTAGGTCATTTTCGTCCTCCCTATGCTTATTCTCATCCAATTACTGTTTTAACCAATCTTGTGCATCCAATAAGTGATTTTGTGTCATTGGTTGAACATTTAGGTCATTTTAATCCTCCCTAGGGTTATTCTCATCCAATTAGGGTTTTTAACCAATCTTGTGCATCCAATAAGTACGTTTGTGTCATTGGTTAAACATTTAGGTCTTTTTCGTCCATCCTAGGCTAATTCTCTTCTAATTAGGGTAATTAACCAATCTTGTGCATCGAATAAGTGATTTTGTGTCATTGGTTGAATATTTAGGTCATTTTCGTCCTCCCTAGGGTTATTCTCATCCAATTAGGGTTTTTAACCAATCTTGTGCATCCAATAAGTGATTTTGTGTCATTTGTTGAATATTTAGGTCATTTTCGTCCTCCCTAGGGTTATTCTCATCCAATTAGGGTTTTTAACCAATCTCGTGCATCCAATAAGTGATTTTGTGTCATTGGTTAAACATTTAGGTCATTTTCGTCCTTCCTAGGCTTATTCTCATCCAATTAGGATTTTTAACCAATCTTGTGCATCCAATAAGTGATTTTGTGTCATTGGTTGAACATTTAGGTCATTTTGGTTCTCCCTATGGTTATTCTCATCCAATTAGGGTTTTTAACCAATCTTGTGCATCCAATAAGTACGTTTCTGTCATTGGTTGAACATTTAGGTCATTTTCGTCCTCCCTAGGCTTATTCTCATCCAATTAGGGTTTTTAACCAATCTTGTGCATCCAATAAGTGATTTTGTGTCATTGGTTGAACATTTAGGTCATTTTCGTCCTCCCAATGCTTATTCTCGTCCAATTAGGGTTTTTAACCAATCTTGTGCATCCAACAAGTAATTTTGTGTCATTGGATGAACATTTAGATTATTTTCGTCCTCCCAAGGCTTATTCTCGTCCAATTAGGGTTTTTAACCAATCTTGTGCATCCAATAAGTGATTTTGTGTCATTTGTTGAACATTTAGGTCATTTTCGTCCTCCCTAGGCTTATTCTCGTCCAATTAGGGTTTTTAACCAATCTTGTGCATCCAATAAGCGATTTTGTGCTATTGGATGAACATTTAGGTCATTTTCGTCCTCCCAAGGCTTATTCTCGTCCAATTAGGGTTTTTAACCAACATTGGGCATCCAATAAGTACATTTGTGTCATTGGTTGAACATTTAGGTCATTTTCGTCCTCCCAAGGCTTATTCTCGTCCAATTAGGGTTTTTAACCAATCTTGTGCATCCAATAAGTGATTTTGTGTCATTGGTTGAACATTTAGGTCATTTTCGTCCTCCCAAGGCTTATTTATTCTCGTCCAATTAAAGTTTTTAACCAATCTTGTGCATCCAATAAGTACATTTGTGTCATTGGTTGAACATTTAGGTCATTTTCGTCCTCCCAAGGCTTATTCTCGTCCAATTAGGGTTTTTAACCAATCTTGTGCATCCAATAAGTACATTTGTGCATTGGTTGAACATTTAGGTCATTTTCGTCCTCCCTAAGCTTATTCTCGTCCAATTAGGCTTTTTAACCAATCTTGTGCATCAAATAAGTGATTTTGTGTCATTGGTTGAACATTTAGGTCATTTTCGTCCTCCCAAGGCTTGTTCTCGTCTAATTAGGGATTTTAACCAATCTTGTGCATACAATAAGTGATTTTGTGTCATTGGTTCAACATTTAGGTCATTTTCGTCCTCCCTAGGCTTATTCTTGTCCAATTAGGGTTTTTAACCAATCTTGTGGATCCAATAAGTGATTTTGTGCCATACGTTGAACATTTAGGTCATTTTTGTCCTCCCAAGGCTTATTCTCGTCCAATTAGGGTTTTTAACCAATCTTGTGCATCCAAGAAGTACATTTGTGTCATTGGTTCAACATTTAGGTCATTTTCGTCCTCCCAAGGCTTATTCTCGTCCAATTAGGGTTTTTAACCAATCTTGAGCATCCAATAAGTGATTTTGTTACATTGGTTGAACATTTAGGTCATTTTCGTCCTCCCAAGGCTTATTCTCGTCCAATTAGGGTTTTTAACCAATCTTGTGCATCCAAGAAGTACATTTGTGTCATTGGTTGAACATTTAGGTCATTTTCGTCCTCCCAAGGCTTATTCTCGTCCAATTAGGGGTTTTAACCAATCTTGTGCATCCAATAAGTACATTTGTGTCATTGATTGATTATTTAGGTCATTTTCGTCCTCCCAAGGCTTATTCTCGTCCAATTAGGGTTTTTAACCAATCTTGTGCATCCAATAAGTACATTTGTGTCATTGGTTGAACATTTAGGTCATTTTCGTCCTCCCAAGGCTTTTTCTCGTCCAATTATGGTTTTTAACCAATCTTGTGCATCCAATAAGTACATTTGTGTCATTGGTTTAACATTTAGGTCATTTTCGTCCTCCCAAGGCTTATTCTCGTCCAATTAGGGTTTTTGACCAATCTTGCGCATCCAATAAGTGATTTTGTGTCGTTGGTTGAACATTTAGGTCAT
The DNA here is from genome assembly GCA_037974735.1 of Cicer chorassanicum. Classification (NCBI taxonomy): domain Eukaryota; kingdom Viridiplantae; phylum Streptophyta; class Magnoliopsida; order Fabales; family Fabaceae; genus Cicer; species Cicer chorassanicum. The sequence continues at coordinate 524,479 of JBBPBP010000169.1, forward strand.
TTTCGTCCTCCCAAGGCTTATTCTCGTCCGATTAGGGTTTTTAACCAATCTTGTGCATCCAATAAGTGATTTTGTGTCATTGGTTGAACCTTTAGGTCATTTTTGTCCTCCCAAGGCTTATTCTCGTCCAATTAGGGTTTTTAACCAATCTTGTGCATCCAATAAGTACATTTGTGTCATTGGTTGAACATTTAGGTCATTTTCGTCCTCCCAAGGCTTATTCTCGTCCAATTAGGGTTTTTAACCAATCTTTTGCATCCAACAAGTACATTTGTGTCATTGTTTGAACATTTAGGTCATTTTCGTCCTCCGAAGGCTTATTCTTGTCCAATTAGGGTTTTTAACCAATCTTGTGCATCCAATTAGTGATTTTGTGTCATTGGTTGAACATTTAGGTCATTTTCTTTCTCCCAAGGCTTATTCTCGTCCATTTAGGGTTTTTAAGCAATCTTGTGCATCCAATAAGTGATTTTGTGTCATTGTTTGAACATTTAGGTCATTTTCGTCCTCCCAAGGCTTATTCTCGTCCAATTAGGGTTTTGACCAATCTTGTGCATCCAATAAGTTATTTTGTGTCATTGGTTGAATATTTATGTCATTTTCGTCCTCCCAAGGCTTATTCTCATCTAATTAGGAATTTTAACCAATCTTGTGCATCCAATAAGTACATTTGTGTCATTGGTTGAACATTTAGGTCATTTTCGTTCTCCCAAGGCTTATTCTTGACCAATTAGGGTTTTTAAACAATCTTTTGCATCCAATAAGTACATTTGTGTCATTGGTTGAACATTTAGGTCATTTTCGTCCTCCCAAGGCTTATTCTCGTCCAATTAGGGTTTTTAACCAATCTTGTGCATCCAATAAGTGATTTTGTGTCATTGGTTGAACATTTAGGTCATTTTCTTCCTCCCAAGGCTTATTCTCGTCCAATTAGGGTTTTTAACCAATCGTGTGCATCCAATAAGTACATTTGTGTCATTGGTTGAACATTTAGGTCATTTTTCATCCTCCAAAGGCTTATTCGCGTCCAATTAGGGTTTTTAACCAATCTTGTGCATCCAATAAGTACATTTGTGTCATTGGTTGAACATTTAGGTCATTTTCGTCCTCCCAAGGCTTATTCTCGTCCAATTAGGGTTTTTAACCAATCTTGTGCATCCAATAAGTGATTTTGTGTCATTGGTTGAACATTTAGGTCATTTTCGTGCTCCCAAGGCTTATTCCCGTCCAATTAGGGTTTTTTACCAATCTTATCCATCCAATAAGTACATTTGTGTCATTGATTGAACATTTAGGTCATTTTCGTCCTCCCAAGGCTTATTCTCATCCAATTAGGGTTTTTAACCAATCTTGTGCATCCAATAAGTACATTTATGTGATTGGTTGAACATTTAGGTCATTTTCTTCCTCCCAAGGCTTATTCTCGTCCAATTAGGGTTTTTAACCAATCTTGTGCATCCAATAAGTACATTTGTGTCATTGGTTGAACATTTAGGTCATTTTCGTCCTCCCAAGGCTTATTCTCGTCCAATTAGGGTTTTTAACCAATCTTGTGCATCCAATAAGTGATTTTGTGTCATTGGTTGGATATTTAGGTCATTTTCGTCCTCCCAAGGCTTATTCTCGTCCAATTAGGGTTTTTAACCAATCTTGTGCATCCAATAAGTACATTTGTGTCATTGGTTGAACATTTAGGTCATTTTCGTCCTCCCAAGGCTTATTCTCGTCCAATTAGGGTTTTTAACCAATCTTGTGCATCCAATAAGTGATTTTGTGTCATTGGTTGAACATTTAGGTCATTTTCGTCCTCACTAGGCTTATTCTCGTCCAATTAGGGTTTTTTTCTAATCTTGTGCATCCAATAAGTGATTTTGTGTCATTGGTTGAACATTTAGGTCATTTACGTCCTTCCAAGGCTTATTCTCGTCCAATTAGGGTTTTTAACCAATCTTGTGCATCCAATAAGTGATTTTGTGTCATACGTTGAACATTTAGGTCATTTACGTCCTCCCAAGGCTTATTCTCGTCCAATTAGGGTTTTTAACCAATCTTGTGCATCCAATAAGTTCATTTGTGTCATTGGTTGAACATTTAGGTCATTTACGTCCTCCCAAGGCTTATTCTCGTCCAATTAGGGTTTTTAACCAATCTTGTGCATCCAATAAGTGATTTTGTGTCATTGGTTGAACATTTAGGTCATTTTCGTCCTCCCAAGACTTATTCTCGTCCAATTAGGGTTTTTAACCAATCTTGTGCATCCAAAAAGTTTATTTGTGTTATTGGTTGAACATTTAGGTCATTTTCGTCCTCCCAAGGCTTATTCTCGTCCAATTAGGGTTTTTAACCAATCTTGTGCATCCAATAAGTGATTTTGTGTCATTGGTTGAACATTTAGGTCATTTTCGTCCTCCCATGGATTTTTCTCGTCCAATTAGGGTTTTTAACCAATCTTGTGCATCCAATAAGTACATTTGTGTCATTGGTTGAACATTTAGGTCATTTTCGTCCTCCCAAGGCTTATTCTCGTCCAATTAGGGTTTTTAACCAATCTTGTGCATCCAATAAGTGATTTTGTGTCATTGGTTGAACATTTAGGTCATTTTCGTCCTCCCAATGCTTATTCTCATCCAATAAGGGTTTCTAACCAATCTTGTGCATCCAATAAGTACATTTGTGTCATTGGTTGAACATTTAGGTCATTTTCGTCCTCCCAAGGCTTATTCTCGTCCAATTAGGGTTTTTAACCAATCTTGTGCATCCAATAAGTGATTTTGTGTCATTGGTTGAACATTTAGGTCATTTTCGTCCTCCCAAGGCTTATTCTCGATTAATTAGGGTTTTTAAGCAATCTTGTGCATCCAATAAGTACATTTGTGTCATTGGTTGAACATTTAGGTCATTTTCGTCCTCCCAAGGCTTATTCTCGTCCAATTAGGGTTTTTAACCAATCTTGTGCATCCAATAAGTGATTTTGTGTCATTGGTTGAACATTTAGGTCATTTTCATCCTCCCTAGGCTTATTCTCGTCCAATTAGGGTTTTTAACCAATCTTTTGCATCCAATAAGTAAATTTGTGTCATAGGTTGAACATTTAGGTCATTTTCGTCCTCCCAAGGCTTATTCTCGTCCAATTAGGGTTTTTAACCAATCTTGTGCATCCAATAAGTACATTTGTGTCATTGGTTGAACATTTAGGTCATTTTCGTCCTCCCAAGGCTTATTCTCGTCCAATTAGGGTTTTTAACCAATCTTGTGCATCCAATAAGTGATTTTGTGTCATTGGTTGAACATTTAGGTCAATTTCGTCCTCCCAATACTTATTCTCGTCCAATTAGGGTTTTTTAACAATCTTGTGCATCCAATAAGTACATTTGTGTCATTAGTTGAACATTTAGGTCATTTATGACCTCCAAAAGCTTATTCTCGTCCAATTAGGGTTTTTAACCAATCTTGTGCATCCAATAAGTGATTTTGTGTCATTGGTTGAACATTTAGGTCATTTTCGTCCTCCCTAGGCTTATTCTCGTCCAATTAGGGTTTTTAACCAATCTTGTGCATCCAATAAGTGATTTTGTGTCATTGGTTGAACATTTAGGTCATTTTCGTCCTCCCTTGGCTTATTCTCATCCAATTAGGGTTTTTAACCAATCTTGTGCATCCAATAAGTACGTTTGTGTCATTGGTTGACCATTTAGGTCATTTTCGTCCTCCCTAGGATTATTCTCATCCAATTAGGGTTTTTAACCAATCTTGTGCATCCAATAAGTGATTTTGTGTCATTGGTTGAACATTTAGGTCATTTTCGTCCTCCCTAGGCTTATTCTCATCCAATTAGGGTTTTTAACCAATCTTGTACATCCAATACGTTCGTTTGTGTCATTGGTTGAACATTTAGGTCATTTTCGTCCTCCCTAGGCTTATTCTCATCCAATTAGGATTTTTAACCAATCTTGTGCATCCAATAAGTGATTTTGTCATTGGTTGAACATTTAGGTCATTTTCGTCCTCCCTACGGTTATTCTCATCCAATTAGGGTTTTTAACCAATCTTGTGCATCCAATAAGTGATTTTGTGTCATTGGTTGAACAGTTCGGTCATTTTTTGTCCTCCCTAGGCTTATTCTCATCCAATTAGGGTTTTTAACCATTCTTGTGCATCCAATAAATACGTTTGTGTCATTGGTTGAACATTTGGGTCATTTTCGTCCTCCCTAGGCTTATTCTCATCCAATTAGGATTTTTAACCAATCTTGTGCATCCAATAAGTGATTTTGTGTCATTGGTTGAACATTTAGGTCATTTTCGTCCTCCCTAAGGTTATTCTCATCCAATTAGGGTTTTTAACCAATCTTGTGCATCCAATAAGTACGTTTGTGTCATTGGTTAAACATATAGGTCTTTTTCGTCCATCCTAGGCTAATTCTCTTCTAATTAGGGTTATTAACCAATCTTGTGCATCGAATAAGTGATTTTGTGTCATTCGTTGAATATTTAGGTCATTTTCGTCCTCCCTAGGGTTATTCTCATCCAATTAGGGTTTTTAACCAATCTTGTGCATCCAATAAGTGATTTTGTGTCATTTGTTGAATATTTAGGTCACTTTCGTCCTCCCTAGGGTTATTCTCATCCAATTAGGGTTTTTAACCAATCTTGTGCATCCAATAAGTGATTTTGTGTTCATGGTTGAACATTTAGGTCATTTTCGTCCTCCCTAGGGTTATTCTCATCCAATTAGGGTTTTTAACCAATCTTGTGCATCCAATAAGTACGTTTGTGTCATCGGTTAAACATTTAGGTCTTTTTCGTCCATCCTAGGCTAATTCTCTTCTAATTAGGGTTTTTAACCAATCTTGTGCATCCAATAAGTGATTTTGTGTCATTGGTTGAATATTTAGGTCATTTTCGTCCTCCTTATGCTTATTCTCATCCAATTACGATTTTTAACCAATCTTGTGCATCCAATAAGTGATTTTGTGTTCATGGTTGAACATTTAGGTCATTTTCGTCCTCCCTAGGGTTATTCTCATCCAATTAGGGTTTTTAACCAATCTTGTTCATCCAATAAGTACGTTTGTGTCATTGGTTAAACATTTAGGTCTTTTTCGTCCATCCTAGGCTAATTCTATTCTAATTAGGGTTTTTAACCAATCGTGTGCATCCAATAAGTGATTTTGTGTCATTGGTTGAATATTTAGATCGTTTTCGTCCTCCCTAGGGTTGTTCTCATCCAATTAGGGTTTTTAACCAATCTTGTGCATCCAATAAGTGATTTTGTGTCATTTGTTGAATATTTAGGTCATTTTCGTTCTCCCTAGGGTTATTCTCATCCAATTAGGATTTTTAACCAATCTTGTGCATCCAATAAGTGATTTTGTGTTCATGGTTGAACATTTAGGTCATTTTCGTCCTCCCTAGGGTTATTCTCATCCAATTAGGGTTTTTAACCAATCTTGTGCATCCAATAAGTACGTTTGTGTCATCGGTTAAACATTTAGGTCTTTTTCGTCCATCCTAGGCTAATTCTCTTCTAATTAGGGTTTTTAACCAATCTTGTGCATCCAATAAGTGATTTTGTGTCATTGGTTGAATATTTAGGTCATTTTCGTCCTCCTTATGCTTATTCTCATCCAATTACGGTTTTTAACCAATCTTGTGCATCCAATAAGTGATTTTGTGTTCATGGTTGAACATTTAGGTCATTTTCGTCCTCCCTAGGGTTATTCTCATCCAATTAGGGTTTTTAACCAATCTTGTTCATCCAATAAGTACGTTTGTGTCATTGGTTAAACATTTAGGTCTTTTTCGTCCATCCTAGGCTAATTCTCTTCTAATTAGGGTTTTTAACCAATCGTGTGCATCCAATAAGTGATTTTGTGTCATTGGTTGAATATTTAGATCGTTTTCGTCCTCCCTAGGGTTGTTCTCATCCAATTAGGGTTTTTAACCAATCTTGTGCATCCAATAAGTGATTTTGTGTCATTTGTTGAATATTTAGGTCATTTTCGTTCTCCCTAGGGTTATTCTCATCCAATTAGGGTTTTTAACCAATCTTGTGCATCCAATAAGTGATTTTGTGTCATTGGTTAAACATTTAGGTCATTTTCGTCCTTCCTAGGCTTATTCTCATCCAATTAGGATTTTTAACCAATCTTGTGCATCCAATAAGTGATTTTGTGTCATTGGTTGAACATTTAGGTCATTTTTGTTTTCCCTATGGTTATTCTCATCTAATTAGGGTTTTTAACCAATCTTGTGCATCCAATAAGTACGTTTCTGTCATTGGTTGAACATTTAGGTCATTTTCGTCCTCCCTAGGCTTATTCTCATCCAATAAGGGTTTTTAACCATCCTTGTGCATCCAATAAGTGATTTTGTGTCATTGGTTGAACATTTTGGCATTTACGTCCTCCCTAGGCTTATTCTCATCCAAATAGGATTTTTAACCAATCTTGTGCATCCAATAAGTGATTTTGTGTCATTGGTTGAACATTTAGCTCATTTTCGTCCTCCCTATGGTTATTCTCATCCAATTAGGGTTTTTAACCAATCTTGTGCATCCAATAAGTGATTTTGTGTCATTGGTTGAATAGTTAGCGCATTTTCGTCCTCCCTAGGCTTATTCTCATCCAATTAGGGTTTTCAACCATTCTTGTGCATCCAATAAGTACGTTTGTGCAATTGGTTGAACATTTAGGTCATTTTCGTCCTCCCTAGGCTTATTCTCATCCAATTAGGGTTTTTAACCAATCTTGTACATCCAATACGTTCGTTTGTGTCATTGGTTCAACATTGAGGTCATTTTCGTCCTCCCTAGGCTTATTCTCATCCAATTAGGATTTTTAACCAATCTTGTGCATCCAATAAGTGATTTTGTCATTGGTTGAACATTTAGGTCATATTCGTCCTCCCTACGGTTATTCTCATCCAATTAGGGTTTTTAACCAATCTTGTGCATCCAATAAGTGATTTTGTGTCATTGGTTGAACAGTTCGGTCATTTTTTGTCCTCCCTAGGCTTATTCTCATCCAATTAGGGTTTTTAACCATTCTTGTGCATCCAATAAATACGTTTGTGTCATTGGTTGAACATTTGCGTCATTTTCGTCCTCCCTATGCTTATTCTCATCCAATTAGGGTTTTTAACCAATCTTGTGCATCCAATAAGTGATTTTGTGTCATTGGTTGAACATTTAGGTCATTTTCATCCTCCCAATGGTTATTCTCATGCAATTAGGGTTTTTAACCAATCTTGTGCATCCAATAAGTACGTTTGTGTCATTGGTTGAACATTTAGGTCATTTTCGTCCTTCCTAGGCTTATTTTCATCCAATTAGGGTTTTTAACCAATCTTGTGCATCCAATAAGTGATTTTGTGTCATTGGTTGAACATTTAGGTCATTTTCGTCCTCGTAAGGCTTATTCTCATCCAATTAGCGTTTTTAACCAATCTTGTACATCCAATACATACGTTTGTGTCATTGGTTGAACATTTAGGTCATTTTCGTCCTCCCTAGGCTTATTCTCATCCAATTAGGGTTTTTAACAAATGTTGTGCATCCAATAAGTGATTTTGTGTCATTGGTTGAACATTTACGTCATTTTCGTCCTCCCTAGCCTTATTATCATCCGATTAGGGTTTTTAACCATTCTTGTGCATCCAATAAGTATGTTTGTGTCATTGGTTGAACATTTAGGTCATTTTCGTCCTCCCTGGGTTTATTCTCATCCAATTAGGGTTTTTAACCATTCTTGTGCATCCAATAAGTGATATTGTGTCATTGGTTGAACAGTTCGGTCATTTTTTGTCCTCCCTAGGCTTATTCTCATCCAATTAGGGTTTTTAACCAATCTTGTACATCCAATAAATACGTTTATGTCATTGGTTGAACATTTGGGTCATTTTCGTCCTCCCTATGCTTATTCTCATCCAATTAGGGTTTTTAACCAATCTTGTGCATCCAATAAGTGATTTTGTGTCACTGGTTGAACATTTAGGTCATTTTCGTCCTCCCAATGGTTATTCTCATCCAATTAGGGTTTTTAACCAATCTTGTGCATCCAATAAGTGATTTTGTGTCATTGGTTGAACATTTAAGTCATTTTCGTCCTCCCTAGCCTTATTCTCATCCGATTAGGGTTTTTAACCATTCTTGTGCATCCAATAAGTATGTTTGTGTCATTGGTTGAACATTTAGGTCATTTTCGTCCTCCCTAGGTTTATTCTCATCCAATTAGGGTTTTTAACCAATCTTGTGCATCCAATAAGTACGTTTGTGTCATTGGTTGAACTTTTAGGTCATTTTCGTCCTCCCTAGGCTTATTCTCATCCAATTAGGATATTTAACCAATCTTGTGCATTAAATAAGTGATTTTGTGTCATTGCTTGAACATTTAGGTCATTTTCGTCCTCCCTACGGTTATTCTCATCCAATTAGGGTTTTTAACCAATCTTGTGCATCCAATAAGTGATTTTGTGTCATTGGTTGAACAGTTCGGTCATTTTTTGTCCTCCCTAGGCTTATCCTCATCCAATTAGGGTTTTTAACCATTCTTGTGCATCCAATAAATACGTTTGTGTCATTGGTTGAACATTTGCGTCATTTTCGTCCTCCATATGCTTATTCTCATCCAATTAGGGTTTTTAACCAATTTTCTTCATCCAATAAGTGATTTTGTGTCATTGGTTGAACATTTAGGTCATTTTCATCCTCCCAATGGTTATTCTCATGCAATTAGGGTTTTTAACCAATCTTGTGCATCCAATAAGTACGTTTGTGTCATTGGTTGAACATTTAGGTCATTTTCGTCCTTCCTAGGCTTATTTTCATCCAATTAGGGTTTTTAACCAATCTTGTGCATCCAATAAGTGATTTTGTGTCATTGGTTGAACATTTAGGTCATTTTCGTCCTCCCTATGCTTATTCTCATCCAATTATGGTTTTTAACCAATCTTGGACATCCAATACGTACATTTGTGTCATTGGTTGAACATTTAGGTCATTTTCGTCCTCCCTAGGCTTATTCTTATCCAATTAGGATTTTTAACCAATCTTGTGCATCCAATAAGTGATTTTGTGTCATTGGTTGAACATTTAGGTCATTTTCGTCCTCCCTACGGTTATTCTCATCCAATTAGGGTTTTTAACCAATCTTGTGCATCCAATAAGTGATTTTGTGTCATTGGTTGAACAGTTCGGTCATTTTTTGTCCTCCCTAGGCTTATTCTCATCCAATTAGGGTTTTTAACCATTCTTGTGCATCCAATAAATACGTTTGTGTCATTGGTTGAACATTTGCGTCATTTTCGTCCTCCCTAGGCTTATTCTCATCCAATTAGGGTTTTTAACCAATCTTGTGCATCCAATAAGTGATTTTGTGTCATTGGTTGAACATTTAGGTCATTTTCGTCCTCCCTACGGTTATTCTCATCCAATTAGGGTTTTTAACCAATCTTGTGCATCCAATAAGTGATTTTGTGTCATTGGTTGAACATTTAGGTCATTTTCGTCCTCCCTAGGGTTATTCTTATCCAATTAGGGTTTTTAACCATTCTTGTGCATCCAATAAGTACGTTTGTGTCATTGGTTGAACATTTAGGTCATTTTCGTCCTCCCTAGGTTTATTCTCATCCAATTAGGGTTTTTAACCAATCTTGTACATCCAATTAGTACGTTTGTGTCAACGGTTGAAGTTTTAGGTCATTTTCGTCTTCCCTAGGCTTATTCTCATCCAATTAGGGTTTTTAACCAATCTTGTACATCCAATAAGTACGTTTGTGTTATTGGTTGAACATTTAGGTCATTTTCGTCCTCCCTATGCTTATTCTCATCCAATTACTGTTTTAACCAATCTTGTGCATCCAATAAGTGATTTTGTGTCATTGGTTGAACATTTAGGTCATTTTAATCCTCCCTAGGGTTATTCTCATCCAATTAGGGTTTTTAACCAATCTTGTGCATCCAATAAGTACGTTTGTGTCATTGGTTAAACATTTAGGTCTTTTTCGTCCATCCTAGGCTAATTCTCTTCTAATTAGGGTTATTAACCAATCTTGTGCATCGAATAAGTGATTTTGTGTCATTGGTTGAATATTTAGGTCATTTTCGTCCTCCCTAGGGTTATTCTCATCCAATTAGGGTTTTTAACCAATCTTGTGCATCCAATAAGTGATTTTGTGTCATTTGTTGAATATTTAGGTCATTTTCGTCCTCCCTAGGGTTATTCTCATCCAATTAGGGTTTTTAACCAATCTTGTGCATCCAATAAGTGATTTTGTGTCATTGGTTAAACATTTAGGTCATTTTCGTCCTTCCTAGGCTTATTCTCATCCAATTAGGATTTTTAACCAATCTTGTGCATCCAATAAGTGATTTTGTGTCATTGGTTGAACATTTAGGTCATTTTCGTTCTCCCTATGGTTATTCTCATCCAATTAGGGTTTTTAACCAATCTTGTGCATCCAATAAGTACGTTTGTGTCATTGGTTGAATTTTTAGGTCATTTTTGTCTTCCCTAGGCTTATTCTCATCCAATTAGGGTTTTTAACCAATCTTGTGCATCCAATAAGTGATTTTGTGTCATTGGTTGAACATTTAGGCATTTTCATCCTCCCTAGGCTTATTCTCATCCAAATAGGTTTTTTAACCAATCTTGTGCATCCAATAAGTGATTTTGTGTCATTGGTTGAACATTTAGGTCATTTTCGTCCTCCCTATGGTTATTCTCATCCAATTAGGGTTTTTAACAAATCTTGTGCATCCAATAAGTGATTTTGTGTCATTGGTTGATTAGTTAGGTCATTTTCGTCCTCCCTAGGCTTATTCTCATCCAATTAGGGTTTTTAACCATTCTTGTGCATCCAATAAGTACGTTTGTGCCATTGGTTGAACATTTAGGTCATTTTCGTCCTCCCTAGGTTTATTCTCATTCAATTAGGGTTTTTAACCAATCTTGTGCATCCAATTAGTACGTTTTTGTCATTGGTTGAAGTTTTAGGTCATTTTCGTCTTCCCTAGCCTTATTCTCATCTAATTAGGGTTTTTAACCAATCTTGTACATCCAATAAGTACGTTTGTTTCATTGGTTGAACATTTAGGTCATTTTCGTCCTCCCTATGCTTATTTTCATCCAATTAGGGTTTTTAACCAATCTTGTGCATCCAATAAGTGATTTTGTGTCATTGGTTGAACAGTTAGGTCATTTTCGTCCTCCCTAGGCTTATTCTCATCCAATTAGGGTTTTTAACCATTCTTGTGCATCAAATAAGTACGTTTGTGCCATTGGTTGAACATTTAGGTCATTTTCGTCCTCCCTAGGTATATTCTCATCCAATTAGGGTTTTTAACCAATCTTGTGCATCCAATTAGTACGTTTTTATCATTGGTTGAAGTTTTAGGTCATTTTCGTCTTCCCTAGCCTTATTCTCATCTAATTAGGGTTTTTAACCAATCTTGTACATCCAATAAGTACGTTTGTTTCATTGGTTGAACATTTAGGTCATTTTCGTCCTCCCTATGCTTATTTTCATCCAATTAGGGTTTTTAACCAATCTTCTGCATCCAATAAGTGATTTTGTGTCATTGGTTGAACATTTAGGTCATTTTCGTCCTCCCTAGGCTTATTCTCATCCAACTAGGGTTTTTAACCAATCTTGTACATCCAATACGTTCGTTTGTGTCATTGGTTGAACATTTAGGTCATTTTCGTACTCCCTAGGCTTATTCTCATCCAATTAGGATTTTTAACCAATCTCGTGCATCCAATAAGTGATTTTGTGTCATTGGTTGAACAGTTCGGTCGTTTTTTGTCCTCCCTAGGCTTATTCTCATCCAATTAGGGTTTTTAACCATTCATGTGCATCCAATAAATACGTTTGTGTCATTGGTTGAACATTTGGGTCATTTTCGTCCTCCTAGTCTTATTCTCATCCAATTAGGGTTTTTAACCAATCTTGTGCATCCAATAAGTGATTTTGTGTCATTGGTTGAACATTTAGGTCATTTTCGTCCTCCCTAGGGTTATTCTCATCCAATTAGGGTTTTTAACCAATCTTATGCATCCAATAAGCGATTTTGTGTCTATGGTTGAACATTTAGGTCATTTTTCGTCCTCCCTAGCCTTATTCTCATCCGATTAGGGTTTTTAACCATTCTTGTGCATCCAATAAGTATGTTTGTGTCATTGGTTGAACATTTAGGTCATTTTCGTCCTCCCTAGGTTTATTCTCATCCAATTAGGGTTTTTAACCAATCTTGTGCATCCAATAAGTACGTTTGTGTCATTGGTTGAACTTTTAGGTCATTTTCGTCCTCCCTAGGCTTATTCTCATCCAATTAGGGTTTTTAACCAATCTTGTGCATCCAATAAGTGATTTTGTGTCATTGGTTGAACATTTAGGTCATTTTCGTCCTCCCTAGGCTTATTCTCGTCCAATTAGGGTTATTAACCAATCTGGTGCATCCAATAAGTGATATTGTGTCATTGGTTGAACATTTAGGTCATTTTCGTCCTCCCAAGGCTTATTCTCGTCCAATTAGGGTTTTTAACCAATCTTGTGCATCCAATAAGTACATTTGTGTCATTGGTTGAACATTTAGGTCATTTTCGTCCTCCCAAGGCTTATTCTCGTCCAATTAGGGTTTTTAACCAATCTTGTGCATCCAATAAGTGATTTTGTGTCATTGGTTTAACATTGAGGTCATTTTCGTCCTCCCTAGGCTTATTCTCGTCCAATTACGGTTTTTAACCAATGTTGTGCTTCCAATAAGTGATTTTGTGCTATTGGTTGAACATTTAGGTCATTTTCCTCCCCCAAGGCTTATTCTCGTCCAATTAGGGTTTTTAACCAATCTTGTGCATCCAATAAGTACATTTGTGTCATTGGTTGAACATTTAGGTCATTTTCGTCCTCCCAAGGCTTATTCTCGTCCAATTAGGGTTTTTAACCAATCTTGTGCATCCAATAAGTGATTTTGTGTCATTGGTTGAACATTTAGGTCATTTTCGTGCTCCCAAGGCTTATTCCCGTCCAATTAGGGTTTTTTACCAATCTTATCCATCCAATAAGTACATTTGTGTCATTGATTGAACATTTAGGTCATTTTCGTCCTCCCAAGGCTTATTCTCATCCAATTAGGGTTTTTAACCAATCTTGTGCATCCAATAAGTACATTTATGTGATTGGTTGAACATTTAGGTCATTTTCTTCCTCCCAAGGCTTATTCTCGTCCAATTAGGGTTTTTAACCAATCTTGTGCATCCAATAAGTACATTTGTGTCATTGGTTGAACATTTAGGTCATTTTCGTCCTCCCAAGGCTTATTCTCGTCCAATTAGGGTTTTTAACCAATCTTGTGCATCCAATAAGTGATTTTGTGTCATTGTGTGAACATTTAGGTTATTTTCGTCCTCCCAAGGCTTATTCTCGTCCAATTAGGGTTTTTAACCAATCTTGTGCATCCAATAACTACATTTGTGTCATTAGTTGAACATTTAGGTTATTTTCGTCCTCCCTAGGCTTATTCTGGTCCAATTAGGGTTTTTAACCAATTTTGTGCATCCAATAAGTACATTTGTGTCATTGGTTGAACATTTAGGTCATTTTCGTCCTCCCAAGGCTTATTCTCGTCCAATTAGGGTTTTTAACCAATCTTGTGCATCCAATAAGTGATTTTGTGTCATTGGTTGAACATTTAGGTCATTTTCGTCCTCTAGGGACTTATTCTCGTCCAATTACGGTTTTTAACCAATCTTGTGCATCCAATAAGTGATTTTGTGTCATTGGTTGAACATTTAGGTCATTTTCGTCCTCCCTAGGCTTATTCTCGTTCAATTAGGGTTTTGAACCAATCTTGTGTATCCAATAAGTGATTTTGTGTCATTTTTTGAACATTTAGGTGATTTTTGTCCTCCTAAGGATTATTCTCCTCCAATTAGGGTTTTTAACCAATTTTGTGCATCCAATAAGTACATTTGTGTCATTGGTTGAACATTTAGGTCATTTTCGTCCTCCCAAGGCTTATTCTCGTCCAATTAGGGTTTTTAACCAATCTTGTGCATCCAATAAGTGATTTTGTGTCATTGTTTGAACATTTTGGTCATTTTCGTCTTCCCAAGGCTTATTCTGGTCCAATTAGGGTTTTGAGCCAATCTTGTGCATCCAATAAGTACATTTGTGTCATTGGTTGAACATTTAGGTCATTTTCGTCCTCCCAAGGCTTATTCTCGTCCAATTAGGGTTTTTAACCAATCTTGTGCATCCAATAAGTGATTTTGTGTCATTGGTTGAACATTTAGGTCAATTTCGTACTCCCAAGGCTTATTCTCGTCAATTAGGGTTTTTAAATCTTGTGCATCCAATAGGTGATTTTGTGTCATTGGTTGAACATTTAGGTCATTTTCGTCCTCCCCAGACTTATTCTCGTCCAATTAGGGTTTTTAACAAATCTTGTGCATCCAATAAGTACATTTGTGTCATTGGTTGAACATTTAGGTCATTTTCGTCCTCCCAAGGCTTATTCTCGTCCAATTAGGGTTTTTAACCAATCTTGTGCATCCAATAAGTGATTTTGTGTCATTGGTTGAGCATTTAGGTCATTTTCGTCCTCCCAAGGCTTATTCTCAGTTAATTAGGGTTTTTAACCAATCTTGTGCATCCAATAAGTACATTTGTGTCATTGGTTGAACATTTAGGTCATTTTCGTCCTCCCAAGGCTTATTCTCGTCCAATTAGGGTTTTTAACCAATCTTGTGCATCCAATAAGTGATTTTGTGTCATTGGTTGAACATTTAGGTCATTTTCGTCCTCCGAAGTCTTATTCTCATCCAATTAGGGTTTTTAACAAATCTTGTGCATCCAATAAGTACATTTGTGTCATTGGTTGAACATTTAGGTCATTTTCGTCCTCCCAAGGCTTATTCTCGTCCAATTTGGGTTTTTAACCAATCTTGTGCATCCAATAAGTGATTTTGTGTCATTGGTTGAACATTTAGGTCATTTTCGTCCTCCCTAGGCTTATTCTCATCCAATTAGGGTTTTTAACCAATCTTGTGCATCCAATAAGTAATTTTGTGTCATTGGTTGAACATTTAGGTCATTTCCGTCTTTCTTAGGCTTATTCTCATCTAATTATGGTTTTTAACCAATCTTGTGCATCCAATAAGTACGTTTGATTCATTGGTTGAACATTTAGGTCATTTTCGTCCTTCCTAGGCTTATTTTCATCCAATTAGGGTTTTTAACCAATCTTGTGCATCCAATAAGTGATTTTGTGTCATTGGTTGAACATTTAGGTCATTTTCGTCCTCCCTACGGTTATTCTCATCCAATTAGGGTTTTTAACCAATCTTGTGCATCCAATAAGTGATTTTGTGTCATTGGTTGAACAGTTCGGTCTTTTTTTGGCCACCCTAGGCTTATTCTCATCCAATTAGGGTTTTTAACCATTCTTGTGCATTCAATAAATACGTTTGTGTCATTGGTTGAACATTTAGGTCAAGTTCGTCCTCCCTAGGCTTATTCTCATCCAATTAGGGTTGTTAACCAATCTTGTGCATCCAATAAGTACATTTGTGTCATTGGTTGAACATTTAGGTCATTTTCGTCCTCCCTAGGGTTATTCTCATCCAATTAGGGTTTTTAACCAATCTTGTGCATCCAATAAGTGATTTTGTGTCATTGGTTGAACATTTAGGTCATTTTCGTCCTCGCAATGGTTATTCTAATGCAATTAGGGTTTTTAACCAATCTTGTGCATCCAATAAGTGATTTTGTGTCATTGGTTGAACATTTAGGTCATTTTCGTCCTCCCTAGCCTTATTCTCATCCGATTAGGATTTTTAACCATTCTTGTGCATCCAATAAGTATGTTTGTGTCATTGTTTGAACATTTAGGTCATTTTCGTCCTCCCTAGGTTTATTCTCATCCAATTAGGGTTTTTAACCAATCTTGTGCATCCAATAAGTACGTTTGTGTCATTGGTTGAACTTTTAGGTCATTTTCGTCCTCCCTAGGCTTATTCTCAACCAATTAGGGTTTTTAACTAATCTTGTACATCCAATAAGTACGTTTGTGTCATTGGTTGAATATTTTGGTCATTTTCGTCCTCCCTAGGCTTATTCTCATCCAATTAGGATTTTTAACCAATCTTGTGCATCCAATAAGTGATTTTGTGTCATTGGTTGAACATTTAGGTCATTTTCGTTCTCCCTATGGTTATTCTCATCCAATTAGGGTTTTTAACCAATCTTGTGCATCCAATAAGTACGTTTGTGTCATTGGTTGAATTTTTAGGTCATTTTTGTCTTCCCTAGGCTTATTCTCATCCAATTAGGGTTTTTAACCAATCTTGTGCATCCAATAAGTGATTTTGTGTCATTGGTTGAACATTTAGGCATTTTCATCCTCCCTAGGCTTATTCTCATCCAAATAGGTTTTTTAACCAATCTTGTGCATCCAATAAGTGATTTTGTGTCATTGGTTGAACATTTAGGTCATTTTCGTCCTCCCTAGGGTTATTCTCATCCAATTAGGGTTTTTAACCAATCTTGTGCATCCAATAAGTACGTTTGTGTCATCGGTTAAACATTTAGGTCTTTTTCGTCCATCCTAGGCTAATTCTCTTCTAATTAGGGTTTTTAACCAATCTTGTGCAACCAATAAGTGATTTTGTGTCATTGGTTGAATATTTAGGTCATTTTCGTCCTCCTTATGCTTATTCTCATCCAATTATGGTTTTTAACCAATCTTGTGCATCCAATAAGTGATTTTGTGTTCATGGTTGAACATTTAGGTCATTTTCGTCCTCCCTAGGGTTATTCTCATCCAATTAGGGTTTTTAACCAATCTTGTTCATCCAATAAGTACGTTTGTGTCATTGGTTAAACATTTAGGTCTTTTTCGTCCATCCTAGGCTAATTCTATTCTAATTAGGGTTTTTAACCAATCGTGTGCATCCAATAAGTGATTTTGTGTCATTGGTTGAATATTTAGATCGTTTTCGTCCTCCCTAGGGTTGTTCTCATCCAATTAGGGTTTTTAACCAATCTTGTGCATCCAATAAGTGATTTTGTGTCATTTGTTGAATATTTAGGTCATTTTCGTTCTCCCTAGGGTTATTCTCATCCAATTAGGGTTTTTAACCAATCTTGTGCATCCAATAAGTGATTTTGTGTCATTGGTTAAACATTTAGGTCATTTTCGTCCTTCCTAGGCTTATTCTCATCCAATTAGGATTTTTAACCAATCTTGTGCATCCAATAAGTGATTTTGTGTCATTGGTTGAACATTTAGGTCATTTTTGTTTTCCCTATGGTTATTCTCATCTAATTAGGGTTTTTAACCAATCTTGTGCATCCAATAAGTACGTTTCTGTCATTGGTTGAACATTTAGGTCATTTTCGTCCTCCCTAGGCTTATTCTCATCCAATAAGGGTTTTTAACCAACCTTGTGCATCCAATAAGTGATTTTGTGTCATTGGTTGAACATTTAGGCATTTACGTCCTCCCTAGGCTTATTCTCATCCAAATAGGATTTTTAACCAATCTTGTGCATCCAATAAGTGATTTTGTGTCATTGGTTGAACATTTAGCTCATTTTCGTCCTCCCTACGGTTATTCTCATCCAATTAGGGTTTTTAACCAATCTTGTGCATCCAATAAGTGATTTTGTGTCATTGGTTGAACAGTTCGGTCATTTTTTGTCCTCCCTAGGCTTATTCTCATCCAATTAGGGTTTTTAACCATTCTTGTGCATCCAATAAATACGTTTGTGTCATTGGTTGAACATTTGGGTCATTTTCGTCCTCCCTAGGCTTATTCTCATCCAATTAGGGTTTTTAACCAATCTTGTGCATCCAATAAGTGATTTTGTGTCATTGGTTGAACATTTAGGTCATTTTCGTCCTCCCTAGGCTTATTCTCATCCAATTAGGATTTTTAACCAATCTTGTGCATCCCATAAGTGATTTTGTATCATTGGTTGAACATTTAGGTCATTTTCGTCCTCCCTAGGGTTAGTATCATCCAATTAGGGTTTTTAACCAATCTTGTGCATCCAATAAGTACGTTTGTGTCATTGGTTAAACATTTAGGTCTTTTTCGTCCATCCTAGGCTAATTCTCTTCTAATTAGGGTTTTTAACCAATCTTGTGCATCCGATAAGTGATTTTGTGTCATTGGTTGAATATTTAGGTCATTTTCGTCCTCCATAGGCTTATTCTCATCCAATTACGGTTGTTAACCAATCTTGTACATCCAATACGTACGTTTGTGTCATTGGTTGAACATTTAGGTCATTTTCGTCCTCCCTAGGCTTATTCTCATCCAATTAGGGTTTTTAACCAATCTTGTACATCCAATACGTTCGTTTGTGTCATTGGTTGAACATTTAGGTCATTTTCGTCCTCCCTAGGCTTATTCTCATCCAATTAGGATTTTTAACCAATCTTGTGCATCCAATAAGTGATTTTGTGTCATTGGTTGAACATTTAGGTCATTTTTGTTCTCCCCATGGTTATTCTTATCCAATTAGGGTTTTTAACCAATCTTGTGCATCCAATAAGTACGTTTCTGTCATTGGTTGAACATTTTGGTCATTTTCGTCCTCCCTAGGCTTATTCTCATCCAATTAGGGTTTTTAACCAATCTTGTGCATCCAATAAGTGATTTTGTGTCATTGGTTGAACAATTAGGCATTTTCGTCCTCCCTAGGCTTATTCTCATCCAAATAGGATTTTTAACCAATCTTGTGCATCCAATAAGTGATTTTGTGTCATTGGTTGAACATTTAGCTCATTTTCGTCCTCCCTATGGTTATTCTCATCCAATTAGGGTTTTTAACCAATCTTGTGCATCCAATTAGTGATTTTGTGTCATTGGTTGAATAGTTAGGTCATTTTCGTCCTCCCTAGGCTTATTCTCATCCAATTAGGGTTTTCAACCATTCTTGTGCATCCAATAAGTACGTTTGTGCAATTGGTTGAACATTTAGGTCATTTTTGTCCTCCCTAGGCTTATTCTCATCCAATTAGGGTTTTTAACCAATCTTGTACATCCAATACGTTCGTTTGTGTCATTGGTTGAACATTGAGGTCATTTTCGTCCTCCCTAGGCTTATTCTCATCCAATTAGGATTTTTAACCAATCTTGTGCATCCAATAAGTGATTTTGTCATTGGTTGAACATTTAGTTCATTTTCGTCCTCCCTACGGTTATTCTCATCCAATTAGGGTTTTTAACCAATCTTGTGCATCCAATAAGTGATTTTGTGTCATTGGTTGAACAGTTCGGTCATTTTTTGTCCTCCCTAGGCTTATTCTCATCCAATTAGGGTTTTTAACCATTCTTGTGCATCCAATAAATACGTTTGTGTCATTGGTTGAACATTTGCGTCATTTTCGTCCTCCCTATGCTTATTCTCATCCAATTAGGGTTTTTAACCAATCTTGTGCATCCAATAAGTAATTTTGTGTCATTGGTTGAACATTTAGGTCATTTTCATCCTCCCAATGGTTATTCTCATGCAATTAGGGTTTTTAACCAATCTTGTGCATCCAATAAGTACGTTTGTGTCGTTGGTTCAACATTTAGGTCATTTTCGTCCTTCCTAGGCTTATTTTCATCCAATTAGGGTTTTTAACCAATCTTGTGCATCCAATAAGTGATTTTGTGTCATTGGTTGAACATTCAGGTCATTTTCGTCCTCCTAAGGCTTATTCTCATTCAATTAATGTTTTTAACCAATCTTGTACATCCAATACGTACGTTTGTGTCATTGGTTGAACATTTAGGTCATTTTCGTCCTCCCTGGGTTTATTCTCATCCAATTAGGGTTTTTAACCATTCTTGTGCATCCAATAAGTGATATTTTGTCAATGGTTGAACAGTTCGGTCATTTTTTGTCCTCCCTAGGCTTATTCTAATCCAATTAGGGTTTTTAACCAATCTTGTACATCCAATAAATACGTTTGTGTCATTGGTTGAACATTTGGGTCATTTTCGTCCTCCCTATGCTTATTCTCATCCAATTAGGGTTTTTAACCAATCTTGTGCATCCAATAAGTGATTTTGTGTCACTGGTTGAACATTTAGGTCATTTTCTTCCTCCCAATGGTTATTCTCATCCAATTAGGGTTTTTAACCAATCTTGTGCATCCAATAATTGATTTTGTGTCATTGGTTGAACATTTAGGTCATTTTCGTCCTCCCTAGCCTTATTCTCATCCGATTAGGGTTTTTAACCATTCTTGTGCATCCAATAAGTATGTTTGTGTCATTGGTTGAACATTTAGGTCATTTTCGTCCTCCCTAGGTTTATTCTCATCCAATTAGGGTTTTTAAAAAATCTTGTGCATCCAATAAGTACGTTTGTGTCATTGGTTGAACTTTTAGGTCATTTTCGTCCTCCCTAGGCTTATTCTCATCCAATTAGGATTTTTAACCAATCTTGTGCATCCAATAAGTGATTTTGTGTCATTGGTTAAACATTTAGGTCATTTTCGTCCTCCCTAGGCTTATTCTCATCCAATTAGGGTTTTTAACCAATCTTGTGCATCCAATAAGTAATTTTGTGTCATTGGTTGAACATTTAGGTCATTTCCGTCTTTCTTAGGCTTATTCTCATCTAATTAAGGTTTTTAACCAATCTTGTGCATCCAATAAGTACGTTTGATTCATTGGTTGAACATTTAGGTCATTTTCGTCCTTCCTAGGCTTATTTTCATCCAATTAGGGTTTTTAACCAATCTTGTGCATCCAATAAGTGATTTTGTGTCATTGGTTGAACATTTAGGTCATTTTCGTCCTCCCTATGCTTATTCTCATCCAATTAGGGTTTTTAACCAATCTTGGACATCCAATACGTACGTTTGTGTCATTGGTTGAACATTTAGGTCATTTTCGTCCTCCCTAGGCTTATTCTCATCCAATTAGGATTTTTTACCAATCTTGTGCATCCAATAAGTGATTTTGTGTCACTGGTTGAACATTTAGGTCATTTTCGTCCTCCCTACGGTTATTCTCATCCAATTAGGGTTTTTAACCAATCTTGTGCATCCAATAAGTGATTTTGTGTCATTGGTTGAACAGTTCGGTCATTTTTTGTCCTCCCTAGGCTTATTCTCATCCAATTAGGGTTTTTAACCATTCTTGTGCATCCAATAAATACGTTTGTGTCATTGGTTGAACATTTGGGTCATTTTCGTCCTCCCTAGGCTTATTCTCATCCAATTAGGATTTTTAACCAATCTTGTGCATCCAATAAGTGATTTTGTGTCATTGGTTGAACATTTAGGTCATTTTCGTCCTCCCTAAGGTTATTCTCATCCAATTAGGGTTTTTAACCAATCTTGTGCATCCAATAAGTACGTTTGTGTCATTGGTTAAACATATAGGTCTTTTTCGTCCATCCTAGGCTAATTCTCTTCTAATTAGGGTTATTAACCAATCTTGTGCATCGAATAAGTGATTTTGTGTCATTCGTTGAATATTTAGGTCATTTTCGTCCTCCCTAGGGTTATTCTCATCCAATTAGGGTTTTTAACCAATCTTGTGCATCCAATAAGTGATTTTGTGTCATTGGTTGAACATTTAGCTCATTTTCGTCCTCCCTATGGTTATTCTCATCCAATTAGGGTTTTTAACCAATCTTGTGCATCCAATAAGTGATTTTGTGTCATTGGTTGAATAGTTAGGTCATTTTCGTCCTCTCTAGGCTTATTCTCATCCAATTAGGGTTTTCAACCATTCTTGTGCATCCAATAAGTACGTTTGTGCAATTGGTTGAACATTTAGGTCATTTTTGTCCTCCCTAGGCTTATTCTCATCCAATTAGGGTTTTTAACCAATCTTGTACATCCAATACGTTCGTTTGTGTCATTGGTTGAACATTGAGGTCATTTTCGTCCTCCCTAGGCTTATTCTCATCCAATTAGGATTTTTAACCAATCTTGTGCATCCAATAAGTGATTTTGTCATTGGTTGAACATTTAGGTCATTTTCGTCCTCCCTACGGTTATTCTCATCCAATTAGGGTTTTTAACCAATCTTGTGCATCCAATAAGTGATTTTGTGTCATTGGTTGAACAGTTCGGTCGTTTTTTGTCCTCCCTAGGCTTATTCTCATCCAATTAGGGTTTTTAACCGTTCTTGTGAATCCAATAAATACGTTTGTGTCATTGGTTGAACATTTGGGTCATTTTCGTCCTCCCTAGGCTTATTCTCATCCAATTAGGGTTTTTAACCAATCTTGTGCATCCAATAAGTGATTTTGTGTCATTGGTTGAACATTTAGGTCATTTTCGTCCTCCCTAGCCTTATTCTCATCCGATTAGGGTTTTTAACCATTCTTGTGCATCCAATAAGTATGTTTGTGTCATTGGTTGAACATTTAGGTCATTTTCGTCCTCCCTAGGTTTATTCTCATCCAATTAGGGTTTTTTACCATTCTTGTGCATCCAATAAGTGATTTTGTTTCATTGGTTGAACATTGAAGTCATTTTCGTCCTCCCTAGGCTTATTCTCATCCAATTAGGGTTTTTAACCAATCTTGTGCATCCAATAAGTGATTTTGTGTCATTGGTTGAACATTTAGGTCATTTTCGTCCTCCCTAGGGTTATTCTCATCCAATTAGGGTTTTTAACCAATCTTGTGCATCCAAAAAGTGATTTTGTGTCATTGGTTGAACATTTAGGTCATTTTCGTCCTCCCTAGGCTTATTCTCATCCAATTAGGGTTTTTAACCAATCTTGTGCATCCAATAAGTGATTTTGTGTCATTGGTTGAACATTTAGGTCATTTTCATCCTCCCAATGGTTATTCTCATGCAATTAGGGTTTTTAACCAATCTTGTGCATCCAATAAGTACGTTTGTGTCATTGGTTGAACATTTAGGTCATTTTCGTCCTTCCTAGGCTTATTTTCATCCAATTAGGGTTTTTAACCAATCTTGTGCATCCAATAAGTGATTTTGTGTCATTGGTTGAACATTTAGGTCATTTTCGTCCTCCCTATGATTATTCTCATCCAATTAGGGTTTTTAACCAATCTTGGACATCCAATACGTACGTTTGTGTCATTGGTTGAACATTTAGGTCATTTTCGTCCTCCCTGGGTTTATTCTCATCCAATTAGGGTTTTTAACCATTCTTGTGCATCCAATAAGTGATATTGTGTCATTGGTTGAACAGTTCGGTCATTTTTTGTCCTCCCTAGGCTTATTCTCATCCAATTAGGGTTTTTAACCAATCTTGTACATCCAATAAATACGTTTGTGTCATTGGTTGAACATTTGGGTCATTTTCGTCCTCCCTATGCTTATTCTCATCCAATTAGGGTTTTTAACCAATCTTGTGCATCCAATAAGTGATTTTGTGTCACTGGTTGAACATTTAGGTCATTTTCGTCCTCCCAATGGTTATTCTCATCCAATTAGGGTTTTTAACCAATCTTGTGCATCCAATAAGTATGTTTGTGTCATTGGTTGAACATTTAGGTCATTTTCGTCCTCCCTAGGTTTATTCTCATCCAATTAGGGTTTTTAACCAATCTTGTGCATCCAATAAGTACGTTTGTGTCATTGGTTGAACATTTAGGTCATTTTCGTCCTCCCTAGGCTTATTCTCATCCAATTAGGATTTTTAACCAATCTTGTGCATCCAATAAGTGATTTTGTGTCATTGGTTTAACATTTAGGTCATTTTCGTCCTCCATACGGTTATTCTCATCCAATTAGGGTTTTTAACCAATCTTGTGCATCCAATAAGTGATTTTGTGTCATTGGTTGAACAGTTCGGTCATTTTTTGTCCTCCCTAGGCTTATTCTCATCCAATTAGGGTTTTTAACCATTCTTGTGCATCCAATAAATACGTTTGTGTCATTGGTTGAACATTTAGGTCATTTTCGTCCTCCCTAGGTTTATTCTCATCCAATTAGGGTTTTTAACCAATCGTGTGCATCCAATAAGTACGTTTGTATCATTGGTTGAACTTTTAGGTGATTTTCGTCCTCCCTAGGCTTATTCTCATCCAATTAGGGTTTTTAACCAATCTTGTGCATCCAATAAGTGATTTTGTGTCATTGGTTGAACATTTAGGCATTTACGTCCTCCCTAGGCTTATTCTCATCCAAATAGGATTTTTAACCAATCTTGTGCATCCAATAAGTGATTTTGTGTCATTGGTTGAACATTTAGCTCATTTTCGTCCTCCCTACGGTTATTCTCATCCAATTAGGGTTTTTAACCAATCTTGTGCATCCAATAAGTGATTTTGTGTCATTGGTTGAACAGTTCGGTCATTTTTTGTCCTCCCTAGGCTTATTCTCATCCAATTAGGGTTTTTAACCATTCTTGTGCATCCAATAAATACGTTTGTGTCATTGGTTGAACATTTGCGTCATTTTCGTCCTCCCTATGCTTATTCTCATCCAATTAGGGTTTTTAACCAATCTTGTGCATCCAATAAGTGATTTTTTGTCATTGGTTGAACATTTAGGTCATTTTCATCCTCCCAATGGTTATTCTCATGCAATTAGGGTTTTTAACCAATCTTGTGCATCCAATAAGTACGTTTGTGTCATTGGTTGAACATTTAGGTCATTTTCTTCCTTCCTAGGCTTATTTTCATCCAATTAGGGTTTTTAACCAATCTTGTGCATCCAATAAGTGATTTTGTGTCATTGGTTGAACATTTAGGTCATTTTCGTCCACCTTATTCTTATTCTCATCCAATTAGGGTTTTTAACCAATCTTGTACATCCAATACGTATGTTTGTGTCATTGGTTGAACATTTAGGTCATTTTCGTCCTCCCTGGGTTTATTCTCATCCAATTAGGGTTTTTAACCATTCTTGTGCATCCAATAAGTGATATTGTGTCATTGGTTGAACAGTTCGGTCATTTTTTGTCCTCCTTAGGCTTATTCTCATCCAATTAGGGTTTTTAACCAATCTTGTACATCCAATAAATACGTTTGTGTCATTGGTTGAACATTTGGGTCATTTTCGTCCTCCCTATGCTTATTCTCATCCAATTAGGGTTTTTAACCAATCTTGTGCATCCAATAAGTGATTTTGTGTCACTGGTTGAACATTTAGGTCATTTTCTTCCTCCCAATGGTTATTCTCATCCAATTAGGGTTTTTAACCAATCTTGTGCATCCAATAATTGATTTTGTGTCATTGGTTGAACATTTAGGTCATTTTCGTCCTCCCTAGCCTTATTCTCATCCGATTAGGGTTTTTAACCATTCTTGTGCATCCAATAAGTATGTTTGTGTCATTGGTTGAACATTTAGGTCATTTTCGTCCTCCCTAGGTTTATTCTCATCCAATTAGGGTTTTTAACCAATCTTGTGCATCCAATAAGTACGTTTGTGTCATTGGTTGAACTTTTAGGTCATTTTCGTCCTCCCTAGGCTTATTCTCATCCAATTAGGGTTTTTAACCAATCTTGTGCATCCAATAAGTGATTTTGTGTCATTGGTTGAACATTTAGGTCATTTTCGTCCTCCCTAGGCTTATTCTCATCCAATTAGGATTTTTAACCAATCTTGTGCATCCCATAAGTGATTTTGTATCATTGGTTGAACATTTAGGTCATTTTCGTCCTCCCTAGGGTTAGTATCATCCAATTAGGGTTTTTAACCAATCTTGTGCATCCAATAAGTACGTTTGTGTCATTGGTTAAACATTTAGGTCTTTTTCGTCCATCCTAGGCTAATTCTCTTCTAATTAGGGTTTTTAACCAATCTTGTGCATCCGATAAGTGATTTTGTGTCATTGGTTGAATATTTAGGTCATTTTCGTCCTCCATAGGCTTATTCTCATCCAATTACGGTTTTTAACCAATCTTGTACATCCAATACGTACGTTTGTGTCATTGGTTGAACATTTAGGTCATTTTCGTCCTCCCTAGGCTTATTCTCATCCAATTAGGGTTTTTAACCAATCTTGTACATCCATTACGTTCGTTTGTGTCATTGGTTGAACATTTAGGTCATTTTCGTCCTCCCTAGGCTTATTCTCATCCACTTAGGATTTTTAACCAATCTTGTGCATCCAATAAGTGATTTTGTCATTGGTTGAACATTTAGGTCATTTTCGTCCTCCCTACGGTTATTCTCATCCAATTAGGGTTTTTAACCAATCTTGTGCATCCAATAAGTGATTTTGTGTCATTGGTTGAACAGTTCGGTCGTTTTTTGTCCTCCCTAGGCTTATTCTCATCCAATTAGGGTTTTTAACCGTTCTTGTTAATCCAATAAATACGTTTGGGTCATTGGTTGAACATTTGGGTCATTTTCGTCCTCCCTAGGCTTATTCTCATCCAATTAGGGTTTTTAACCAATCTTGTGCATCCAATAAGTGATTTTGTGTCATTGGTTGAAAATTTAGGTCATTTTCGTCCTCCCTAGGGTTATTCTCATCCAATTAGGGTTTTTAACCAATCTTGTGCATCCAAAAAGTGATTTTGTGTCATTGGTTGAACATTTAGGTCATTTTCGTCCTCCCTAGCCTTATTCTCATCCGATTAGGGTTTTTAACCATTCTTGTGCATCCAATATGTATGTTTGTGTCATTGGTTGAACATTTAGGTCATTTTCGTCCTCCCTAGGTTTATTCTCATCCAATTAGGGTTTTTTACCATTCTTGTGCATCCAATAAGTGATTTTGTGTCGTTGGTTGAACATTTAGGTCATTTTCGTCCTCCCTAGGCTTATTCTCATCCAATTAGGGTTTTTAACCAATCTTGTACATCCAATACGTACGTTTGTGTCATTGGTTGAACATTTAGGTCATTTTCGTCCTCCCTAGGCTTATTCTCATCCAATTAGGATTTTTAACCAATCTTGTGCATCCAATAAGTGATTTTGTGTCATTGGTTGAACATTTAGGTCATTTTCGTCCTCCCTAGGGTTATTCTCATCCAATTAGGGTTTTTAACCAATCTTGTGCATCCAATAAGTACATTTGTGTCATTGGTTGAACATTTAGGTCATTTTCGTCCTCCCAAGGCTTATTCTCGTCCAATTAGGGTTTTTAACCAATCTTGTGCATCTAATAAGTGCATTTGTGTCATTGGTTGAACATTTAGGTCATTTTCGTCCTCCCAAGGCTTATTCTCGTCCAATTAGGGTTTTTAACCAATCTTGTGCATCCAATAAGTACATTTGTGTCATTGGTTGAACATTTAGGTCATTTTCGTCCTCTCTAGGCTTATTCTCGTCCAATTAGGGTTTTTAACCAATCTTGTGCAACCAATAAGTACATTTTTGTCATTGGTTGAACATTTAGGTCATTTTCGTCCTCCCAAGGCTTATTCTCGTCCAATTAGGGTTTTTAACCAATCTTGTGCATCCAATAAGTGATTTTGTGTCATTGGTTGAACATTTAGGTCATTTTCGTCCTCCGAAGTCTTATTCTCATCCAATTAGGGTTTTTAACAAATCTTGTGCATCCAATAAGTACATTTGTGTCATTGGTTGAACATTTAGGTCATTTTCGTCCTCCCAAGGCTTATTCTCGTCCAATTTGGGTTTTTAACCAATCTTGTGCATCCAATAAGTGATTTTGTGTCATTGGTTGAACATTTAGGTCATTTTCGTCCTCCCTAGGCTTATTCTCATCCAATTAGGGTTTTTAACCAATCTTGTGCATCCAATAAGTGATTTTGTGTCACTGGTTGAACATTTAGGTCATTTTCGTCCTCCCAATGGTTATTCTCATCCAATTAGGGTTTTTAACCAATCTTGTGCATCCAATAAGTATGTTTGTGTCATTGGTTGAACATTTAGGTCATTTTCGTCCTCCCTAGGTTTATTCTCATCCAATTAGGGTTTTTAACCAATCTTGTGCATCCAATAAGTACGTTTGTGTCATTGGTTGAACATTTAGGTCATTTTCGTCCTCCCTAGGCTTATTCTCATCCAATTAGGATTTTTAACCAATCTTGTGCATCCAATAAGTGATTTTGTGTCATTGGTTTAACATTTAGGTCATTTTCGTCCTCCATACGGTTATTCTCATCCAATTAGGGTTTTTAACCAATCTTGTGCATCCAATAAGTGATTTTGTGTCATTGGTTGAACAGTTCGGTCATTTTTTGTCCTCCCTAGGCTTATTCTCATCCAATTAGGGTTTTTAACCATTCTTGTGCATCCAATAAATACGTTTGTGTCATTGGTTGAACATTTAGGTCATTTTCGTCCTCCCTAGGTTTATTCTCATCCAATTAGGGTTTTTAACCAATCGTGTGCATCCAATAAGTACGTTTGTATCATTGGTTGAACTTTTAGGTGATTTTCGTCCTCCCTAGGCTTATTCTCATCCAATTAGGGTTTTTAACCAATCTTGTGCATCCAATAAGTGATTTTGTGTCATTGGTTGAACATTTAGGCATTTACGTCCTCCCTAGGCTTATTCTCATCCAAATAGGATTTTTAACCAATCTTGTGCATCCAATAAGTGATTTTGTGTCATTGGTTGAACATTTAGCTCATTTTCGTCCTCCCTACGGTTATTCTCATCCAATTAGGGTTTTTAACCAATCTTGTGCATCCAATAAGTGATTTTGTGTCATTGGTTGAACAGTTCGGTCATTTTTTGTCCTCCCTAGGCTTATTCTCATCCAATTAGGGTTTTTAACCATTCTTGTGCATCCAATAAATACGTTTGTGTCATTGGTTGAACATTTGCGTCATTTTCGTCCTCCCTATGCTTATTCTCATCCAATTAGGGTTTTTAACCAATCTTGTGCATCCAATAAGTAATTTTGTGTCATTGGTTGAACATTTAGGTCATTTTCATCCTCCCAATGGTTATTCTCATGCAATTAGGGTTTTTAACCAATCTTGTGCATCCAATAAGTACGTTTGTGTCGTTGGTTCAACATTTAGGTCATTTTCGTCCTTCCTAGGCTTATTTTCATCCAATTAGGGTTTTTAACCAATCTTGTGCATCCAATAAGTGATTTTGTGTCATTGGTTGAACATTCAGGTCATTTTCGTCCTCCTAAGGCTTATTCTCATTCAATTAATGTTTTTAACCAATCTTGTACATCCAATACGTACGTTTGTGTCATTGGTTGAACATTTAGGTCATTTTCGTCCTCCCTGGGTTTATTCTCATCCAATTAGGGTTTTTAACCATTCTTGTGCATCCAATAAGTGATATTTTGTCAATGGTTGAACAGTTCGGTCATTTTTTGTCCTCCCTAGGCTTATTCTAATCCAATTAGGGTTTTTAACCAATCTTGTACATCCAATAAATACGTTTGTGTCATTGGTTGAACATTTGGGTCATTTTCGTCCTCCCTATGCTTATTCTCATCCAATTAGGGTTTTTAACCAATCTTGTGCATCCAATAAGTGATTTTGTGTCACTGGTTGAACATTTAGGTCATTTTCTTCCTCCCAATGGTTATTCTCATCCAATTAGGGTTTTTAACCAATCTTGTGCATCCAATAATTGATTTTGTGTCATTGGTTGAACATTTAGGTCATTTTCGTCCTCCCTAGCCTTATTCTCATCCGATTAGGGTTTTTAACCATTCTTGTGCATCCAATAAGTATGTTTGTGTCATTGGTTGAACATTTAGGTCATTTTCGTCCTCCCTAGGTTTATTCTCATCCAATTAGGGTTTTTAAAAAATCTTGTGCATCCAATAAGTACGTTTGTGTCATTGGTTGAACTTTTAGGTCATTTTCGTCCTCCCTAGGCTTATTCTCATCCAATTAGGATTTTTAACCAATCTTGTGCATCCAATAAGTGATTTTGTGTCATTGGTTAAACATTTAGGTCATTTTCGTCCTCCCTAGGCTTATTCTCATCCAATTAGGGTTTTTAACCAATCTTGTGCATCCAATAAGTAATTTTGTGTCATTGGTTGAACATTTAGGTCATTTCCGTCTTTCTTAGGCTTATTCTCATCTAATTAAGGTTTTTAACCAATCTTGTGCATCCAATAAGTACGTTTGATTCATTGGTTGAACATTTAGGTCATTTTCGTCCTTCCTAGGCTTATTTTCATCCAATTAGGGTTTTTAACCAATCTTGTGCATCCAATAAGTGATTTTGTGTCATTGGTTGAACATTTAGGTCATTTTCGTCCTCCCTATGCTTATTCTCATCCAATTAGGGTTTTTAACCAATCTTGGACATCCAATATGTACGTTTGTGTCATTGGTTGAACATTTAGGTCATTTTCGTCCTCCCTAGGCTTATTCTCATCCAATTAGGATTTTTTACCAATCTTGTGCATCCAATAAGTGATTTTGTGTCATTGGTTGAACATTTAGGTCATTTTCGTCCTCCCTACGGTTATTCTCATCCAATTAGGGTTTTTAACCAATCTTGTGCATCCAATAAGTGATTTTGTGTCATTGGTTGAACAGTTCGGTCATTTTTTGTCCTCCCTAGGCTTATTCTCATCCAATTAGGGTTTTTAACCATTCTTGTGCATCCAATAAATACGTTTGTGTCATTGGTTGAACATTTGCGTCATTTTCGTCCTCCCTATGCTTATTCTCATCCAATTAGGGTTTTTAACCAATCTTGTGCATCCAATAAGTAATTTTGTGTCATTGGTTGAACATTTAGGTCATTTTCATCCTCCCAATGGTTATTCTCATGCAATTAGGGTTTTTAACCAATCTTGTGCATCCAATAAGTACGTTTGTGTCGTTGGTTCAACATTTAGGTCATTTTCGTCCTTCCTAGGCTTATTTTCATCCAATTAGGGTTTTTAACCAATCTTGTGCATCCAATAAGTGATTTTGTGTCATTGGTTGAACATTCAGGTCATTTTCGTCCTCCTAAGGCTTATTCTCATTCAATTAACGTTTTTAACCAATCTTGTACATCCAATACGTACGTTTGTGTCATTGGTTGAACATTTAGGTCATTTTCGTCCTCCCTGGGTTTATTCTCATCCAATTAGGGTTTTTAACCATTCTTGTGCATCCAATAAGTGATATTTTGTCAATGGTTGAACAGTTCGGTCAATTTTTGTCCTCCCTAGGCTTATTC
The DNA here is from genome assembly GCA_037974735.1 of Cicer chorassanicum. NCBI lineage: Eukaryota > Viridiplantae > Streptophyta > Magnoliopsida > Fabales > Fabaceae > Cicer > Cicer chorassanicum. The sequence continues at coordinate 555,501 of JBBPBP010000169.1, forward strand.
TAATCCAATTAGGGTTTTTAACCAATCTTGTACATCCAATAAATACGTTTGTGTCATTGGTTGAACATTTGGGTCATTTTCGTCCTCCCTATGCTTATTCTCATCCAATTAGGGTTTTTAACCAATCTTGTGCATCCAATAAGTGATTTTGTGTCATTGGTTGAACATTTAGGTCATTTTCGTCCACCTTATTCTTATTCTCATCCAATTAGGGTTTTTAACCAATCTTGTACATCCAATACGTATGTTTGTGTCATTGGTTGAACATTTAGGTCATTTTCGTCCTCCCTGGGTTTATTCTCATCCAATTAGGGTTTTTAACCATTCTTGTGCATCCAATAAGTGATATTGTGTCATTGGTTGAACAGTTCGGTCATTTTTTGTCCTCC
>JBBPBP010000169.1:556659-571565 GCA_037974735.1 Cicer chorassanicum
TCATTGGTTGAACATTTAGGTCATTTTCGTCCTCCCTAGGTTTATTCTCATCCAATTAGGGTTTTTAAAAAATCTTGTGCATCCAATAAGTACGTTTGTGTCATTGGTTGAACTTTTAGGTCATTTTCGTCCTCCCTAGGCTTATTCTCATCCAATTAGGATTTTTAACCAATCTTGTGCATCCAATAAGTGATTTTGTGTCATTGGTGAAACATTTAGGTCATTTTCGTCCTCCCTAGGCTTATTCTCATCCAATTAGGGTTTTTAACCAATCTTGTGCATCCAATAAGTAATTTTGTGTCATTGGTTGAACATTTAGGTCATTTCCGTCTTTCTTAGGCTTATTCTCATCTAATTAGGGTTTTTAACCAATCTTGTGCATCCAATAAGTACGTTTGATTCATTGGTTGAACATTTAGGTCATTTTCGTCCTTCCTAGGCTTATTTTCATCCAATTAGGGTTTTTAACCAATCTTGTGCATCCAATAAGTGATTTTGTGTCATTGGTTGAACATTTAGGTCATTTTCGTCCTTCCTATGCTTATTCTCATCCAATTAGGGTTTTTAACCAATCTTGGACATCCAATACGTACGTTTGTGTCATTGGTTGAACATTTAGGTCATTTTCGTCCTCCCTAGGCTTATTCTCGTCCAATTAGGATTTTTAACCAATCTTGTGCATCCAATAAGTGATTTTGTGTCATTGGTTGAACATTTAGGTCATTTTCGTCCTCCCTAGGCTTATTCTCATCCAATTAGGGTTTTTAACCAATCTTGTGCATCCAATAAGTGATTTTGTGTCATTGGTTGAACATTTAGGTCATTTTTGTCCTCCAAATGCTTATTCTCATCCAATTAGGGTTTTTAACCAATCTTGTGCATCCAATAAGTGATTTTATGTCATTGGTTGAACATTTAGGTCATTTTCGTCCTCCTTAGGCTTGTTGTAATCCAATTAGGGTTTTTAACCAATCTTGTGCATCCAATAAGTGATTTTGTGTCATTGGTTGAACATTTAGGTCATTTTCGTCCTCCCTAGGCTTATTCTCATCCAATTAGGGTTTTTAACCAATCTTGTGCATCCAATAAGTGATTTTGTGTCATTGGTTGAACATTTAGGTCATTTTCGACCTTTAAAAGCTTATTCTCATCCAATTAGGGTTTCTAACCAATCTTGTGCATCCAATAAGTGATTTTATGTCATTGGTTGAACATTTAGGTCATTTTCGTCCTCCTTAGGCTTATTGTGATCCAATTAGGGTTTTTAACCAATCTTGTGCATCCAATAAGTGATTTTGTGTCATTGGTTGAACATTTAGGTCATTTTCGTCCTCCCTAGGCTTATTCTCATCCAATTAGGGTTTTTAACCAATCTTGTGCATCCAATAAGTGATTTTGTGTCATTGGTTGAACATTTAGGCCATTTTCTTCCTCCTTAGGCTTATTCTCATCCAATTAGGGTTTTTAACCAATCTTGTGCATCCAATAAGTTATTTTGTGTCATTGGTTGAACATTTAGGTCATTTTTGTCCTCCAAATGCTTATTCTCATCCAATTAGGGTTTTTAACCAATCTTGTGCATCCAATAAGTGATTTTGTGTCATTGGTTGAATATTTAGGTCATTTTCGTCCTCCCTAGGCTTATTCTCATCCAATTAGGATTTTTAACCATCCTTGAGCATCCAATAAGTACGTTTGTGTCATTGGTTGTACATTTAGGTCATTTTCGACCTTTAAAAGCTTATTCTCATCCAATTAGGGTTTTTAACCAATCTTGTGCATCCAATAAGTGATTTTGTGTCATTGGTTGAACATTTAGGTCATTTTCGTCCTCCTTAGGCTTATTCTCATCCAATTAGGGTTTTTAACCAATCTTGTGCATCCAATAAGTACATTTGTGTCATTGGTTGAACATTTAGGTCATTTTCGTCCTCCCAAGGCTTATTCTCGTCCAATTAGGGTTTTTAACCAATCTAGTGCATCCAATAAGTGATTTTGTGTCATTGGTTGAACATTTTGGTCATTTTCGTCCTCCCAAGGCTTATTCTCGTCCAATTAGGGTTTTTAACCAATCTTGTGCATCCAATAAGTACATTTGTGTCATTGGTTGAACATTTAGGTCATTTTCGTCCTCCCAAGGCATATTCTCGTCCAATTAGGGTTTTTAACCAATCTTGTGCATTCAATAAGTAATTTTGTGTCATTGGTTGAACATTTAGGTCATTTTCGTCCTCCCAAGGCTTATTCTCGTCCAATTAGGGTTTTTAACCAATCTTGTGCATCCAATAAGTGATTTTGTGTCATTGGTTGAACATTTAGGTCATTTTCGTCCTCCCTAGGCTTATTCTCATCCAATTAGGATTTTTAACCAATCTTGTGCATCCAATAAGTGATTTTGTGTCATTGGTTTAACATTTAGGTCATTTTCGTCCTCCATACGGTTATTCTCATCCAATTAGGGTTTTTAACCAATCTTGTGCATCCAATAAGTGATTTTGTGTCATTGGTTGAACAGTTCGGTCATTTTTTGTCCTCCCTAGGCTTATTCTCATCCAATTAGGGTTTTTAACCATTCTTGTGCATCCAATAAATACGTTTGTGTCATTGGTTGAACATTTAGGTCATTTTCGTCCTCCCTAGGTTTATTCTCATCCAATTAGGGTTTTTAACCAATCGTGTGCATCCAATAAGTACGTTTGTATCATTGGTTGAACTTTTAGGTGATTTTCGTCCTCCCTAGGCTTATTCTCATCCAATTAGGGTTTTTAACCAATCTTGTGCATCCAATAAGTGATTTTGTGTCATTGGTTGAACATTTAGGCATTTACGTCCTCCCTAGGCTTATTCTCATCCAAATAGGATTTTTAACCAATCTTGTGCATCCAATAAGTGATTTTGTGTCATTGGTTGAACATTTAGCTCATTTTCGTCCTCCCTACGGTTATTCTCATCCAATTAGGGTTTTTAACCAATCTTGTGCATCCAATAAGTGATTTTGTGTCATTGGTTGAACAGTTCGGTCATTTTTTGTCCTCCCTAGGCTTATTCTCATCCAATTAGGGTTTTTAACCATTCTTGTGCATCCAATAAATACGTTTGTGTCATTGGTTGAACATTTGCGTCATTTTCGTCCTCCCTATGCTTATTCTCATCCAATTAGGGTTTTTAACCAATCTTGTGCATCCAATAAGTAATTTTGTGTCATTGGTTGAACATTTAGGTCATTTTCATCCTCCCAATGGTTATTCTCATGCAATTAGGGTTTTTAACCAATCTTGTGCATCCAATAAGTACGTTTGTGTCGTTGGTTCAACATTTAGGTCATTTTCGTCCTTCCTAGGCTTATTTTCATCCAATTAGGGTTTTTAACCAATCTTGTGCATCCAATAAGTGATTTTGTGTCATTGGTTGAACATTCAGGTCATTTTCGTCCTCCTAAGGCTTATTCTCATTCAATTAATGTTTTTAACCAATCTTGTACATCCAATACGTACGTTTGTGTCATTGGTTGAACATTTAGGTCATTTTCGTCCTCCCTGGGTTTATTCTCATCCAATTAGGGTTTTTAACCATTCTTGTGCATCCAATAAGTGATATTTTGTCAATGGTTGAACAGTTCGGTCATTTTTTGTCCTCCCTAGGCTTATTCTAATCCAATTAGGGTTTTTAACCAATCTTGTACATCCAATAAATACGTTTGTGTCATTGGTTGAACATTTGGGTCATTTTCGTCCTCCCTATGCTTATTCTCATCCAATTAGGGTTTTTAACCAATCTTGTGCATCCAATAAGTGATTTTGTGTCACTGGTTGAACATTTAGGTCATTTTCTTCCTCCCAATGGTTATTCTCATCCAATTAGGGTTTTTAACCAATCTTGTGCATCCAATAATTGATTTTGTGTCATTGGTTGAACATTTAGGTCATTTTCGTCCTCCCTAGCCTTATTCTCATCCGATTAGGGTTTTTAACCATTCTTGTGCATCCAATAAGTATGTTTGTGTCATTGGTTGAACATTTAGGTCATTTTCGTCCTCCCTAGGTTTATTCTCATCCAATTAGGGTTTTTAAAAAATCTTGTGCATCCAATAAGTACGTTTGTGTCATTGGTTGAACTTTTAGGTCATTTTCGTCCTCCCTAGGCTTATTCTCATCCAATTAGGATTTTTAACCAATCTTGTGCATCCAATAAGTGATTTTGTGTCATTGGTTAAACATTTAGGTCATTTTCGTCCTCCCTAGGCTTATTCTCATCCAATTAGGGTTTTTAACCAATCTTGTGCATCCAATAAGTAATTTTGTGTCATTGGTTGAACATTTAGGTCATTTCCGTCTTTCTTAGGCTTATTCTCATCTAATTAAGGTTTTTAACCAATCTTGTGCATCCAATAAGTACGTTTGATTCATTGGTTGAACATTTAGGTCATTTTCGTCCTTCCTAGGCTTATTTTCATCCAATTAGGGTTTTTAACCAATCTTGTGCATCCAATAAGTGATTTTGTGTCATTGGTTGAACATTTAGGTCATTTTCGTCCTCCCTATGCTTATTCTCATCCAATTAGGGTTTTTAACCAATCTTGGACATCCAATACGTACGTTTGTGTCATTGGTTGAACATTTAGGTCATTTTCGTCCTCACTAGGCTTATTCTCATCCAATTAGGATTTTTAACCAATCTTGTGCATCCAATAAGTGATTTTGTGTCATTGGTTGAACATTTAGGTCATTTTCGTCCTCCCTACGGTTATTCTCATCCAATTAGGGTTTTTAACCAATCTTGTGCATCCAATAAGTGATTTTGTGTCATTGGTGAAACATTTAGGTCATTTTCGTCCTCCCTAGGCTTATTCTCATCCAATTAGGGTTTTTAACCAATCTTGTGCATCCAATAAGTAATTTTGTGTCATTGGTTGAACATTTAGGTCATTTCCGTCTTTCTTAGGCTTATTCTCATCTAATTAGGGTTTTTAACCAATCTTGTGCATCCAATAAGTACGTTTGATTCATTGGTTGAACATTTAGGTCATTTTCGTCCTTCCTAGGCTTATTTTCATCCAATTAGGGTTTTTAACCAATCTTGTGCATCCAATAACTGATTTTGTGTCATTGGTTGAACATTTAGGTCATTTTCGTCCTTCCTATGCTTATTCTCATCCAATTACGGTTTTTAACCAATCTTGGACATCCAATACGTACGTTTGTGTCATTGGTTGAACATTTAGGTCATTTTCGTCCTCCCTAGGCTTATTCTCGTCCAATTAGGATTTTTAACCAATCTTGTGCATCCAATAAGTGATTTTGTGTCATTGGTTGAACATTTAGGTCATTTTCGTCCTCCCTACGGTTATTCTCATCCAATTAGGGTTTTTAACCAATCTTGTGCATCCAATAAGTGATTTTGTGTCATTGGTTGAACAGTTCGGTCATTTTTTGTCCTCCCTAGGCTTATTCTCATCCAATTAGGGTTTTTAACCATTCTTGTGCATCCAATAAATACGTTTGTGTCATTGGTTGAACATTTGCGTCATTTTCGTCCTCCCTATGCTTATTCTCATCCAATTAGGGTTTTTAACCAATCTTGTGCATCCAATAAGTGATTTTTTGTCATTGGTTGAACATTTAGGTCATTTTCATCCTCCCAATGGTTATTCTCATGCAATTAGGGTTTTTAACCAATCTTGTGCATCCAATAAGTACGTTTGTGTCATTGGTTGAACATTTAGGTCATTTTCTTCCTTCCTAGGCTTATTTTCATCCAATTAGGGTTTTTAACCAATCTTGTGCATCCAATAAGTGATTTTGTGTCTTTGGTTGAACATTTAGGTCATTTTCGTCCACCTTATTCTTATTCTCATCCAATTAGGGTTTTTAACCAATCTTGTACATCCAATACGTATGTTTGTGTCATTGGTTGAACATTTAGGTCATTTTCGTCCTCCCTGGGTTTATTCTCATCCAATTAGGGTTTTTAACCATTCTTGTGCATCCAATAAGTGATATTGTGTCATTGGTTGAACACTTCGGTCATTTTTTGTCCTCCTTAGGCTTATTCTCATCCAATTAGGGTTTTTAACCAATCTTGTACATCCAATAAATACGTTTGTGTCATTGGTTGAACATTTGGGTCATTTTCATCCTCCCTATGCTTATTCTCATCCAATTAGGGTTTTTAACCAATCTTGTGCATCCAATAAGTGATTTTGTGTCATTGGTTGAACATTTAGGTCATTTTCTTCCTCCCAATGGTTATTCTCATCCAATTAGGGTTTTTAACCAATCTTGTGCATCCAATAATTGATTTTGTGTCATTGGTTGAACATTTAGGTCATTTTCGTCCTCCCTAGCCTTATTCTCATCCGATTAGGGTTTTTAACCATTCTTGTGCATCCAATAAGTATGTTTGTGTCATTGGTTGAACATTTAGGTCATTTTCGTCCTCCCTAAGTTTATTCTCATCCAATTAGGGTTTTTAACCAATCTTGTGCATCCAATAAGTACGTTTGTGTCATTGGTTGAACTTTTAGGTCATTTTCGTCCTCCCTAGGGTGATTCTCATCCAATTAGGATTTTTAACCAATCTTGTGCATCCAATAAGTACGTTTGTGTCATTGGTTGAACATTTAGGTCATTTTCTTCCTTCCTAGGCTTATTTTCATCCAATTAGGGTTTTTAACCAATCTTGTGCATCCAATAAGTGATTTTGTGTCATTGGTTGAACATTTAGGTCATTTTCGTCCTCCTTATTCTTATTCTCATCCAATTAGGGTTTTTAACCAATCTTGTACATCCAATACGTATGTTTGTGTCATTGGTTGATCATTTAGGTCATTTTCGTCCTCCCTGGGTTTATTCTCATCCAATTAGGGTTTTTAACCATTCTTGTGCATCCAATAAGTGATATTGTGTCATTGGTTGAACAGTTCGGTCATTTTTTGTCCTCCCTAGGCTTATTCTCATCCAATTAGGGTTTTTAACCAATCTTGTGCATCCAATAAATACGTTTGTGTCATTGGTTGAACATTTGGGTCATTTTCGTCCTCCCTATGCTTATTCTCATCCAATTAGGGTTTTTAACCAATCTTGTGCATCCAATAAGTGATTTTGTGTCACTGGTTGAACATTTAGGTCATTTTCTTCCTCCCAATGGTTATTCTCATCCAATTAGGGTTTTTAACCAATCTTGTGCATCCAATAATTGATTTTGTGTCATTGGTTGAACATTTAGGTCATTTTCGTCCTCCCTAGCCTTATTCTCATCCGATTAGGGTTTTTAACCATTCTTGTGCATCCAATAAGTATGTTTGTGTCATTGGTTGAACATTTAGGTCATTTTCGTCCTCCCTAGGTTTATTCTCATCCAATTAGGGTTTTTTTACCATGCTTCTGCATCCAATAAGTGATTTTGTGTCATTGGTTGAACATTTAGGTCATTTTCGTCCTCCCTATGCTTATTCTCATCCAATTAGGGTTTTTAACCAATCTTGTGCATCCAATAAGTGAATTTGTGTCACTGGTTGAACATTTAGGTCATTTTCGTCCTCCCAATGGTTATTCTCATCCAATTAGGGTTTTTAACCAATCTTGTGCATCCAATAAGTGATTTTGTGTCATTGGTTGAACATTTAGGTCATTTTCGTCCTCCCTAGCCTTATTCTCATCCGATTAGGGTTTTTAACCATTCTTGTGCATCCAATAAGTATGTTTGTGTCATTGTTTGAACATTTAGGTCATTATCGTCCTCCCTAGGTTTATTCTCATCCAATTAGGGTTTTTAAGCAATCTTGTGCATCCAATAAGTACGTTTGTGTCATTGGTTGAACTTTTAGGTCATTTTCGTCCTCCCTAGGCTTATTCTCAACCAATTAGGGTTTTTAACCAATCTTGTACATCCAATAAGTACGTTTGTGTCATTGGTTGAATATTTAGGTCGTTTTCGTCCTCCCTAGGCTTATTCTCTTCCAATTAGGATTTTTAACCAATCTTGTGCATCCAATAAGTGATTTTGTGTCATTGGTTGAACATTTAGGTCATTTAGGTTCTCCCTATGGTTATTCTCATCCAATTAGGGTTTTTAACCAATCTTGTGCATCCAATAAGTGATTTTGTGTCATTGGTTGAACAATTCGGTAATTTTTTGTCCTCCCTAGGCCTATTCTCATCCAATTAGGGTTTTTAACCATTCTTGTGCATCCAATAAATACGTTTGTGTCATTGGTTGAACATTTGCGTCATTTTCGTCCTCCCTAGGCTTATTCTCATCCAATTAGGGTTTTTAACCAATCTTGTGCATCCAATAAGTGATTTTGTGTCATTGGTTGAACATTTAGGTCATTTTCATCCTCCCAATGGTTATTCTCATGCAATTAGGGTTTTTAACCAATCTTGTGCATCCAATAAGTACGTTTTTGTCATTGGTTGAACATTTAGGTCATTTTCGTCCTTCCTAGGCTTATTTTCATCCAATTAGGGTTTTTAACCAATCTTGTGCATCCAATATGTGATTTTGTGTCATTGGTTGAACATTTAGGTCATTTTCGTCCTCCTTAGGCTTATTCTCATCCAATTAGGGTTTTTAACCAATCTTGTACATCCAATACGTACGTTTGTGTCATTGGTTGAAAATTTAGGTCATTTTCGTCCTCCCTAGGCTTATTCTCATCCAATTAGGATTTTTAACCAATCTTGTGCATCCAATAAGTGATTTTGTGTCATTGGTTGAACAATTAGGTCATTTTCGTCCTCCCTACGGTTATTCTCATCCAATTAGGGTTTTTAACCAATCTTGTGCATCCAATAAGTGATTTTGTGTCATTGGTTGAACAGTTCGGTCTTTTTTTGGCCTCCCAATGCTTATTCTCATCCAATTAGGGTTTTTAACCATTCTTGTGCATCCAATAAATACGTTTGTGTCATTGGTTGAACATTTGCGTGATTTTTGTCCTCCCTAGGCTTATTCTCATCCAATTAGGGTTTTTAACCAATCTTGTGCATCCAATAAGTACGTTTGTGTCATTGGTTGAACTTTTAGGTCATTTTCGTCCTCCCTAGGCTTATTCTCAACCAATTAGGGTTTTTAACCAATCTTGTACATCCAATAAGTGATTTTATGTCATTGGTTGAACATTTAGGTCATTTTCGTCCTCCCTAGCCTTAATCTCATCCGATTAGGGTTTTTAACCATTCTTGTGCATCCAATAAGTATGTTTGTGTCATTGTTTGAACATTTAGGTCATTATCATCCTCCCTAGGTTTATTCTCATCCAATTAGGGTTTTTAACCAATCTTGTGCATCCAATAAGTACGTTTGTGTCATTGGTTGAACTTTTAGGTCATTTTCGTCCTCCCTAGGCTTATTCTCAACCAATTAGGGTTTTTAACCAATCTTGTACATCCAATAAGTACGTTTGTGTCATTGGTTGAATATTTAGGTCATTTTCGTCCTCCCTAGGCTTATTCTCTTCCAATTAGGATTTTTAACCAATCTTGTGCATCCAATAAGTGATTTTGTGTCATTGGTTGAACATTTAGGTCATTTTGGTTCTCCCTATGGTTATTCTCATCCAATTAGGGTTTTTAACCAATCTTGTGCATCCAATAAGTGATTTTGTGTCATTGGTTGAACAGTTCGGTAATTTTTTGTCCTCCCTAGGCTTATTCTCATCCAATAAGGGTTTTTAACCATTCTTGTGCATCCAATAAATACGTTTGTGTCATTGGTTGAACATTTGCGTCATTTTCGTCCTCCCTAGAATTATTCTCATCCAATTAGGGTTTTTAACCAATCTTGTGCATCCCATAAGTGATTTTGTGTCATTGGTTGAACATTTGGGTCATTTTCATCCTCCCAATGGTTATTCTCATGCAATTAGGGTTTTTAACCAATCTTGTGCATCCAATAAGTGAATTTGTGTCATTGGTTGAACAGTTCGGTCTTTTTTTGGCCTCCCTAGGCTTAGTCTCATCCAATTAGGGTTTTGAACCATTCTTGTGCATCCAATAAATACGTTTGTGTCATTGGTTGAACATTTGCGTGATTTTCGTCCTCCCTAGGCTTATTCTCATCCAATTAGGGTTTTTTAACCAATCTTGTGCATCCAATAAGTACGTTTGTGTCATTGGTTGAACTTTTAGGTCATTTTCGTCCTCCCTAGGCTTATTCTCAACCAATTAGGGTTTTTAACCAATCTTGTGCATCCAATAAGTGATTTTGTGTCATTGGTTGAACATTTAGGTCATTTTCGTCCTCGCAATGGTTATTCTCATGCAATTAGGGTTTTTAACCAATCTTGTGCATCCAATAAGTGATTTTGTGTCATTGGTTGAACATTTAGGTCATTTTCATCCTCCCAATGGTTATTCTCATGCAATTAGGGTTTTTAACCAATCTTGTGCATCCAATAAGTACGTTTGTGTCATTGGTTGAACATTTAGGTCATTTTCGTTTTTCCTAGGCTTATTTTCATCCAATTAGGGTTTTTAACCAATCTTGTGCATCCAATAAGTGATTTTGTGTCATTGGTTGAACATTTAGGTCATTTTCGTCCTCCTTAGGCTTATTCTCATCCAATTAGGGTTTTTAACCAATCTTGTACATCCAATACGTACGTTTGTGTCATTGGTTGAACATTTAGGTCATTTTCGTCCTCCCTAGGCTTATTCTCATCCAATTAGGATTTTTAACCAATCTTGTGCATCCTATAAGTGATTTTGTGTCATTGGTTGAACATTTAGGTCATTTTCGTCCTCCCTACGGTTATTCTCATCCAATTAGGGTTTTTAACCAATCTTGTGCATCCAATAAGTGATTTTGTGTCATTGGTTGAACAGTTCGGTCTTTTTTTGGCCTCCCTAGGCTTATTCTCATCCAATTAGGGTTTTTAACCATTCTTGTGCATCCAATAAATACGTTTGTGTCATTGTTTGAACATTTAGGTCATTATCGTCCTCCCTAGGTTTATTCTCATCCAATTAGGGTTTTTAACCAATCTTGTGCATCCAATAAGTACGTTTGTGTCATTGGTTGAACTTTTAGGTCATTTTCGTCCTCCCTAGGCTTATTCTCAACCAATTAGGGTTTTTAACCAATCTTGTACATCCAATAAGTACGTTTGTGTCATTGGTTGAATATTTAGGTCATTTTCGTCCTCCCTAGGCTTATTCTCTTCCAATTAGGATTTTTAACCAATCTTGTGCATCCAATAAGTGATTTTGTGTCATTGGTTGAACATTTAGGTCATTTTCGTCCTCCCTAGCCTTATTCTCATCCGATTAGGGTTTTTAACCATTCTTGTGCATCCAATAAGTATGTTTGTGTCATTGTTTGAACATTTAGGTCATTATCGTCCTCCCTAGGTTTATTCTCATCCAATTAGGGTTTTCAACCAATCTTGTGCATCCAATAAGTACGTTTGTGTCATTGGTTGAACTTTTAGGTCATTTTCGTCCTCCCTAGGCTTATTCTCAACCAATTAGGGTTTTTAACCTATCTTGTACATCAAATAAGTACGTTTGTGTCATTGGTTGAATATTTAGGTCATTTTCGTCCTCCCTAGGCTTATTCTCTTCCAATTAGGATTTTTAACCAATCTTGTGCATCCAATAAGTGATTTTGTGTCATTGGTTGAACATTTAGGTCATTTTGGTTCTCCCTATGGTTATTCTCATCCAATTAGGGTTTTTAACCAATCTTGTGCATCCAATAAGTGATTTTGTGTCATTGGTTGAACAGTTCGGTAATTTTTTGTCCTCCCTAGGCTTATTCTCATCCAATAAGGGTTTTTAACCATTCTTGTGCATCCAATAAATACGTTTGTGTCATTGGTTGAACATTTGCGTCATTTTCGTCCTCCCTAGAATTATTCTCATCCAATTAGGGTTTTTAACCAATCTTGTGCATCCCATAAGTGATTTTGTGTCATTGGTTGAACATTTGGGTCATTTTCATCCTCCCAATGGTTATTCTCATGCAATTAGGGTTTTTAACCAATCTTGTGCATCCAATAAGTGAATTTGTGTCATTGGTTGAACAGTTCGGTCTTTTTTTGGCCTCCCTAGGCTTAGTCTCATCCAATTAGGGTTTTGAACCATTCTTGTGCATCCAATAAATACGTTTGTGTCATTGGTTGAACATTTGCGTGATTTTCGTCCTCCCTAGGCTTATTCTCATCCAATTAGGGTTTTTTAACCAATCTTGTGCATCCAATAAGTACGTTTGTGTCATTGGTTGAACTTTTAGGTCATTTTCGTCCTCCCTAGGCTTATTCTCAACCAATTAGGGTTTTTAACCAATCTTGTGCATCCAATAAGTGATTTTGTGTCATTGGTTGAACATTTAGGTCATTTTCGTCCTCGCAATGGTTATTCTCATGCAATTAGGGTTTTTAACCAATCTTGTGCATCCAATAAGTGATTTTGTGTCATTGGTTGAACATTTAGGTCATTTTCATCCTCCCAATGGTTATTCTCATGCAATTAGGGTTTTTAACCAATCTTGTGCATCCAATAAGTACGTTTGTGTCATTGGTTGAACATTTAGGTCATTTTCGTTTTTCCTAGGCTTATTTTCATCCAATTAGGGTTTTTAACCAATCTTGTGCATCCAATAAGTGATTTTGTGTCATTGGTTGAACATTTAGGTCATTTTCGTCCTCCTTAGGCTTATTCTCATCCAATTAGGGTTTTTAACCAATCTTGTACATCCAATACGTACGTTTGTGTCATTGGTTGAACATTTAGGTCATTTTCGTCCTCCCTAGGCTTATTCTCATCCAATTAGGATTTTTAACCAATCTTGTGCATCCTATAAGTGATTTTGTGTCATTGGTTGAACATTTAGGTCATTTTCGTCCTCCCTACGGTTATTCTCATCCAATTAGGGTTTTTAACCAATCTTGTGCATCCAATAAGTGATTTTGTGTCATTGGTTGAACAGTTCGGTCTTTTTTTGGCCTCCCTAGGCTTATTCTCATCCAATTAGGGTTTTTAACCATTCTTGTGCATCCAATAAATACGTTTGTGTCATTGGTTGAACATTTGCGTGATTTTCGTCCTCCCTAGGCTTATTCTCATCCAATTAGGGTTTTTAACCAATCTTGTGCATCCAATAAGTACGTTTGTGTCATTGGTTGAACTTTTAGGTCATTTTCGTCCTCCCTAGGCTTATTCTCAACCAATTAGGGTTTTTAACCAATCTTGTACATCCAATAAGTACGTTTGTGTCATTGGTTGAATATTTAGGTCATTTTCGTCCTCCCTAGGCTTATTCTCTTCCAATTAGGATTTTTAACCAATCTTGTGCATCCAATAAGTGATTTTGGGTCATTGGTTGAACATTTAGGTCATTTTGGTTCTCCCTATGGTTATTCTCATCCAATTAGGGTTTTTAACCAATCTTGTGCATCCAATAAGTGATTTTGTGTCATTGGTTGAACAGTTCGGTAATTTTTTGTCCTCCCTAGGCTTATTCTCATCCAATAAGGGTTTTTAACCATTCTTGTGCATCCAATAAATACGTTTGTGTCATTGGTTGAACATTTGCGTCATTTTCGTCCTCCCTAGGATTATTCTCATCCAATTAGGGTTTTTAACCAATCTTGTGCATCCAATAAGTGATTTTGTGTCATTGGTTGAACATTTGGGTCATTTTCATCCTCCCAATGGTTATTCTCATGCAATTAGGGTTTTTAACCAATCTTGTGCATCCAATAAGTGAATTTGTGTCATTGGTTGAACAGTTCGGTCTTTTTTTGGCCTCCCTAGGCTTAGTCTCATCCAATTAGGGTTTTGAACCATTCTTGTGCATCCAATAAATACGTTTGTGTCATTGGTTGAACATTTGCGTGATTTTCGTCCTCCCTAGGCTTATTCTCATCCAATTAGGGTTTTTTAACCAATCTTGTGCATCCAATAAGTACGTTTGTGTCATTGGTTGAACTTTTAGGTCATTTTCGTCCTCCCTAGGCTTATTCTCAACCAATTAGGGTTTTTAACCAATCTTGTGCATCCAATAAGTGATTTTGTGTCATTGGTTGAACATTTAGGTCATTTTCGTCCTCGCAATGGTTATTCTCATGCAATTAGGGTTTTTAACAAATCTTGTGCATCCAATAAGTGATTTTGTGTCATTGGTTGAACATTTAGGTCATTTTCGTCCTCCCTAGCCTTATTCTCATCCGATTAGGGTTTTTAACCATTCTTGTGCATCCAATAAGTATGTTTGTGTCATTGTTTGAACATTTAGGTCATTATCGTCCTCCCTAGGTTTATTCTCATCCAATTAGGGTTTTCAACCAATCTTGTGCATCCAATAAGTACGTTTGTGTCATTGGTTGAACTTTTAGGTCATTTTCGTCCTCCCTAGGCTTATTCTCAACCAATTAGGGTTTTTAACCAATCTTGTACATCAAATAAGTACGTTTGTGTCATTGGTTGAATATTTAGGTCATTTTCGTCCTCCCTAGGCTTATTCTCTTCCAATTAGGATTTTTAACCAATCTTGTGCATCCAATAAGTGATTTTGTGTCATTGGTTGAACATTTAGGTCATTTTGGTTCTCCCTATGGTTATTCTCATCCAATTAGGGTTTTTAACCAATCTTGTGCATCCAATAAGTGATTTTGTGTCATTGGTTGAACAGTTCGGTAATTTTTTGTCCTCCCAATGGTTATTCTCATGCAATTAGGGTTTTTAACCAATCTTGTGCATCCAATAAGTGAATTTGTGTCATTGGTTGAACAGTTCGGTCTTTTTTTGGCCTCCCTAGGCTTAGTCTCATCCAATTTGGGTTTTGAACCATTCTTGTGCATCCAATAAAGACGTTTGTGTCATTGGTTGAACATTTGCGTGATTTTCGTCCTCCCTAGGCTTATTCTCATCCAATTAGGGTTTTTTAACCAATCTTGTGCATCC
>JBBPBP010000169.1:579215-612255 GCA_037974735.1 Cicer chorassanicum
AACCAATCTTGTGCATCCAATAAGTGATTTTGTGTCATTGGTTGAACATTTAGGTCATTTTCGTTCTCGCAATGGTTATTCTCATGCAATTAGGGTTTTTAACAAATCTTGTGCATCCAATAAGTGATTTTGTGTCATTGGTTGAACATTTAGGTCATTTTCGTCCTCCCTAGCCTTATTCTCATCCGATTAGGGTTTTTAACCATTCTTGTGCATCCAATAAGTATGTTTGTGTCATTGTTTGAACATTTAGGTCATTATCGTCCTCCCTAGGTTTATTCTCATCCAATTAGGGTTTTCAACCAATCTTGTGCATCCAATAAGTACGTTTGTGTCATTGGTTGAACTTTTAGGTCATTTTCGTCGTCCCTAGGCTTATTCTCAACCAATTAGGGTTTTTAACCTATCTTGTACATCAAATAAGTACGTTTGTGTCATTGGTTGAATATTTAGGTCATTTTCGTCCTCCCTAGGCTTATTCTCTTCCAATTAGGATTTTTAACCAATCTTGTGCATCCAATAAGTGATTTTGTGTCATTGGTTGAACATTTAGGTCATTTTGGTTCTCCCTATGGTTATTCTCATCCAATTAGGGTTTTTAACCAATCTTGTGCATCCAATAAGTGATTTTGTGTCATTGGTTGAACAGTTCGGTAATTTTTTGTCCTCCCTAGGCTTATTCTCATCCAATTAGGGTTTTTAACCATTCTTGTGCATCCAATAAATACGTTTGTGTCATTGGTTGAACATTTGCGTCATTTTCGTCATCCCTAGGCTTATTCTCATCCAATTAGGGTTTTTAACCAATCTTGTGCATCCAACAAGTGATTTTGTGTCATTGGTTGAACATTTAGGTCATTTTCATCCTCCCAATGGTTATTCTCATGCAATTAGGGTTTTTAACCAATCTTGTGCATCCAATAAGTACGTTTGTGTCATTGGTTGAACATTTAGGTCATTTTCGTCCTTCCTAGGCTTATTTTCATCCAATTAGGGTTTTTAACCAATCTTGTTCATCCAATAAGTGATTTTGTGTCATTGGTTGAACATTTAGGTCATTTTCGTCCTCCTTAGGCTTATTCTCATCCAATTAGGGTTTTTAACCAATCTTGTACATCCAATACGTACGTTTGTGTCATTGGTTGAACATTTAGGTCATTTTCGTCCTCCCTAGGCTTATTCTCATCCAATTAGGATTTTTAACCAATCTTGTGCATCCCATAAGTGATTTTGTGTCATTGGTTGAACATTTAGGTCATTTTCGTCCTCCCTAGGGTTAGTCTCATCCAATTAGGGTTTTTAACCAATCTTGTGCATCCAATAAGTACGTTTGTGTCATTGGTTAAACATTTAGGTCTTTTTCGTCCATCCTAGGCTAATTCTCTTCTAATTAGGGTTTTTAACCAATCTTGTGCATCCAATAAGTGATTTTGTGTCATTGGTTGAACATTTAGGTCATTTTCGTCCTCCCTAGGCTTATTCTCATCCAATTAGGGTTTTTAACCAATCTTGTACATCCAATACGTACGTTTGTGTCATTGGTTGAACATTTAGGTCATTTTCGTCCTCCCTAGGCTTATTCTCATCCAATTAGGATTTTTAACCAATCTTGTGCATCCAATAAGTGATTTTGTGTCATTGGTTGAACATTTAGGTCATTTTCGTCCTCCCTAGGGTTATTCTCATCCAATTAGGGTTTTTAACCAATCTTGTGCATCCAATAAGTGATTTTGTGTCATTGGTTGAACATTTAGGTCATTTTCGTCCTCGCAATGGTTATTCTCATGCAATTAGGGTTTTTAACCAATCTTGTGCATCCAATAAGTGATTTTGTGTCATTGGTTGAACATTTAGGTCATTTTCATCCTCCCAATGGTTATTCTCATGCAATTAGGGTTTTTAACCAATCTTGTGCATCCAATAAGTACGTTTGTGTCATTGGTTGAACATTTAGGTCATTTTCGTTTTTCCTAGGCTTATTTTCATCCAATTAGGGTTTTTAACCAATCTTGTGCATCCAATAAGTGATTTTGTGTCATTGGTTGAACATTTAGGTCATTTTCGTCCTCCTTAGGCTTATTCTCATCCAATTAGGGTTTTTAACCAATCTTGTGCATCCAATAAGTACATTTGTGTCATTGGTTGAACATTTAGGTCATTTTCGTCCTCCCAAGGCTTATTCTCGTCCAATTAGGGTTTTTAACCAATCTTGTGCATCCAATAAGTGATTTTGTGTCATTGGTTGGACATTCAGGTCATTTTCGTCCTCCCAATGCTTATTCTCGTCCAATTAGGGTTTTTAACCAATCTTGTGCATCCAATAAGTGATTTTGTGTCATTGATTGAACATTTAGGTCATTTTCGTCCTCCGAAGGCTTATTCTCGTCCAATTAGGGTTTTTAACCAATCTTGTGCATCCAATAAGTACATTTGTGCCATTGGTTGAACATTTAGGTCATTTTCGTCCTCCCTAGGCTTATTCTCGTCCAATTAGGGTTTTTAAGCAATCTTGTGCATCCAATAAGAGATTTTGTGTCATTGCTTGAACATTTAGGTCATTTTCGTCCTCCCAAGGCTTATTCTCGTCCAATTAGGGTTTTTAACCAATCTTGTGCATCCAATAAGTGATTTTGTGTCATTGGTTGAACATTTAGGTCATTTTCGTCCTCCCAAGGATTTTTCTCGTCCATTTAGGGTTTTTAACCAATCTTGTGCATCCAATAAGTACATTTGTGTCATTGGTTGAACATTTAGGTCATTTTCGTCCTCCCAAGGCTTATTCTCGTCCAATTAGGGTTTTTAACCAATCTTGTGCATCCAATAAGTGATTTTGTGTCATTGGTTGAACATTTAGGTCAATTTCGTACTCCCAAGGCTTATTCTCGTCAATTAGGGTTTTTAAATCTTGTGCATCCAATAGGTGATTTTGTGTCATTGGTTGAACATTTAGGTCATTTTCGTCCTCCCCAGACTTATTCTCGTCCAATTAGGGTTTTTAACAAATCTTGTGCATCCAATAAGTACATTTGTGTCATTGGTTGAACATTTAGGTCATTTTCGTCCTCCCAAGGCTTATTCTCGTCCAATTAGGGTTTTTAACCAATCTTGTGCATCCAATAAGTGATTTTGTGTCATTGGTTGAGCATTTAGGTCATTTTCGTCCTCCCAAGGCTTATTCTCAGTTAATTAGGGTTTTTAACCAATCTTGTGCATCCAATAAGTACATTTGTGTCATTGGTTGAACATTTAGGTCATTTTCGTCCTCCCAAGGCTTATTCTCGTCCAATTAGGGTTTTTAACCAATCTTGTGCATCCAATAAGTGATTTTGTGTCATTGGTTGAACATTTAGGTCATTTTCGTCCTCCCAAGGCTTATTCTCGTCCAATTAGGGTTTTTAATAAATCTTGTGCATCCAATAAGTGATTTTGTGTCATTGGTTGAACATCTAGGTCATTTTCGTCCTCCCAAGGCTTATTCTCGTCCAATTAGGGTTATTAACCAATCTTGTGCATCCAATAAGTACATTTGTGTCATTGGTTGAACATTTAGGTCATTTTCGTCCTCCCAAGGCTTATTCTCGTCCAATTAGGGTTTTTAACCAATCTTGTGCATCCAATAAGTGATTTTGTGTCGTTGCTTGAACATTTAGGTCATTTTCGTCCTCCATAGGCTTATTCTCGTCCAATTAGGGTTTTTAACCAATCTTGTGCATCCAATAAGTACATTTGTGTCATTGGTTGAACATTTAGGTCATTTTCGTCCTCCCAAGGCTTATTCTCGTCCAATTAGGGTTTTTAACCAATCTTGTGCATCCAATAAGTGATTTTGTGTCATTGGTTGATCATTTAGGTCATTTTTGTCCTCCCAAGGCTTATTCTCGTCCAATTAGGGTTTTTAACCAATCTTGTGCATCCAATAAGTGATTTTGTGTCATTGGTTGAACATTTAGGTCATTTTCGTCCTCCCTAGGCTTATTCTCATCCAATTAGGATTTTTAACCAATCTTGTGCATCCAATAAGTGATTTTGTGTCATTGGTTTAACATTTAGGTCATTTTCGTCCTCCATACGGTTATTCTCATCCAATTAGGGTTTTTAACCAATCTTGTGCATCCAATAAGTGATTTTGCGTCATTGGTTGAACAGTTCGGTCATTTTTTGTCCTCCCTAGGCTTGTTCTCATCCAATTAGGGTTTTTAACCATTCTTGTGCATCCAATAAGTGATTTTGTGTCATTGGTTTAACATTTAGGTCATTTTCGTCCTCCCTAGGGTTATTCTCATCCAATTAGGGTTTTTAACCAATCTTGTACATCCAATACGTACGTTTGTGTCATTGGTTGAACATTTAGGTCATTTTCGTCCTCCCTAGGCTTATTCTCATCCAATTAGGATTTTTAACCAATCTTGTGCATCCAATAAGTGATTTTGTGTCATTGGTTTAACATTTAGGTCATTTTCGTCCTCCATACGGTTATTCTCATCCAATTAAGGTTTTTAACCAATCTTGTGCATCCAATAAGTGATTTTGTGTCATTGGTTGAACAGTTCGGTCATTTTTTTCCTCCCTAGGCTTATTCTCATCCAATTAGGGTTTTTAACCATTCTTGTGCATCCAATAAGTGATTTTGTGTCATTGGTTTAACATTTAGGTCATTTTCGTCCTCCCTAGGGTTATTCTCGTCCAATTAGGGTTTTTAACCAATCTTGTGCATCCAATAAGTACGTTTGTGTCATTGGTTGAACATTTAGGTCATTTTCGTCCTCCCTAGCCTTATTCTCATCCAATTAGGGTTTTTAACCAATCTTGTGCATCCAATAAGTACGTTTGTGTCATTGGTTGAACATTTAGGTCATTTTCGTCCTCCCTGGCCTTATTCTCATCCAATTAGGGTTTTTAACCAATCTTGTGCATCCAATAAGTACGTTTGTGTCATTGGTTGAACATTTAGGTCATTTTCGTCCTTCCTAGGCTTATTCTCATCCAATTAGGGTTTTTAACCAATCTTGTGCATCCAATAAGTGATTTTGTGTCATTGGTTTAACATTTAGGTCATTTTCGTCCTCCCTAGGGTTATTCTCATCCAATTAGGGTTTTTAACCAATCTTGTGCATCCGATAAGTACGTTTGTGTCATTGGTTGAACATTTAGGTCATTTTCGTCCTCCCTAGGCTTATTCTCATCCAATTAGGATTTTTAACCAATCTTGGGCATCCAATAAGTGATTTTTTGTCATTGGTTGAACATTTAGGTCATTTTCGTCCTCCCTACGGTTATTCTCATCCAATTAGGGTTTTTAACCAATCTTGTGCATCAAATAAGTGATTTTGTGTATTGGTTGAACAGTTCGGTCATTTTTTGTCCTCCCTAGGCTTATTCTCATCCAATTAGGGTTTTTAACCATTCTTGTGCATCCAATAAATACGTTTGTGTCATTGCTTGAACATTTGCGTCATTTTCGTCATCCCTAGGCTTATTCTCATCCAATTAGGGTTTTTAACCAATCTTGTGCATCCAATAAGTGATTTTGTGTCATTGGTTGAACATTTAGGTCATTTTCATCCTCCCAATGGTTATTCTCATGCAATTAGTGTTTTTAACCAATCTTGTGCATCCAATAAGTACGTTTGTGTCATTGGTTGAACATTTAGGTCATTTTCGTCCTTCCTAGGCTTATTTTCATCCAATTAGGGTTTTTAACCAATCTTGTGCATCCAATAAGTGATTTTGTGTCATTGGTTGAACATTTAGGTCATTTTCGTCCTCCCTACGGTTATTCTCATCCAATTAGGGTTTTTAACCAATCTTGTGCATCCAATAAGTGATTTTGTGTCATTGGTTGAACAGTTCGGTCTTTTTTTGGCCTCCCTAGGCTTATTCTCATCCAATTAGGGTTTTTAACCATTCTTGTGCATCCAATAAATACGTTTGTGTCATTGGTTGAACATTTGCGTGATTTTCGTCCTCCCTAGGCTTATTCTCATCCAATTAGAGTTTTTTAACCAATCTTGTGCATCCAATAAGTACGTTTGTGTCATTGGTTGAACTTTTAGGTCATTTTCGTCCTCCCTAGGCTTATTCTCAACCAATTAGGGTTTTTAACCAATCTTGTGCATCCAATAAGTGATTTTGTGTCATTGGTTGAACATTTAGGTCATTTTCGTCCTCGCAATGGTTATTCTCATGCAATTAGGGTTTTTAACCAATCTTGTGCATCCAATAAGTGATTTTGTGTCATTGGTTGAACATTTAGGTCATTTTCATCCTCCCAATGGTTATTCTCATGCAATTAGGGTTTTTAACCAATCTTGTGCATCCAATAAGTACGTTTGTGTCATTGGTTGAACATTTAGGTCATTTTCGTTTTTCCTAGGCTTATTTTCATCCAATTAGGGTTTTTAACCAATCTTGTGCATCCAATAAGTGATTTTGTGTCATTGGTTGAACATTTAGGTCATTTTCGTCCTCCTTAGGCTTATTCTCATCCAATTAGGGTTTTTAACCAATCTTGTACATCCAATACGTACGTTTGTGTCATTGGTTGAACATTTAGGTCATTTTCGTCCTCCCTAGGCTTATTCTCATCCAATTAGGATTTTTAACCAATCTTGTGCATCCAATAAGTGATTTTGTGTCATTGGTTGAACAATTAGGTCATTTTCGTCCTCCCTACGGTTATTCTCATCCAATTAGGGTTTTTAACCAATCTTGTGCATCCAATAAGTGATTTTGTGTCATTGGTTGAACAGTTCGGTAATTTTTTGTCCTCCCTAGGCTTATTCTCATCCAATTAGGGTTTTTAACCATTCTTGTGCATCCAATAAGTATGTTTGTGTCATTGTTTGAACATTTAGATCATTATCGTCCTCCCTAGGTTTATTCTCATCCAATTAGGGTTTTTAAGCAATCTTGTGCATCCAATAAGTACGTTTGTGTCATTGGTTGAACTTTTAGGTCATTTTCGTCCTCCCTAGGCTTATTCTCAACCAATTAGGGTTTTTAACCAATCTTGTACATCCAATAAGTACGTTTGTGTCATTGGTTGAATATTTAGGTCGTTTTCGTCCTCCCTAGGCTTATTCTCTTCCAATTAGGATTTTTAACCAATCTTGTGCATCCAATAAGTGATTTTGTGTCATTGGTTGAACATTTAGGTCATTTAGGTTCTCCCTATGGTTATTCTCATCCAATTAGGGTTTTTAACCAATCTTGTGCATCCAATAAGTTATTTTGTGTCATTGGTTGAACAATTCGGTAATTTTTTGTCCTCCCTAGGCTTATTCTCATCCAATTAGGGTTTTTAACCATTCTTGTGCATCCAATAAATACGTTTGTGTCATTGGTTGAACATTTGCGTCATTTTCGTCCTCCCTAGGCTTATTCTCATCCAATTAGGGTTTTTAACCAATCTTGTGCACCCAATAAGTGATTTTGTGTCATTGGTTGAACATTTAGGTCATTTTCATCCTCCCAATGGTTATTCTCATGCAATTAGGGTTTTTAACCAATCTTGTGCATCCAATAAGTACGTTTGTGTCATTGGTTGAACATTTAGGTCATTTTCGTCCTTCCTAGGCTTATTTTCATCCAATTAGGGTTTTTAACCAATCTTGTGCATCCAATAAGTGATTTTGTGTCATTGGTTGAACATTTAGGTCATTTTCGTCCTCCTTAGGCTTATTCTCGTCCAATTAGGGTTTTTAACCAATCTTGTACATCCAATACGTACGTTTGTGTCATTGGTTGAACATTTAGGTCATTTTCGTCCTCCCTAGGCTTATTCTCATCCAATTAGGATTTTTAACCAATCTTGTGCATCCAATAAGTGATTTTGTGTCATTGGTTGAACATTTAGGTCATTTTCGTCCTCCCTACGGTTATTCTCATCCAATTAGGGTTTTTAACCAATCTTGTGCATCCAATAAGTGATTTTGTGTCATTGGTTGAACAGTTCGGTCTTTTTTTGGCCTCCCTAGGCTTATTCTCATCCAATTAGGGTTTTTAACCATTCTTGTGCATTCAATAAATACGTTTGTATTATTGGTTGAACATTTAGGTCAAGTTCGTCCTCCCTAGGCTTATTCTCATCCAATTAGGGTTTTTAACCAATCTTGTGCATCCAATAAGTACATTTGTGTCATTGGTTGAACATTTAGGTCATTTTCGTCCTCCCTAGGGTTATTCTCATCCAATTAGGGTTTTTAACCAATCTTGTGCATCCAATAAGTGATTTTGTGTCATTGGTTGAACATTTAGGTCATTTTCGTCCTCCCTAGGCTTATTCTCGTCCAATTAGGGTTTTTAACCAATCTTGTGCATCCAATAAGTACATTTGTGTCATTGGTTGAACATTTATGTCATTTTTCTTCCTCCCAAGGCTTATTCGCGTCCAATTAGGGTTTTTAACCAATCTTGTGCATCCAATAAGTACATTTGTGTCATTGGTTGAACATTTAGGTCATTTTCGTCCTCCCAAGGCTTATTCTCGTCCAATTAGGGTTTTTAACCAATCTTGTGCATCCAATAAGTGATTTTGTGTCATTGGTTGAACATTTAGGTCATTTTTGTCCTCCCTAGCCTTATTCTCTTCCAATTAGGGTTTTTAACTTATCTTGTGCATCCAATAAGTGATTTTGTGTCATTGGTTGAACATTTAGGTCATTTTCGTCCTCCCTAGGCTTATTCTCGTCCAATTATGGTTTTTAACCATTCTTGTGCATCCAATAAGTGATTTTGTGCCATTGATTGAACATTTAGGTCATTTTCGTCATCCCAAGGCTAATTCTCGTCCAATAGGGTTTTTAACCAATCTTGTGCATCCAATAAGTACATTTGTGTCATTGGTTGAACATTTAGGTCATTTTCGTCCTCCCAAGGCTTATTCTCGTCCAATTAGGGTTTTTAACCAATCTTGTGCATCCAATAAGTGATTTTGTGTCATTGGTTGAACATTTAGGTCATTTTCTTCCTCCCAAGGCTTATTCTCGTCCAATTTGGGTTTTTAACCAATCTTGTGCATCCTATAAGTGATTTTGTGTCATTGGTTGTACATTTAGGTCATTTTCGTCCTCCCAAGGCTTATTCTTGTCCAATTAGGGTTTTTAACCAATCTTGTGCATCCATTAAGTACATTTGTGTCATTGGTTGAACATTTAGTTCATTTCGTCCTCCCAAGGCTTATTCTCGTCCAATTAGGGTTTTTAACCAATCTTGTGCATCCAATAAGTACATTTGTGTCATTGGTTGAACATTTAGGTCATTTTCGTCCTCCCAAGGCTTATTCTCGTCCAATTAGGGTTTTTAACCAATCTTGTGCATCCAATAAGTGATTTTGTGTCATTGGTTGAACATTTAGGTCATTTTCTTCCTCCGTAAGCTTATTCTCGTCCAATTAGGGTTTTTAACCAATCTTGTGCATCCAATAAGTTTATTTGTGTCATTGGTTGAACATTTAGGTCATTTTCGTCCTCCCAAGGCTTATTCTCGTCCAATTAGGGTTTTTAACCAATCTTGTGCATCCAATAAGTGATTTTGTGTCATTGGTTAAACATTTAGGTCATTTTCGTCCTCCCTAGGCTTATTCTCGTCCAATTAGGGTTTTTAACCAATCTTGTGCATCCAATAAGTGATTTTGTGTCATTGTTTGAACATTTAGGTCATTTTCGTCCTCCCAAGGCTTATTCTCGTCCAATTAGGGTTTTGAACCAATCTTGTGCATCCAATAAGTGATTTTGTGTCATTGGTTGAACATTTAGGTCATTTTCGTCCTTCCTAGGCTTATTCTCGTCCAATTATGGTTTTTAACCAATCTTGTGCATCCAATAAGTACATTTGTGTCATTGGTTGAACATTTAGGTCATTTTCGTCCTCCCAAGGCTTATTCTCGTCCAATTAGGGTTTTTAACCAATCTTGTGCATCCAATAAGTACATTTGTGTCATTGGTTTAACATTTAGGTCATTTTCGTCCTCCCAAGGCTTTTTCTCGTCCAATTAGGGTTTTTAACCAATCTTGTGCATCCAATAAGTACATTTGTGTCATTGGTTGAACATTTAGGTCATTTTCGTCCTCCCAAGGCTTATTCTCGTCCAATTAGGGTTTTTAACCAATCTTGTGCATCCAATAAGTACTATTGTGTCATTGGTTGAACATTTAGGTCATTTTCGTCCTCCCAAGTCTTATTCTCGTCCAATTAGGGTTTTGAACCAATCTTGTGCATCCAATAAGTGATTTTGTGTCATTGGTTGAACATTTAGGTCATTTTCGTCCTCCCTAGGCTTATTCTCATCCAATTAGGGTTTTTAACCAATCTTGTGCATCCAATAAGTGATTTTGTGTCATTGGTTGAACATTTAGGTCATTTTCATCCTCCCAATGGTTATTCTCATGCAATTAGGGTTTTTAACCAATCTTGTGCATCCAATAAGTACGTTTGTGTCATTGGTTGAACATTTAGGTCATTTTCGTTTTTCCTAGGCTTATTTTCATCCAATTAGGGTTTTTAACCAATCTTGTGCATCCAATAAGTGATTTTGTGTCATTGGTTGAACATTTAGGTCATTTTCGTCCTCCTTAGGCTTATTCTCATCCAATTAGGGTTTTTAACCAATCTTGTACATCCAATACGTACGTTTGTGTCATTGGTTGAACATTTAGGTCATTTTCGTCCTCCCTAGGCTTATTCTCATCCAATTAGGATTTTTAACCAATCTTGTGCATCCTATAAGTGATTTTGTGTCATTGGTTGAACATTTAGGTCATTTTCGTCCTCCCTACGGTTATTCTCATCCAATTAGGGTTTTTAACCAATCTTGTGCATCCAATAAGTGATTTTGTGTCATTGGTTGAACAGTTCGGTCTTTTTTTGGCCTCCCTAGGCTTATTCTCATCCAATTAGGGTTTTTAACCATTCTTGTGCATCCAATAAATACGTTTGTGTCATTGGTTGAACATTTGCGTGATTTTCGTCCTCCCTAGGCTTATTCTCATCCAATTAGGGTTTTTTAACCAATCTTGTGCATCCAATAAGTACGTTTGTGTCATTGGTTGAACTTTTAGGTCATTTTCGTCCTCCATAGGCTTATTCTCAACCAATTAGGGTTTTTAACCAATCTTGTGCATCCAATAAGTGATTTTGTGTCATTGGTTGAACATTTAGGTCATTTTCGTCCTCGCAATGGTTATTCTCATGCAATTAGGGTTTTTAACCAATCTTGTGCATCCAATAAGTGATTTTGTGTCATTGGTTGAACATTTAGGTCATTTTCGTCCTCCCTAGCCTTATTCTCATCCGATTAGGGTTTTTAACCATTCTTGTGCATCCAATAAGTATGTTTGTGTCATTGTTTGAACATTTAGGTCATTATCGTCCTCCCTAGGTTTATTCTCATCCAATTAGGGTTTTTAAGCAATCTTGTGCATCCAATAAGTACGTTTGTGTCATTGGTTGAACTTTTAGGTCATTTTCGTCCTCCCTAGGCTTATTCTCAACCAATTAGGGTTTTTAACCAATCTTGTACATCCAATAAGTACGTTTGTGTCATTGGTTGAATATTTAGGTCGTTTTCGTCCTCCCTAGGCTTATTCTCTTCCAATTAGGATTTTTAACCAATCTTGTGCATCCAATAAGTGATTTTGTGTCATTGGTTGAACATTTAGGTCATTTAGGTTCTCCCTATGGTTATTCTCATCCAATTAGGGTTTTTAACCAATCTTGTGCATCCAATAAGTGATTTTGTGTCATTGGTTGAACAATTCGGTAATTTTTTGTCCTCCCTAGGCCTATTCTCATCCAATTAGGGTTTTTAACCATTCTTGTGCATCCAATAAATACGTTTGTGTCATTGGTTGAACATTTGCGTCATTTTCGTCCTCCCTAGGCTTATTCTCATCCAATTAGGGTTTTTAACCAATCTTGTGCATCCAATAAGTGATTTTGTGTCATTGGTTGAATATTTAGGTCATTTTCATCCTCCCAATGGTTATTCTCATGCAATTAGGGTTTTTAACCAATCTTGTGCATCCAATAAGTACGTTTGTGTCATTGGTTGAACATTTAGGTCATTTTCGTCCTTCCTAGGCTTATTTTCATCCAATTAGGGTTTTTAACCAATCTTGTGCATCCAATAAGTGATTTTGTGTCATTGGTTGAACATTTAGGTCATTTTCGTCCTCCTTAGGCTTATTCTCGTCCAATTAGGGTTTTTAACCAATCTTGTACATCCAATACGTACGTTTGTGTCATTGGTTGAACATTTAGGTCATTTTCATCCTCCCTAGGCTTATTCTTATCCAATTAGGATTTTTAACCAATCTTGTGCATCCAATAAGTGATTTTGTGTCATTGGTTGAACAATTAGGTCATTTTCGTCCTCCCTACGGTTATTCTCATCCAATTAGGGTTTTTAACTAATCTTGTGCATCCAATAAGTGATTTTGTGTCATTGGTTGAACAGTTCGGTGTTTTTTTGGCCTCCCTAGGCTTATTCTCATCCAATTAGGGTTTTTAACCATTCTTGTGCATCCAATAAATACGTTTGTGTCATTGGTTGAACATTTGAGTGATTTTCGTCCTCCCTAGGCTTATTCTCATCCAATTAGGGTTTTTAACCAATCTTGTGCATCCAATAAGTGATTTTGTGTCATTGGTTGAACATTTAGGTCATTTTCATCCTCCCAATGGTTATTCTCATGCAATTAGGGTTTTTAACCAATCTTGTGCATCCAATAAGTACGTTTGTGTCATTGGTTGAACATTTAGGTCATTTTTGTCCTTCCTAGGCTTATTTTCATCCAATTAGGATTTTTAACCAATCTTGTGCATCCAATATGTGATTTTGTGTCATTGGTTGAACATTTAGGTCATTTTCGTCCTCCTTAGGCTTATTCTCATCCAATTAGGGTTTTTAACCAATCTGGTACATCCAATACGTACGTTTGTGTCATTGGTTGAAAATTTAGGTCATTTTCGTCCTCCCTAGGCTTATTCTCATCTAATTAGGATTTTTAACCAATCTTGTGCATCCAATAAGTGATTTTGTGTCATTGGTTGAACATTTAGGTCATTTTGGTTCTCCCTATGGTTATTCTCATCCAATTAGGGTTTTTAACCAATCTTGTGCATCCCATAAGTGATTTTGTGTCATTGGTTGAACAGTTCGGTAATTTTTTGTCCTCCCTAGGCTTATTCTCATCCAATTAGGATTTTTAACCAATCTTGTGCATCCAATAAATACGTTTGTGTCATTGGTTGAACATTTGCGTCATTTTCGTCCTCCCTAGGCTTATTCTCATCCAATTAGGGTTTTTAACCAATCTTGTGCATCCAATAAGTGATTTTGTGTCATTGGTTGAACATTTAGGTCATTTTCATCCTCCCAATGGTTATTCTCATGCAATTAGGGTTTTTAACCAATCTTGTGCATCCAATAAGTACGTTTTTGTCATTGGTTGAACATTTAGGTCATTTTCGTCCTTCCTAGGCTTATTTTCATCCAATTAGGGTTTTTAACCAATCTTGTGCATCCAATATGTGATTTTGTGTCATTGGTTGAACATTTAGGTCATTTTCGTCCTCCTTAGGCTTATTCTCATCCAATTAGGGTTTTTAACCAATCTTGTACATCCAATACGTACGTTTGTGTCATTGGTTGAAAATTTAGGTCATTTTCGTCCTCCCTAGGCTTATTCTCATCCAATTAGGATTTTTAACCAATCTTGTGCATCCAATAAGTGATTTTGTGTCATTGGTTGAACAATTAGGTCATTTTCGTCCTCCCTACGGTTATTCTCATCCAATTAGGGTTTTTAACCAATCTTGTGCATCCAATAAGTGATTTTGTGTCATTGGTTGAACAGTTCGGTCTTTTTTTGGCCTCCCAATGCTTATTCTCATCCAATTAGGGTTTTTAACCATTCTTGTGCATCCAATAAATACGTTTGTGTCATTGGTTGAACATTTGCGTGATTTTTGTCCTCCCTAGGCTTATTCTCATCCAATTAGGGTTTTTAACCAATCTTGTGCATCCAATAAGTACGTTTGTGTCATTGGTTGAACTTTTAGGTCATTTTCGTCCTCCCTAGGCTTATTCTCAACCAATTAGGGTTTTTAACCAATCTTGTACATCCAATAAGTGATTTTATGTCATTGGTTGAACATTTAGGTCATTTTCGTCCTCCCTAGCCTTAATCTCATCCGATTAGGGTTTTTAACCATTCTTGTGCATCCAATAAGTATGTTTGTGTCATTGTTTGAACATTTAGGTCATTATCATCCTCCCTAGGTTTATTCTCATCCAATTAGGGTTTTTAACCAATCTTGTGCATCCAATAAGTACGTTTGTGTCATTGGTTGAACTTTTAGGTCATTTTCGTCCTCCCTAGGCTTATTCTCAACCAATTAGGGTTTTTAACCAATCTTGTACATCCAATAAGTACGTTTGTGTCATTGGTTGAATATTTAGGTCATTTTCGTCCTCCCTAGGCTTATTCTCTTCCAATTAGGATTTTTAACCAATCTTGTGCATCCAATAAGTGATTTTGTGTCATTGGTTGAACATTTAGGTCATTTTGGTTCTCCCTATGGTTATTCTCATCCAATTAGGGTTTTTAACCAATCTTGTGCATCCAATAAGTGATTTTGTGTCATTGGTTGAACAGTTCTGTAATTTTTTGTCCTCCCTAGGCTTATTCTCATCCAATTAGGATTTTTAACCAATCTTGTGCATCCAATAAATACGTTTGTGTCATTGGTTGAACATTTGCGTCATTTTCGTCCTCCCTAGGCTTATTCTTATCCAATTAGGGTTTTTAACCATTCTTGTGCATCCAATAAGTGATTTTGTGTCATTGGTTGAACATTTAGGTCATTTTCATCCTCCCAATGGTTATTCTCATGCAATTAGGGTTTTTAACTAATCTTGTGCATCCAATAAGTACGTTTGTGTCATTGGTTGAACATTTAGGTCATTTTCGTCCTTCCTAGGCTTATTTTCATCCAATTAGGGTTTTTAACCAATCTTGTGCATCCAATAAGTGATTTTGTGTCATTGGTTGAATATTTAGGTCATTTTCGTCCTCCCTAGGCTTATTCTCTTCCAATTAGGATTTTTAACCAATCTTGTGCATCCAATAAGTGATTTTGTGTCATTGGTTGAACATTTAGGTCATTTTGGTTCTCCCTATGGTTATTCTCATTCAATTAGGGTTTTTAACCAATCTTGTGCATCCAATAAGTGATTTTGTGTCATTGGTTGAACAGTTCGGTAATTTTTTGTCCTCCCTAGGCTTATTCTCATCCAATTAGGGTTTTTAACCATTCTTGTGCATCCAATAAATACGTTTGTGCCATTGGTTGAACATTTGCGTCATTTTCGTCCTCTCTAGGCTTATTTTCATCCAATTGGGGTTTTTAACCAATCTTGTGCATCCTATAAGTGATTTTGTGTCATTGGTTGAACATTTAGGTCATTTTCATCCTCCCAATGGTTATTCTCATCCAATTAGGGTTTTTAACCAATCTTGTGCATCCAATAAGTACGTTTGTGTCATTGGTTGAACATTTAGGTCATTTTCGTCCTCCCTAGGCTTATTCTCATCCAATTAGGGTTTTTAACCAATCTTGTACATCCAATACGTACGTTTGTGTCATTGGTTGAACATTTAGGTCATTTTCGTCCTCCCTAGGCTTATTCTCATCCAATTAGGGTTTTTAACCAATCTTGTGCATCCAATAAGTGATTTTGTGTCATTGGTTCAACAGTTAGGTCATTTTCATTCTCCCTAGGCTTATTCTCATCCAATTAGGGTTGTTAACCATTCTTGTGCATCCAATAAGTACGTTTGTGTCATTGGTTGAACATTTAGGTTATTTTGGTCCTCCCTAGGTTTATTCTCATCCAATTAGGGTTTTTAACCAATCTTGTGCATCCAATTAGTACGTTTGTGTCATTGGTTGAAGTTTTAGGTCATTTTCTTCTTCCCTAGGCTTATTCTCATCCAATTAGGGTTTTTAACCAATCTTGTACATCCAATAAGTACGTTTGTGTCATTGGTTGAACATTTAGGTCATTTTCGTCCTCCCTAGGCTTATTCTCATCCAATTAGGGTTTTTAACCAAT
This sequence comes from Cicer chorassanicum, assembly GCA_037974735.1. Taxonomy (NCBI): domain Eukaryota; kingdom Viridiplantae; phylum Streptophyta; class Magnoliopsida; order Fabales; family Fabaceae; genus Cicer; species Cicer chorassanicum. The sequence continues at coordinate 595,333 of JBBPBP010000169.1, forward strand.
CTTGTGCATCCAATAAGTACGTTTGTGTCATTGGTTGAACATTTAGGTCATTTTCGTCCTTCCTATGCTTATTCTCATCCAATTAGGGTTTTTAACCAATCTTGTGCATCCAATAAGTACGTTTGTGTCATTGGTTGAACATTTAGGTCATTTTCGTCCTTCCTAGGTTTATTCTCATCCAATTAGGGTTTTTAACCAATCTTGTGCATCCAATAAGTACGTTTGTGTCATTGGTTGAACATTTAGGTCATTTTCGTCCTTCCTAGGCTTATTCTCATCCAATTAGGGTTTTTAACCAATCTTGTGCATCCAATAAGTGATTTTGTGTCATTGGTTTAACATTTAGGTCATTTTCGTCCTCCCTAGGGTTATTCTCATCCAATTAGGGTTTTTAACCAATCTTGTGCATCCGATAAGTACGTTTGTGTCATTGGTTGAACATTTAGGTCATTTTCGTCCTCCCTAGCCTTATTCTCATCCGATTAGGGTTTTTAACCATTCTTGTGCATCCAATAAGTATGTTTGTGTCATTGGTTGAACATTTAGGTCATTTTCGTCCTCCTTTGGTTTATTCTCATCCAATTAGGTTTTTTAACCAATCTTGTACATCCAATAAGTACGTTTGTGTCATTGGTTGAACTTTTTGGTCATTTTCGTCCTCCCTAGGCGTATTCTCAACCAATTAGGGTTTTTAACCAATCTTGTACATCCAATAAGTACGTTTGTGTCATTGGTTGAATATTTAGGTCATTTTCGTCCTCCCTAGGCTTATTCTCATCCAATTAGGATTTTTAACCAATCTTGTGCATCCAATAAGTGATTTTGTGTCATTTAGGTCATTTTCGTCCTCCCTAGGCTTATTCTAATCCAATTAGGGTTTTTAACAAGTCTTGTGCTACCAATAAGTGTGTTTGTGTCATTGGATTAACATTTCGGTCATTTTCGTCCACCCTAAGCTTATTCTAATCCAATTCGGGTTTTTAACAAGTCTTGTGCTACCAATAAGAGTGTTTGTGTAATTGGATTAACATTTAGGTCATTTTTCTCATCCTTCGGCTTATTCTAATCCAATTAGGATTTTTAACCAATCTTGTGCATCCAATAAGTGCATTTGTGTCATTTGATTAACATTTAGGTCATTTTCGTCATTCTCAGCTTATTCTAATCCAATTAGGGTTTTTAATCAATTTTCGTTCTCCCTAGGCTTATTCTAATCCAATTAGGGTTTTTAACCAATCTTGTGCATCCAATAAGTGCATTTGTGTCATTGGATTAACATTTAGGTCATTATCATCATTCTCGGCTTATTCTAATCCATTAGGATTTTTAATCAATTTTCGTCCTCCCTAGGCTTATCATAATCCAATTAGGGTTTTTAACCTATCTTGTGTATGCAATAAGTGGGTTTGTCTCATTGGATTAACATTTAGGTCATTTTCGTTATCCCTAGGCTTATTCTAATCCAATTAGGGTTTTTATCCAAACTTGTGCAACCAATAAGTGTGTTTGTGTCATTGGATTAACATTTAGGTCATTTTTCCTCCCCCCTGGTTTATTCTAATCCAATTAAGGTTTTTTCTCTATCTTGTGAATCTAATAAGTGTGTTTGTCTCATTGGATTAACATTTAGGTCATTTTCGTCATCCGTCGGCTTATTCTAATCCAATTAGGGTTTTTAACCAATCTTTTGCATCCTATAAGTGCGTTTGTGTCATTGGTTTCACATTTAGGTCATTTTTGTCATCCCAAGCTTATTCTAATCCAATTAGGGTTTTTAACCAATCTTGTGCATCCAATAAGTGCGTTTATGTAATTGCTTTATTATTTAGGTCATTTTCGTCCTCCCTAGGGTTATTCTAATCCGATTAGGGTTTTTAACAAAACTTGTGCATCCAATAAGTGCGCTTGTGTCATTGATTTAACATTTAGGTCATTTTCGTCCTCCCTAGGGTTATTCTAATCCAATTAGGGTTTTTAACCAATCTTGTGCATCGAATAAGTGCATTTGTGTCATTGGCTTAACATTTAGATCCTTTTCGTCCACCTTAGGCTTATTCAAAGCCAATTAGGGATTTTAAAAGGTCTTGTGCTACCAATAAGTGCATTTGTGTCATTGGATAAACATTTAGACAATTTTTGTCATCCTTCACCTTATTATAAGCCAATTAGTGTTTTTAACCAATCTTGTGAATCCAATAAGTGCATTTGTGTCATTGGATTAATATTTAGGTCATTTTCATCATTCTCGGCTTATTCTAATCCAATTAGGATTTTTAATCAATTTTCGTCCTCCCTAGGATTATTCTAATCCAATTAGGGTTTTTAACCTATCTTGTGTATCCAATAAGTGTGTTTGTCTCATTGGATTAACATTTAGGTCATTTTCGTTATCCGTCGGCTGATTTTAATCTAATTAGGGTTTTTAACCAATCTTTTGCATTCTATAAGTGCGTTTGTGTCATTGGTTTCACATTTAGGTCATTTTTGTCATCCCTAGACTTATTCTAATCCAATTAGGGTTTTTAACAAATCTTGTGTATCCAATAAGTGCGTTTGGTAATTGGTTTAACATTTAGGTTATTTTCGTCCTCCCTAGGCTTATTATAATACAATAAGGGTTTTTTATCCAAACTTGTGCATCCAATAAGTGCATTTGTGTCATTGGATTAACAATTAGGTCATTTTCATCATTCTCGGCTTATTCTAATCCAATTAGGGTTTTTAATCAATTTTCGTCCTCCCTAGGCTTATTCAAATCCATTTAGGGTTTTAAACCAATCTTGTGCATCCAATAAGTGCGTTTATGTAATTGCTTTATTATTTAGGTCATTTTCGTCCTCCCTAGGGTTATTCTAATCCGATTAGGGTTTTTAACCAAACTTGTGCATCCAATAAGTGCGTTTGTGTCATTGATTTAACATTTAGGTCATTTTTTCGTCCTCCCCAGGCTTATTCTGATCCAATTAAGGTTTTTTACCTATCTTGTGCATCCAATAAGTGCATTTGTGTCATTGGATTAACATTTAGGTCATTTTCATCATTCTCGGCTTATTCTAATCCAATTAATGTTTTTAATTCATTTTCGTCCTCCCTAGGCTTATTCCAATCCAATTAAGGTTTTTTTACCTATCTTGTGAATCCAATAAGTGCGTTTGTCTCATTGGATTAACATTTAGGTCATTTTTGTCATCCGTCGGCTTATTCTAATCCAATTAGGGTATTTAACCATTCTTGTGCATCCAATAAGTGCATATGTGTCATTGGCTTAACATTTAGGTCATTTTCGTCCACCCTAGGCTTTTTCAAAGCCAATTAGGGTTTTTAAAAGGTCTTGTGCTACCAATAAGTGCGTTTGTGTCATTGGATAAACATTTAGGTCATTTTCGTCATCCGTCGGCTTATTCTAATCCAATTAGGGTTTTTTACCAATCTTGTGCATCCAATAAGTGCGTTTATGTAATTGCCTTAACATTTAGGTCATTATCGTCCTCCCTAGGGTTATTCTAATCCTATAAGTACGTTTGTGCATCCAATAAGTGCATCCAATTAGGGTTTTTAACAAATCTGGTGCATCCAATAAGTACGTTTGTGTCATTGGTCGAACATTTAGGTCATTTTCGTCCTCCCTAGCCTTATTCTCATCCAATTTGGGTTTTTAACCAATCTTGTGCATCCAATAACTACGTTTGTGTCATTGGTCGAACATTTTGGTCATTTTTGTCCTCCCTAGCCTTATTCTCATCCAATTAGGGTTTTTAACCAAACTTGTGCATCAAATAAGTGTGTTTATGTCATTGGTTTAACATTTAGGTCATTTCGTCCTCCCTAGGCTTATTCTAATCCAATTGGGGTTTTTAACAAGTCTTGTGCTACTAATAAGAGCGTTTGTGTCATTGGATTAACATTTAGGTCATTTTTGTCATCCTTCGGCTTATTCTAATCCAATCAGGATTTTTAACCAATCTTGTGCATCCAAAAAGTGCATTTGTGTCATTAGATTAAAATTTAGGTCATTTTCATCATTCTCGGCTTAATCTAATCCAATTAGGGTTTTAAATCAATTTTCGTCCTCCCTAGGCTTATTCTAATACAATTAGGGTTTTTAACAAATCGTGTGCATCCAATAAGTGCGTTTGTGTCATTTGCTTAACATTTAGGTCAATTTCATCCACCTTAGGCTAATTCTAATCCAATTAGGGTTTTTAACAAGTCTTGTGCTACCAATAAGTGCGTTTGTGTCATTGGATAAACATTTAGGTCATTTTTGTCATCCTTCGGCTTATTCTAAGCCAATTAGGGTTTTAACCAATCTTGTGCATCTGATAAGTGCATTTGTGTCATTGGATTAACATTTAGGTCATTTTCATTATTCTCGGCTTATTCTAATCCAATTAGGATTTTTAATCAATTTTGTCCTCCCTAGGCTTATTCTAATCCAATTAGGGTTTTTAACAAATCTTGTGTATCCAATAAGTGCGTTTGTGTAATTGGTTAACATTTAGGTCATTTTAATCCTCCCTAGGCTTATTCTAATCCAATAAGGGTTTTTAACAAGTCTATTGCTACCAATAAGTGTGTTTGTGTCATTGGATTAACATTTAGGTAATTTTCGTCCACCCTAGGCTTATTCTAATCCTATTCGGGTTTTTATCAAGTCTTGTGCTACCAATAAGTGTGTTTGTGTCATTGGATTATCATTTAGGTCATTTTTGTTATCTTTCGGCTTATTCTAATCCAATTAGGATTTTTAACCAATCTTGTCCATCCAATAAGTGCATTTGTGTCATTTGATTAACATTTAGGTCATTTTCATTATTCTTAGCTTATTCTAATCCAATTAGGGTTTTTAATCAATTTTCGTCCTCCCTAGGCTTATTCTAATCCAATTAGGGTTTTTAACCAATCTTGTGCATCCAATAAGTGCATTTGTGTCATTGGATTAACATTTAGGTCATTTTCATCATTCTCGGCTTATTCTAATCCAATTAGGATTTTTAATCAATTTTCGTCCTCCCTAGGCTTATCCTAATCCAATTAAGGTTTTTTCTCTATCTTGTGAATCTAATAAGTGTGTTTGTCTCATTGGATTAACATTTAGGTCATTTTCGTCATCCCTAGGCTTATTCTAATCCAATTAGGATTTTTAACCAATCTTGGGCATCCAATAAGTGCATTTGTGTCATTGGCTTATCATTTAGGTCATTTTCGTCCACCCTAGGCTTATTCAAAGCCAATTAGGGTTTTTAAAAGGTCGTGTGTTACCAATAAGTGCGTTTGTGTCATTGGATAAACAATTAGGTCATTTTCCATCCTTAGGCTTATAATAATTTAATTAGGGTTTTTAACCAATCTTGTGAATCCAATAAGTGCGTTTATGTAATTGCTTTAACATTTAGGTCATTTTCGTCCACCCTAGGGTTATTCTAATCCGATTAGGTTTTTTAACCAAACTTGTGCATCCAATAAGTGCGTTTGTGTCATTGGTTTAACATTTAGGTCATTTTCGTCCTCCCTAGGGTTATTCTAATCCAATTAGGGTTTTTAACAAATCTTGTGCATCCAATAAGAGCGTTTGTGTCATTGGATTAACAATTAGGTCATTTTCATCATTCTCGGCTTATTCTAATCCAATTAGGGTTTTTAATCAATTTTCGTCCTCCCTAGGCTTATTCTAATCCAATTAAGGTTTTTAACCTATCTTGTGAATCCAATAAGTGCGTTTGTCTCATTGGATTAACATTTAGGTCATTTTCGTCATCCGTCGGCTTATTCTAATCCAATTAGGGTTTTTAACCAATCTCTTGCATCCTATAAGTGCGTTTGTGTCATTGGTTTCACATTTACGCCATTTTTGTCATCCCTAGACTTATTCTAATCCAATTAGGGTTTTTAACCAATCTTGTGCATCCAATAAGTGCGTTTATGTAATTGGTTAAACAATTAGGTCATTTTCGTCCTCCCTAGCCTTATTTTCATCCAATTAGGGTTTTTAACCATTCTTGTGCATCCAATAAGTACGTTTGTGTCAATGGTTGAACAATTAGGTCATTTTCGTCCTCCCTAGGTTTATTCTTATCCAATTAGGGTTTTTAACTAATCTTGTGCATCCAATAAGTACGTTTGTGTCATTGGTTGAACTTTTATGTCATTTTCGTCCTCCCTAGGCTTATTCTCATCCAATTAGGGTTTTTAACCAATCTTGTACATCCAATAAGAGCGTTTGTGTCATTGGATTAACAATTAGGTCATTTTTGTCATCCTTCGGCTTATTCTTATCCAATTAGGGTTTTTAACCAATCTTGTGCATCGAATAAGTGCATTTGTGTCATTGGCTTAACATTTAGGTTATTTTCGTCCACCCTAGGCTTATTCAAAGCCAATTAGGGTTTTTAAAAGGTTTTGTGTTACCAATAAGTGCGTTTGTGTCATTGGATAAACATTTAGGTCATTTTTGTCATCCTTTGGCTTATTATAATCCAATTAGGGTTTTTAACCAATCTTGTGAATCCAATTAGTACATTTGTGTCATTGGATTAATATTTAGGTCATTTTCATCATTCTCGGCATATTCTAATCCAATTAGGATTTTTTAATCAATTTTCGATCGATCTAGGCTTATTCTAATCCAAAAAGGGTTTTTAACCTATCTTGTGTATCCGATAAGTGCGTTTGTCTCATTGGATTAACATTTAGGTCATTTTCGCTATCGTCGGCAAATTTTAATCTAATTAGGGTTTTTAACCATTCTCTTGCATTCTATAAGTGCGTTTGTGTCATTGGTTTCACATTTAGGTCATTTTTGTCGTCCCTAGACTTATTCTAATCCAATTAGGGTATTTTCGTAACTTGTGTATCCAATAAGTGCGTTTGTGTAATTGGTTTAACAATTAGGGTATTTTCGTCCTCCCTAGGCTTATTATAATCCAATTAGGGTTTTTATCCAAACTTGTGCATCCAATAAGTGTGTTTGTGTCATTGATTTAACATTTAGGTCATTTTCATCATTCTCGGCTTATTCTTATCCAATTAGGGTTTTTAATCAATTTTCGTCCTCCCTAGGTTTATTCTAATCCAATTATGGTTTTTTTACCTATCTTGTGAATCCAATAAGTGAGTTTGTCTCATTGGATTAACATTTAGGTCATTTTCGGCATCTGACGGCTTATTCTAATCCAATTAGGGTTTTTAACCAATCTTTTGAATACTATAAGTGCGTTTGTGTCCTTGGTTTCACATTTAGGTCATTTTTGTCATCCCTAGGGTTATTCTAATCCTGTTAGGGTTTTTAACCAATCTTGTGCATCCAATAACTGCGTTAATGTAATTGCTTTAACATTTAGGTCATTTTCGTCCTTCCTAGGGTTATTCTAATCCTATTAGGGTTTTTAACCAAACTTGTGCATCCAATAAGTGCGTTTGTGTCATTGATTTAACATTTACGTCATTTTCGTCCTCCCTAGGGTTATTCTAATCCAATTAGGGTTTTTAACAAATCTTGTGCTACCAATAAGCGCGTTTGTGTCATTGGATTAACATTTAGGTCATTTTTGTCATCCTTTGGCTTATTCTAATCCAAATAGGATTTTTAACCAATCTTGTGCATCCAATAAGTGCATTTTTGTCATTGGATTAATATTTAGGTCATTTTCATCATTCTCGGCTTATTCTAATCCTATTAGGGTTTTTAACCAAACTTGTGCATCCAATAAGTGCGTTTGTGTCATTGGTGTAACATTTAGGTCATTTGTGCTTCCCTTGGGTTATTCTAATCCAATTAGGGTTTTTAACAAATCTTATGCATCCAATAAGTGCGTTTGTGTCATTGGATTAACATTTAGGTCATTTTCCATCCTCCCCAAGCTTATTCTAATCCAATTAAGGTTTTTTACCTATCTTGTGCATCCAATAAGTACATATGTGTCATTGGATTAACATCTAGGTCATTTTTATCATTCTCGGCTTATTCTAATCCAATTAGGATTTTTAATCAATTTTCGTCCTCCTCAGGCTTATTCTAATCCAATTAGGGTTTTTAACCTACCTTGTGCATCCAGTAAGTGCGTTTGTCTCATTGGATTAACATTTAGGTCATTTTCGTCATCCGTAGGCTTATTTTAATCCAATTAGGGTTTTTAACCAATCTTGTGCATCTAATAAGTGCGTTTGTGTCATTTGTTTCACATTTAGGTCATTTTGTCATCCCTAGACTTATTCTAATCCAATTAGGGTTTTTAACCAATCTTGTGTATCCAATAAGTGCGTTTGTGTAATTGCCTTAACATTTAGGTCATTTTCGTCTTCCCTAGGGTTATTCTAATCCTATTAGGATTTTTAACCAAACTTGTGCATCAAATAAGTGCGTTTGTGTCATTGGTTTAACATTTAGGTCATATCGTCCTCCCTAGGCTTATTCTAATCCAATTGGGGTTTTTAACAAGTCTTGTACTACCAATAAGCGCGTTTGTGTCATTGGATTAACATTTAGGTCATTTTTGTCATCCTTCGGCTTATTCTAATCCAATTAGGATTTTTAACCAATCTTGTGCATCCAATAAGTGCATTTTTGTCATTGGATTAATATTTAGGTCATTTTCATCATTCTCGGCTTATTCTAATCCTATTAGGGTTTTCAACCAAACTTGTGAATCCAATAAGTGCGTTTGTGTCATTGGTGTAACATTTAGGTCATTTGTGCCTCCCTAGGGTTATTCTAATCCAATTAGGGTTTTTAACAAATCTTGTGCATCCAATAAGTGCGTTTGTCATTGGATTAACATTTAGGTCATTTTTGTCATCCTTCGGATTTATTCTAATCGAATTAGGGTTTTTAACCAATCTTTTGCATCCAATAAGTGCATTTGTGTCATTGGCTTAACATTTAAGTCATTTTCATCATTCTCGGCTTATTCTAATCCAATTAGGGTTTTTAATCAATTTTCGTCCTCCCCAGGCTTATTCTAATCCAATTAGGGTGTTTAACCTATCTTGTACATCCAATAAGTGCGTTTGTCTCATTGGATTTACATTTAGGTCATTTTCATCATCCGTCGGCTTATTCTAATCCAATTAGGGTTTTTAACCAATCTTTTGCATCCTATAAGTGCGTTTGTGTCATTGGTTTCACATTTAGGTCATTTTTGTCATCCCTAGACTTATTCTAATCCAATTAGGGTTTTTAACCAAACTTGTGCATCCAATAAGGGCGTTTGTGACATTGGATTAACATTTAGGTCATTTTTCGTCCTCCCCAGGCTTATTCTAATCCAATTAGGGTTTTTTATCCAATCTTGTGCATCCAATAAGTGTGTTTATGTAATTGCTTTAACAATTAGGTCATTTTCGTCCTCCCTAGGGTTATTCTAATCCTATTAGGGTTTTTAACCAAACTTTTGCATCCAATAAGTGCGTTTGTGTCATTGGTTTAACATTTAGGTCATTTTCGTCCTCCCTAGGCTTATTCTAATCCAATTAGGGTTTTTAACAAATCCTGTGCATCCAATAAGAGCGTTTGTGTCATTGGATTAACATTTAGGTCATTTCATCCTCCCTAGGCTTATCCTAATCCAATTAGGGTTTTTAACCTATCTTTTGCATCAAATAAGTGCGTTTGTCTCATTGGATTAACATTTAGGTCATTTTCGTTAGCCGTCGGCTTATTCTAATCCAATTAGGGTTTTTAAACAATCTTTTGCATCGTATAAGTGCGTTTGTGTCATTGGTTTCACATTTAGGTCATTTTTGTCATCCCTAGACTTATTCTAATCCAATTAGGGTTTTTAACCAAACTTGTGCATCCAATAAGGGCATTTCTGTCATTGGATTAACATTTAGGTCATTTTTTGTCCTTCCAAGACTTATTCTAATCCAATTAGGGTTTTTTATCCTATCTTGTGCATCCAATAAGTGCGTTTGTCTCATTGGATCAACATTTAGGTCATTTTCGTCATCCATCGGCTTATTCTAATCCAATTAGGATTTTTAACCAATCTTTTGCATCGAATAAGTGCGTTTGTGTCATTGGTTTCACATTTAGGTCATTTTTGTCATCCCTAGACTTATTCTAATCCAATTAGGGTTTTTAACCAATCTTGTGCATCTAATAAGTGCATTTGTTTCATTGGATTAACATTTAGGTCATTTTTGTCATATTTCGGCTTATTCTAATCCAATTAGGGTTTTTAACCAATCTTGTGCATCCAATAAGTGCATTTGTGTCATTGGATTAACATTTAGGTCATTTTTATCATTCTCGGCTTATTCTAATCCAATTAGGATTTTTAATCAATCTTCTTCCTCTTTAGGCTTATTCTAATCTAATTAGGGTTTTTAACCTATCTTGTGCATCAAATAAGTGCGTTTGTCTCATTGGATTAACATTTAGGTCATTTTTGCATCCGTCGGCTTATTCTAATCCAATTACTGTTTTTTACACCTATCTTGTGCATCCAATAAGTGCGTTTCTCTCATTGGATTAACATATATGTCATTTTCGTCATCTGTCGGCTTATTCTAATCCAATTAGGGTTTTTAACCAATCTTTCGCATCCTATAAGTGCGTTTGTGTCATTGGTTTCACATTTAGGTCATTTTTGTCATCCCAAGACTTATTCTAATCCAATTAGGGTTTTTAACCAATCTTGTGCTTCCAATAAGTGCGTTTATGTAATTGCTTTAACATTTAGGTCATTTTCGTCCTCCCTAGGGTTATTCTAATCCAATTAGGGTTTTTAACCAAATTTGTTCATCCAATAAGTGTGTTTGAGTCATTGGTTTAACATTTAGGTCATTTTCGTTCTCCCTAGGCTTATTCTAATCCAATTAGGGTTTTTAACAAATCTTGTGCATCCAATAAGAGCGTTTGTGTCATTGGATTAACATTTAGGTCATTTCGTCCTCCCAAGGCTTATTCTAATCCAATTAGGGGTTTTAACCTATCTTGTGCATCAAATAAGTGCATTTGTCTCATTGGATTAACATTTAGGTCATTTCATCAGCCGTCGGCTTATTCTAATCCAATTAGGGTTTTTAAACAATCTTTTGCATCCTATAAGGGCGTTTGTGTCATTGGTTTCACATTTAGGTCATTTTTGTCATCACTAGACTTATTCTAATCCAATTAGGGTTTTTAAGCAACTTGTGTATCCAATAAGTGCGTTTGTGTAATTGCTTTAACATTTAGGTCATTTTCGTCCTCCCTAGGCTTATTCTAATCCTATTAGGATTTTTAACCAATCTTTTGCATCGAATAAGTGCGTTTGTGTCATTGGTTTCACATTTAGGTCATTTTTGTCATCCCTAGACTTATTCTAATCCAATTAGGGTTTTTAACCAATCTTGTGCATCTAATAAGTGCATTTGTTTCATTGGATTAACATTTAGGTCATTTTCGTCATCCTTCGGCTTATTCTAATCCAATAAGGGTTTTTAACCAATCTTGTGCATCTAATAAGTGCATTTGTGTCATTGGATTAACATTTAGGTCATTTTTGTCATATTTCGGCTTATTCTAATCCAATTAGGGTTTTTAACCTTTCTTGTGCATCAAATAAGTGTGTTTGTCTCATTGGATTAACATTTACGTCATTTTTGCATTCGTCGGCTTATTCTAATCCAATTACTGTTTTTTACACCTATCTTGTGCATCCAATAAGTGCGTTTCTCTCATTGGATTAACATATATGTCATTTTCGTCATCTGTCGGCTTATTCTAATCCAATTAGGGTTTTTAACCAATCTTTTGCATCCTATAAGTGCGTTTGTGTCATTGGTTTCACATTTAGGTCATTTTTGTCATCCCAAGACTTATTCTAATCCAATTAGGATTTTTAACCAATCTTGTGCTTCGAATAAGTGCGTTTATGTAATTGCGTTAACATTGAGGTCATTTTCGTCCTCCCTCGGGTTATTCTAATCCAATTAGGGTTTTTAACCAAATTTGTTCATCCAATAAGTGTGTTTGAGTCATTGGTTTAACATTTAGGTCATTTTCGTCCTCCATAGACTTATTCTAATCCAATTAGGGTTTTTAACAAATCTTGTGCATCCAATAACAGCGTTTGTGTCATTGGATTAACATTTAGGTCATTTCGTCCTCGCTAGGCTTATTCTAATCTAATTAGGGTTTTTAACCTATCTTGTGCATCAAATAAGTGCGTTTGTCTCATTGGATTAGCATTTAGGTCATTTTCGTCAGCCGTCGGCTTATTCTAATCCAATTAGAGATTTTAAACAATCTTTTGCATCCGATAAGTGCGTTTGTGTCATTGGTTTCACATTTAGGTCATTTTTGTCATCACTAGACTTATTCTAATCAAATAAGGGTTTTTAAGCAACTTGTGTATCCAATAAGTGCGTTTGTGTAATTGGTTTAACATTTAGGTCATTTTCGTCCTCCCTAGGCTTATTATAATCCAATTAGGGTTTTTAACCAAACTTGTGCATCCAATAAGGGCATTTGTGTCATTGGTTTAAAATTTAGGTCATTTTTTGTCTTCCCCAGACTTATTCTAATCCAATTAGGGTTTTTTATCCTATCTTGTGCATCCAGTAAGTGCGTTTGTCTCATTGGATTAACATTTTGGTCATTTCCGTCATCCATCGGCTTATTCTAATCCAATTAGGGTTTGTAACCAATCTTTTGCATCGAATAAGTGCGTTTGTGTCATTTGTTTCACAATTAGGTCATTTTTGTCATCCCTAGACTTTTTCTAATCCAATTAGGGTTTTTAACCAATCTTGTGCATCCAATAAGTGCGTTTATGTAATTGCTTTAACAATTGGGTCATTTTCGTCCTCCCTAGGGTTATTCTCATCCAATTAGGGTTTTTAACCAATCTTGTGCATCCAATAAGTGCATTTGTGTCATTTGTTGAACATTTAGGTCATTTTCGTCCTCCCTTTGCTTATTCTCATCCAATTAGGGTTTTTAACCAATCTTGTGCATCCAATAAGTGCGTTTGTGTCATTAGATTAACATTCAGGTCATTTCCGTCCACCCTAGGCTTATTCTAATCCAATTAGGGTTTTTAACAAGTCTTGTGCTACCAATAAATGCGTTTGTGTCATTGGATTAACATTTAGGTCATTTTTGTCTTCTTTCGGCTTATTCTAATCCAATTAGGTTTTTTAACCAATCTTGTGCATCCAATAAGTGCATTTGTGTCATTGGATTAACATTTAGGTCATTTTTATCATTCTCGGCTTATTCTAATCCAATTAGGATTTTTAATCAATCTTCTTCCTCTCTAGGCTTATTCTAATCCAATTAGGGTTTTTAACCTATCTTGTGCATCAAATAAGTGCGTTTGTCTCATTGGATTAACATTTAGGTCATTTTTGCATTCGTCGGCTTATTCTAATCCAATTACTGTTTTTTACACCTATCTTGTGCATCCAATAAGTGCGTTTCTCTCATTGGATTAACATTTATATCATTTTCGTCATCCGTCGGCTTATTCTAATCCAATTAGGGTTTTTAACCAATTTTTTGCATCCTATAAGTGCGTTTGTGTCATTGGATTCACATTTAGGTCATTTTTGTCATCCCTAGACTTATTCTAATCCAATTAGAGTTTTTAACCAATCTTGTGCATCCAATAAGTGCGTTTATGTAATTGCTTTAACATTTAGGTCATTTTCGTCCTCCCTAGGGGTATTCTAATCCAATTAGGGTTTTTAACAAACTTGTGCATCCAATAAGTGCGTTTGAGTCATTGGTTTAACATTTAGGTCATTTTCATCCTCCCTAGACTTATTCATATCCAATTAGGGTTTTTAACAAATCTTGTGCATCCAATAAGAGCATTTGTGTCATTGGATTATTATTTAGGTCATTTTTGTCATCCTTCGGCTTATTTTAATCCAATTAGAATTTTTAACCAATCTTGTGCATCCAATAAGTGTGTTAATGTAATTGCTTTAACATTTAGGTCATTTTCGTCCTCCCTAGGGTTATTCTAATCCAATTAGGGTTTTTAACCAAACTTGTGCATCCAATAAGTGCGTTTGAGTCATTGGTTTAACATTTAGGTCATTTTCGTCCTCCTTAGACTTATTCTAATCCAATTAGGGTTTTAAACAAATCTTGTGCATCCGATAAGAGCGTTTGTGTCATTGGATTAACATTTTGGTCATTTTCAGCCACCCTAGGCTTATTCTAATCGAATTACGGTTTTTAATAAGTCTTGTGCTACCAATAAGTGCGTTTGTGTCATTGGATTAACATTTAGGTCATTTTTGTCATCCTTCGACTTATTTTAATCCAATTAGAATTTTTAACCAATCCTGTGCATCCAATAAGTGCATTTGTGTCATTGGATTAACATTTAGGTAATTTTCATCATTCTCGGCTTATTCTAATCCAATTAGGGTTTTTAATCAATTTTCGTCCTCCCCAGGCTTATTCTAATGCAATTAGTGTTTTTAACCTATCTTGTGCATCCAATAAGTGCGTTTGTCTCATTGGATTAACATTTAGGTCATTTTCATCATCCGTCGGCTTATTCTAATCCAATTAGGGTTTTTAACCAATCTTTTCCATCCTATAAGTGCGTTTGTGTCATTGGTTTCACATTTAGGTGATTTTTGTCATCCCTAGACTTATTCTCATCCAATTAGGGTTTTTAACCAATCTTGTGCATCCAATAAGTGCGTTTGTGTCATTAGATTAACATTTAGGTCATTTCCGTCCACCCTAGGCTTATTCTAATCCAATTAGGGTTTTTAACAAGTCTTGTGCTACCAATAAATGCGTTTGTGTCATTGGATTAACATTTAGGTCATTTTTGTCATCTTTCGGCTTATTCTAATCCAATTAAGGTTATTAACCAATCTTGTGCATCCAATAAGTGCATTTGTGTCATTGGATTAACATTTAGGTCATTTTTATCATTCTCGGCTTATTCTAATCCAATTAGGATTTTTAATCAATCTTCTTCCTCTCTAGGCTTATTCTAATCCAATTAGGGTTTTTAACCTATCTTGTGCATCAAATAAGTGCGTTTGTCTCATTGGATTAACATTTAGGTCATTTTTGCATTCGTCGGCTTATTCTAATCCAATTACTGTTTTTTACACCTATCTTGTGCATCCAATAAGTGCGTTTCTCTCATTGGATTAACATTTATATCATTTTCGTCATCCGTCGGCTTATTCTAATCCAATTAGGGTTTTTAACAAATTTTTTGCATCCTATAAGTGCGTTTGTGTCATTGGATTCACATTTAGGTCATTTTTGTCATCCCTAGACTTATTCTAATCCAATTAGAGTTTTTAACCAATCTTGTGCATCCAATAAGTGCGTTTATGTAATTGCTTTAACATTTAGGTCATTTTCGTCCTCCCTAGGGGTATTCTAATCCAATTAGGGTTTTTAACAAACTTGTGCATCCAATAAGTGCGTTTGAGTCATTGGTTTAACATTTAGGTCATTTTCATCCTCCCTAGACTTATTCTAATCCAATTAGGGTTTTTAACAAATCTTGTGCATCCAATAAGAGCATTTGTGTCATTGGATTAACATTTAGGTCATTTTTGTCATCCTTCGGCTTATTTTAATCCAATTAGAATTTTTAACCAATCTTGTGCATCCAATAAGTGTGTTAATGTAATTGCTTTAACATTTAGGTCATTTTCGTCCTCCCTAGGGTTATTCTAATCCAATTAGGGTTTTTAACCAAACTTGTGCATCCAATAAGTGCGTTTGAGTCATTGGTTTAACATTTAGGTCATTTTCGTCCTCCTTAGACTTATTCTAATCCAATTAGGGTTTTTAACAAATCTTGTGCATCCAAAAAGAGCGTTTGTGTCATTGGATTAACATTTCGGTCATTTTCAGCCACCCTAGGCTTATTCTAATCGAATTACGGTTTTTAATAAGTCTTGTGCTACCAATAAGTGCGTTTGTGTCATTGGATTAACATTTAGGTCATTTTTGTCATCCTTCGACTTATTTTAATCCAATTAGAATTTTTAACCAATCCTGTGCATCCAATAAGTGCATTTGTGTCATTGGATTAACATTTAGGTCATTTTCATCATTCTCGGCTTATTCTAATCCAATTAGGGTTTTTAATCAATTTTCGTCCTCCCCAGGCTTATTCTAATGCAATTAGGGTTTTTAACCTATCTTGTGCATCCAATAAGTGCGTTTGTCTCATTGGATTAACATTTAGGTCATTTTCATCATCCGTCGGCTTATTCTAATCCAATTAGGGTTTTTAACCAATCTTTTCCATCCTATAAGTGCGTTTGTGTCATTGGTTTCACATTTAGGTGATTTTTGTCATCCCTAGACTTATTCTAATCCAATTAGGGTTTTTAACCAATCTTGTGTATCCAATAAGTGCGTTTCTGTAATTGGTTTAACATTTAGGTCATTTTCGTCCTCCCTAGACTTATTCTAATCCAATTAGGGTTTTTAACCAAAAATGTGCATCCATTAAGGGCGTTTGAGACACTGGATTAACATTTAGGTCATGTTTCTTCCTCCCCAGGTTTATTCTAATCCACTTAGGGTTTTTTTCAAGTCTTGTGCATCCAATAAGTGTGTTTACGTAATTGCTTTAACAATTAGGTCATTTTCGTCCTCCCTAGGGTTATTCTAATCCTACTAGGGTTTTTAACCAAACTTTTGCATACAATAAGTGCGTTTGTGTCATTGGTTTAACATTTAGGTCATTTTCGTCCTCCCTAGGCTTATTCTAATCCAATTAGGTATTTTAACAAATCTTGTGCATCCAATAAGAGCGTTTGTGTCATTGGATTAACATTAAGGTCATTTTCGTCCTCCCTAGACTTATTCTAATCCAATTAGGGGTTTTAACAAATCTTGTGCATCCAATAAGAGCGTTTGAGTCATTGGATTAACATTTAGGTCATTTTCAGCCACCCTAGGCTTATTCTAATCGAATTAGGGTTTTTAAC